>CM021104.1:12008536-12408198 GCA_007115665.2 Sequoiadendron giganteum | reverse complement strand
AGAGAGAGAATTAGAGAGGGAAGGAAGGTGGAGATATTGAGAGAGAGGAGGCAAGGAGGGAGAGAGAAATAGGTATAGAGGGAGAACTAGGTAGAGAGTAGATATGAAAGGAGATATATAGGGAGAGGTAGGGATGAAGAGAGAGGTGAGACGAAAATAGAGAGAGGTCTAGGTAGATAGAGGGAGGAGGAGATAAAGAGAAAAATAGAGGGAAGGAGAGAGGGAGGAAGAGGTAGGGATGGAGAGAGAGAGGTGAGAGAGATAAGAGAGAGGAGGGAGGAATAGGTAGGGAGAGAGGGGTGAGATAGAGAGATAGAGAGTAGAGAGGGAAGGAGAAAGAGAGAAGTGAGATAGGTGATAGAGATGTGTGATGGAGCTTAAAATTAGAGAGATAAGGAAGAAGGTGGAGAGATTGAGATGGAAGGAGGGGGGAGAGAGAGAGATTTATAGAGGGATATGTTAGATAGAGAGAAGTAGAGAGAAAAGGTGGGTGAAAGGAAGAGAGAGGGAGAGAGAGGGGGAGAAAGAGAGGTGAGATAAAGAGAAGTAGAAAGGGAAGGAGAGAGAGAGGGAGATAGAGAAAATTAGAGAGGGAGGGAGGGAAGGAGAGAGAAGTGAGATAGAGAGAACTAGAGAGGGAAGGAGAGAGAGAATGACAAGATAGAGAGTAGAGAGGGGAGGAGAAAGCGAGGGAAGCAAAGAGAGAGGGAAAGAGAGGAGAGGGAGAGAGGGAGGGATAGGAAGGGATAGAGAGTAGAGAGAGATATATAGAGATTAAAGGAGAGGGATGAGAAATAGAAAAATGTAGAGAGGGAAGGAGGGAGAGAGATAGATATTGGAGACGGGAGGAGAGAGAGATGGAAATGTAGAGACATAGTTCTTGAGCTCAAGGAAGATATTGTTAGATAAAGGGATGGATATAGTGAGAGAGAGAGAAGTCTAGAAAATAAGAGATGAAAATGAGTGAAATAGATGAAATTCGACCTCCTGAGTACTAAAATTTGACCTCCTAATTACTGAAATTTGACTAAGTCTGAAATTTTTAAGATCTTCCAAAAACTAGAATTTGCATTATAACTCTTAGAGATCTGAAACCACTCTCAAACATCCTGCCTATATATACATGAAATATAACTTAAAGTATAAGAAAGTAAATGTCCATATGTAAATGTCAACTTATACTTAAATGTTTATTTCATATATATATTTTCCCTGATAGAGAAAGCGAAAATCTAGTTCTATGCAAAGCAGGCCATTTGGCGCTCGCCAAAAGGTTTGTTTTAGACGTGTTAATTAACAGGATTTGCTAAATTTTCTCATATTTTTTTATCATGCTCCCCATCTCATTTGCATGTATTTCAATGCAAGTTTATTAAAAAAGTTGTGATAGCGTTAACCTCTATCTCAGCTATATAAATATATAATTCTTTTTTCATTTTGATTTAGTTAAGGTTTTGATCCATGGCTTCTATTGTAAATGCCTTCGTTTTTAGTCAAAAACCAACATGTGCTAGGTTTGGGATAGATTTTACACGTTCATCGGAACATGAAACAAATTATGTTTTTTGAAACTAGACTCCATTCTACACATGATGAAAAAAAAATCAATTTTCGATTAGTTTGTAAAAAAATTGGGGGAAAGCACGTTCAAATTTTAGCTTTTCAAGATGTATCTACTTTGAAAATTCATAAAATATTATATATTCATTAAAAAAATTATCCAAAAGAAGGAGGATAAACTACATGGTGTTAGCTAATTTCTCACCATTGGAATTCTTAAAATTCTAAGAAAAAGAACCAAAAAGGGGGGAGCCCTTGGGCGCTATGCTATTTTTTTCTATTTTGCCGCACCCCCCGCCACCCCCCTTTTTGAGACCCTTAATCTTCATTAATTTCAAAAAAAATAATAGTTTAGAAACTAGACTCGGAGCACTTCAACTTTTGTTCTTGCCACATCTTGAAATTTTGAGCGTAACTATCTTCATTTTCTCGTGCAAATCAGATTTTCTTGATTTTAGAAAAAAAGTGGCATCTTAAAAGCCAAAATTGTAACACAGATTGGTGCACTTACCCATAGAGAGAGAAGGAGAGAAAAAAAGAGAGAGAGAGGGGACTATTTTCATTTTTGTGCTTCCTTTAACTTGGCATGGGAAGGAGTTGTGTGTTTTTTGTGAGAAATGGTACTAGGTGGATTTAGGCATAGAATCAAATTGAAGAAATGAATGGAGATTAAGAGTGATGAAACATATATTTTGTTCACCATTATTTGTTAATAATAAATATCAAAATTATTAAAATATGAGATACTAAAATTTTCATCATGATTTTAAAAATTGAAATGTATAACCTAATGTTTAAGGAATCTCAAAAAAGACTGAACTCATGCAGAATGTTAACAATAGATGACCATCATGCACAAAAAGAACTGTTTTTTATGAACCATTATTCATAGAATAAGCTATCCCAAATTCATCATTAATACCAAGAATCCAAACAAAATAACTTTAAACTAATAACTCAAATATAAAGTCATCTTCAAATTTAGAATCTTGAAGAGTGCAAATTGGAAGTAAATAATTATTAAGCTGTTTCCAATCATTATGGAGAAGCAAATGGAATTCAAAAGACAAAATGAATTGTTCGCAGGAGAAAATAAAATCTCCCTATGGAAAGGTAAGATTTGAATTGGATAATCCAGTCATGTAACATCTATTTCAAAAAATTAAAACTCACTAATGGCTTCCACTCACCCCTTTAATGCAGGAAAACTGAATATACATAATCTTCAGAGGACAGAAGAAAGGAAAAAGATGACAAGGGGAGTTTTGTGGTGACCCAAACATCCAAGGGATTAATAGTAGAAGAGAGCGCAATACCACCAACTAAAAGCTATGGCATTCTACTTTCTGACTGTTAAAGTTACCAAGTAGTTTGAGTTGTCTGTGTGGATTGTATATTCTGGTAGAAGCAAAAATATGCCCATTGATCTTGTAAGATCATCTAGAATTGCAAGATTCATCACATATCTGCAAGTAATCAAAATTTTGTGGCCAAAATGATTTCTGTACCTGAATATGTCAAGTGACCTCAGAGAAGTAACAATCCCAGCTTTTACCCAGCTACAATTCTAGCTTGTTTTTAGAATTCTGAGCGGTACAGTTTTCTATTAAAAGTAGTCTAATTCATTATAATCGACTGTAAAAATATTGTATTTGTATTTTATAAATTTAAGATTAACATTATATCTTATATACTGCCATTCACAACAAATAATGGCATTAGTTTATGGATGACATGACACACTTTGCTTCCATAAAGAAAACAAACTAGGACAAAAGTTTGTCCTCTAGAGTCCTTTGCTTAAAGCCTTTCAGGCCAAATAATTGAACACATTAAAATCATTTTTATCCCGTTCCAGGTACTCAGTTGAAATCAGATGGTCTATCCTCTGCTTTATTTGTTTGCAATCCGGCTGCATGTCACAAATTTGTCACTGACTAAATGCAAAAATAGCTCTACTTATTGAAGTAACAAACAACAAATATAGCTTACCTTGAATTTGTGTTTGAGTTCTTCAATACACCGGCTCTGTATCTGCGGATAAGATAATATTTTTTCAGACTTCATGATGCGAACTATTGCGGCATCTATTGCAGCATCTCTTGATATAGTGATCATATCTTGATTGACTTTCCTCTCATCACTGTGGGGAAGTGGAATCTGCAATTCAAGATGACACATTTAGTACACATCAATTGTCTGTATAAGAATGTATGATGTTAACTAGGTCCAAATGGAAGCCATTACCTTTATTCTTCTACTTTTAATATTGTCTGCAAACATTGAATTGAACTCAAAATAGTCAGTAGGTGTTATTTTTTGTGTGTTTGGATCCTTGATAAGAACTTTGTACCGGGCACATGCAAGTGAATGCAACACTCTCCTTACATTGTCATCTTCCAAATTCAGTTGAGATTTGATTTCATCAAAATTAAGTTTTTCAGATTCATTGAACAGCATTAGTAAAGCGGCCTGCAGATGATTCGATAACAGTTTCTTGGTCAATTTCAAATAAATATTTGGGAACAACTTTGTTTATTTCCCACAAATGACAATTGTTTGCTCACCTGGTAAGTTGATAATACCAGCTCTATTGTCCGGGCATTAAACCTGCCTTCCATTGTGCAGGTTCCTAGAGAATACATCCATGTAAGTTTGCGCTTGCTAGTTTCCTTAGAATAGAACTGTTTGAATACATCCATACATTTAACCTGCATCCAAAAGGTAAGAATAAACAATTAAGACTAAATGTGTATTTTTTGATAAAGAAATTACAAAGCAGTAGCAAATAAGTTTTACCAGCTCAATAGGAAGATTGATATTAGGGTTCTTGGAGGTTGGCCAAGTTTCAGCAGTAAGGACAGTAACATTCAAATCTAATCCAATATGAATGTCTTCTCTGTTAAGATGTGCCACAAAATTATTTTGGATATCCTTCGCTACAGATAAGTCCGTAACCTGGGATGGACCACAATGACTTCAGAGTTCAGTGAAACAGAACACAGTAAAAGAGAAGAGGAAGCAATGCGATGCACATTTATAATACATAAGAATCGATCAATGAAAAGACACAGTGGCATACCATGCCCTCCATCTTTGCTGTAAATTGCTTCCCATATAGCTGCTTCAATTTCGTCAACATGCTCTGTTCATTAGAAACATTTGAACTTCTAGACAACAATCTAGAAGCAAGTTTTATCCTGGAATATTCAATGCAGTAGAATTCTTTGAGCTAACGCTTAATGGAGACAACGAATTTTTTAGTGTCAATAGCCACGACCCTGTCTTTTAGTTTCATCTTCCAGTGAAATGTATTTATAGTTCATATCAGTATGACTATGAAGACAGGGAAATATTACCTGCAGTTCTCTGCAAATGCATGTTTATCCTCGATGTATGAAAGAATGTTCGCCACCTGCATTTTATAAACATATAATTCATTTTAGGAATGATTATTTTAGTAAAATCCCCTTCAGTAACAACTTTAAACAAAATTTAAGCGTGCCAGAGTTCAACCAGCTTACTATCTTCAATTTTATTGATACAAATTGTCTGATGTAGGGTGTAAATATCAGAAACATCTGAAACAGGTCTCAAATGCAATATTGTTTTTCAGAAGTCCAAATTGTATGGTATTTGGCATATGGCAATTTCACCGTCAGTAATTCACCAACAAAAATTCACCTTCAACAATTCATCATTAGAAAACTCACCGTCATGACAAATTCATCTAAAAAATATATATTAAAAAATGTTAATCGGTGAATTGCTGGTGGTAAATTTTACTTGCAGTAAATTTGTCATGCCGTAAATTTTCCCACAATAAATTGTTAATGACTTTTCCGTGGTGAATTTTTCTAAAACCATAGTATTTGGTTAGAATATATACAGAAGACTAACCAAAAATGCTGCTCTGATTATGATCAAAACCCTAGTCTGTTTAAAGGTGTCTATTTAGGGAATCTCTTTGTAATTGTGTTTGGAAGTTCTTTTCTTGTCTCTTTATTAAAAAAATAATAAATTAAAGATGCAAAATTTTCACAATTCATGATAGTAGTTTTGGATTTCATTTCTCTTCTCATGTTATTTAATTCTTCAATAGTGTGATTCAAATATAAATTTTAACTCCATCAAAATTTCAAAGTTCTAGATGCACAACTACTGTGTCTATCTATAGTTAGAATCATCTGAACAAATAGTTTCTGGTACAAATATACCATAAAAATTTATGTTCATGAAAGTGAGCATAGACAATCATATGAACTTACGTTTTCAAGTTCATGATCAATAGCCTCATTACTTAATTCGTCGTTATTGCCCTTATTGTCAGTATTGCTCTTCTTTAGTACGTTATCAGAAAATGCAGAGAGCAATTCTGCAGTCAAGCGTCCTGCAACATCTTTGTTGCATAAGGTCTGAAATACCCCGTTTAGACTCTGTAAACAAGAATTTTAAAATCAAATTATATCTTTCTTTTTTAGATAATCTAAAGCACTGAGAATAACAAACTAAACTAAATTTATTAAATACCTTTTGGAAAAGCCTATGGTTCTGAAAGCACTCCAAAACAATTCCCTCGTACTTGAGATGCATATTAATAATCTTTCGTACAAATTCCTGAAAACCATTACAGCATGAAGAAAACGAGAATAATAATCATCTATTAATTAATCATTAAAAGTTGCATGGAGATGGTGATTTGAAGAGGAGTTCCTACACGCTCACAATAACCTATATCGCTATGGTGACTAACAATGAAAAATCGCATTTAAACCTTAAATTTCAATACGGTATTTCTATGAAATAGGAAAACATGGACAATGGTTGCAGGTTCAAGTCCCAATTTAACAATTGTGCCCTAGAATAAAGAGCCTTTAGGACACAGCCACAGAGTTACATTTCCAGCTCCCCTGACGTTCTCCCAAAGAGGGCTGTTCGAAGGGCTGAGGATTCTCTGTGTAAATAAATTAAAAAAAATCTCAATATGAACACAAAAAGCTTATTTAATCATGTTTGCTTCCTATTGTATATATCATAAACCACGGTACGAGAGCAGAAGACGGGGCCTGATGAAGAAAGCTAATGGAAACCAGAAATATGGAAATGAAAGAAGACACACCATGACAATTACAAGAGTAGAGGAAAAAATTCATTTGGCCAAGAAGCTGGTATGAAGAATGTTGGACTACATTTGAAATGTGGTACCATCAGTATTCAAGAGCAGTAATTTATTCCTGAAAGATGTTGCACAAGATAGTCCTTTGTCTCCCATCAGTGTAATACGGTGAACTAAATAAGTGAGGACATAACTTTACCTGCTCTGGATTTTCTCTGGCATCTCTTTTCTCTCCCTGACGAAAATGTAAAGTCATGTAAGTTTGTATAAAACGTGTCACAGAACCAGACATACTTGCAACTAAAATGCATTACAGCTTAACACTAAATTCACACTAGTTGATAAGGATAAAAACTGAACTTAATTGGAGTTATGTTTTAACAATTGTAAGCAACTCGATTTCACATAAGAACTAGAAACATCATTACTTTCTTAGTCATTGCATCTTCTGCCTGTTCAACAAGTGCTGTTCCTTCTTGCATCACAAACTGCAGAATACAAGAAGGCCAGTTAGAAAGCCTTTGCATTGGGCAGGATGACTTAATATAATAATAGGCAGTCCACAAACATGCTACAAAAGAGAAGAACCTCTCTGAAAATATTTGCGATTGGATCCAAGCCTTTATTTACTTTATCGAACAGTCTAAACATCCTTGAAAGATCATCTTTCTGTAACAGAAACCAAATCACTGGCACAGTTCAATATAAATTGCTGTCATAAAGGAACAAGTGTCATATCCTGGAAAAGGACAGAGTTAGGCACTAAGTTAAATCTATACCTTGTTGTCCCTAAGCAAGGTGCAGAGAGCTGAATCCTTTTCCAGAATTTGATTCTCACAACGAGCCAGTAATACATTTTGTAGTACCTGGCAAACAAAAGAAAAGGACAAGATTGGAACAAATGACTTCTATGTTAGACAATTATTACATGCCTCACAGAAAATTTGTTCTGGTAAAGATGACGAAACACAGACAAATGCCAGAGAGACAACAAATGTTCACCTCTAACAATTCATTTTCTCTGCCGGCATCCAAAAAATGGAAAGCTCTGTCCTTCTCAAGTTGTAAAGTTTCTTCAACCTGTAATACAAGAGAATATATATCAGAAACACTATAAAACGAACATGTAAGCTGCTGGATATGTTCTTTTAATGATTTTTAAAAATTTCAGGAAAATTCACCACCATCAATTTACTATTGGAAAATTCACTATCAATAATTCATTGTTGGAAAATTCACTGTTAATAATTCACTTCATGAAAAATTTATCCGCAATTCACTGTCAGTTAATCTCGAACTTTAATGAATTGCTGGTGGTGAATTTTCTTGAGGTAAATTTGTCATGACGCGAATTTTTCCACAATAAATTGTTGATAAATTTTCCCACAATAAATTACTGATAATAAATTTACCTGATGCCTTTTTAAACTACCAAAAACTAAATCCACAATTACCTTCAACAAATATTCTGAACAAGGATACTCTCTAATCCATAATGCGGCCTTTGGAGTGTAGTAAGATTTAGAATCTTGCAGCATGAACCATTCAAAATCATCCTTATAGTGAGCCTTCTTACCCATTCCAGTCTCCACAAACATGCCCACAACATTTTTCAATAAAGATCGGTCAATTTGTTTTCCCTCACGCTCTTTTTCAATCTGAGACAAACAGCAATACCGTTCTCATGTTGCATCCAGCATATAATATTCTCACTTAAATAGCTTTGATTTATTCAGATGATTCATCTGAAATCATATTAGTAAAGTAGATTTTTCTAATCTCAGATGAATGATCTAAACAAATCAAAACTTAAAATATACTATTTAAACTTAATTCTGAACATATTACAATTAACAACATTTTTAAAATAAAATACCATAAAATTTAACTCTTTTCAAAGAAAAAGAATTAAATGAGAATGAAGATGTTTATGCTCCTTTTCTATAAACCATATCCTGATACCATACCAGAGTAAGCCCTGCATTCCTTGCATTAACCTTCATTCCATCATAGACCTGCAAAAGCATGTCATAATTTATCTGAAATTCTTAAAAACAATTTTGACTGGTTTCTTAATTCCGGTTAATAACAAGCCTTACCATATCAGAAAAGGTCTTAAGTCCAACCTCCCCTAGTGTAGGAAGCGAATGCCTTAAAACGTAGAAACGATCTAAATAACCAAAGAAGCTGGAGAGCAATCGGACCATGTCCTTGTGATTATTCCAGCGCCTAACAAGTTCCCTCAACATCAACTCATCCTTCTTCTGCCTTAAAGCAGGTGAAACCTGAGGAAAAGCAGTTCAAGTTTTAACAGCTAATAGTTTTGAAACATGTGATCTTTTCACTTTAGGCTTTTTACCTTCAGGCATCTTTTGTTTATATTTTGGGTTATAAATTTTTTTTTTATAATTCAGGGTATCTCTGTTATTTATGGGGCGAGTTTAAGGTGAGACTAGTTTATGAAGATGCATCAAATCATCGGTCAAATCAGATGTATGGAGTAAAAATCAGACCTCAGAATCGAACTCAAAAAATGAATCCAAAACTCAAACCAACTCTAATTATAATTATTATTAATATAAAATATATACAATAAAATTAATTATCAAATAATTTCTATTGTATAAAAAAAATTATAGATACTTACCACTGAATCTATATATTCAGTAATTAATGTTTTGTATCCATGATAGAGTTCATCTGAATACTTGGAATCTTTTGATTCATCTGAATTGTTAGAATCTTCTTCCAAACATAAATTGTAGATAGTTCTTTAGAAATAGTAAAGAATTACATAAAAAGATCCAAAATCATATAAGAAATAAAAGTCGCATTAAAAAATCTTTAGAAGGATACGTATAAAGATTCATATACAGATTGCGATTTATGGACTCTTCTTTAGATCCTTCTAACATATTACTAAATTTTTTTATACCCTCCCTCATAACATTCAATGCTTCATTTAACTTAACGGACTCCACTGTCATTATATCCTCCTCCATAACATTCAATGCTTCTTCATTTAACTCAACGGAGTCCATTGTCTTTTTTATAGTTCACTGGTTATTTAGTCGATTCCACTTAAAATTTCACTTCTACGTTGTAAAGATGAACTTCTGCATGAGGAAAACAAAGAATTAGGATTCCTATATAAAAAATTAAAAAAAACCCTAAATTATATATATGTTGAGAATTAAATTACAGAAAGAAAGAAACATATTAGTAATTAGTTTTCTATAAGTCATTAAGGATAAAGCTAAATGAAAGTTTTTAATAATGAAAAGATTTAGTATGTCAAAAGTTATTACCTTCACTACAAGTATATGATGGATATAACATAATAATTTATCGGAGAAAATAAATCGTCAACAATTCATCGTGGGAAAATTCACAGCTATGACAAATTCACCCCAAGTAAAATTCACCACAAGCAATTCACAGCGACAGAAAATTAATCGCATTAACTTTACAGAATTTGATTTATGATAATAAAAAATATCAATGCGGTTAATTTTCTGCCCTAGTGAATTGATGGCGGTGAGTCTAACCAAAAACACCAATATATAGTAAATTCTCCTTTGTGCAAGGGATTGTCTATAACTCACCATCATAAATGGAAATAGGAAAAAGAAGAGAAAAAACGTTTTTTTTTTCAAAAAAAAACTACGCTAATTCAAATTATTCTCTCAAAGTACTCATTGAGAGGGCACAAATATATTACATACCTGTTCTTTTTTTGAATTGAAAATGCTTCTTCTCTTCTTGATCAGTACAAAGGTTTACAAGTTATGACAGCACTGGAAAAAGAATTACAAATTTATAGTAACCCTTCTCCAATGTCCACAACTTTCTTTAATTGATCTAAACAAAAATCTCCAAATAATTATACATTTATAATGACATAGGTAGTTATTCAACCAACAAGTCGATTGATTTCATTGTTTACATAAATAACTACTCATTTTTACTTATTAAATATTTTTAATCACACTTATATATATACAAAATTTAAAATAAATAAATATTTTTTTTGTAGATTTTAGTTATATGACATTAAGTTATAGAAGTAAGTGTATGTAACCCCAGTATGTTCTATGCATTTCTTAATTAATTGAAAATTGAAAATAAAAATCTTTTGTATTCTTATTTTCAGTTAATTAATAAATACTATCAAAGGTGCATTTTGTGGGTTGGATAGACAATAGTGTGAGAAACACAATATGAACAAAATAAGATACTTAAAAATAAGAAAAATTATCAGTATTTGAATTCACTTGTGTTGTAATGAATTAAAAGTTGAGTACAACATCTAAACCTCCAAAAATTATTTGAGTTAAACATAGCAAATATTGTGAAGTTAAGACCATCAAGACAATAGTTATCCATTCCCTCCCTTTCTTCTCTATTTATAAATTTCAATATGGAGGAAAGTTGTGGCATTTTCAATATATGGATCAATTTTATATATAGTCTTTAGATTTAATTTAGGTTAATTATGAATATTTTAATTATTTTAAGAATTATTTTAGCTATTCAAGATTAAATTTAGATTAAAATTATTTTATTTATTCAAGAGTTATTTTATATTATTTTAATTTTAATTTTGAAGAATATTCATTTTACTTTTGTACACAATTTTTAACTTTACTTTCTAAAAGTCTACCATTCAATATTTTCTTAATTCTTTTATTTTGTTTTCATTTTGCACAAGTAAAAAATTCAATATTTCTCTCTTGACCTTTCTTTTACATGATTGATGGCAATAAAACTCAACTTGAAGTTTCCTTTACTTTTACATGCTTGACATAAACCACACATTGCACATTCTTTCTCTATTTTTACATTGTTGTGCTTGCATTACTTACCATTCTCTAAACTTGACAACTTACCACATTGAAGGACATCATACATATTTCTTCCCTTTCATATTGTGTGCTTCCATGACCTATCCATGTTCTAATAGTCTCATTGGAGACACCAAAACCTTCCTTGTGTTAGAAACATGATGTTATGTCATGTATCAATACCTTTATTACTCTTCTAGATGCATATTACCTTGTACCTCAACCATTATTGTCAATTTGAAGGAATATGTATTTTCTAGTGTATGAACTACTTACATAAGTGTTTTTGGCTATTACAAACCATATCACCATTCCTCCGTCACCCACACTAGAGGTGACTTCATACCTAGATGATATCTCCATCCCATACATGCACTTACCATGATTATCAAGTCATTGTTCACCTAATTTCTATACACAATGCATTTGTCACATCTATTTTATACTTTATAGCTTTATTGGGCCACAATTTAATTTTTTTTAGCACATTGTACCCAAAAAAATGGTTAAGAATTAATAATCTCATTGATTTAAAATAATGATTTATGACACTTTCTATTTAGATTTAATTTTTAATTTTTTTTGAATTTGAAAAATTAATATTTCTATCATTTTTGGTTGTTTTTAAATTTTTTTCGAGTACTTTTTATTGATTAACATTTTATATAATGCATAATTTTTACAAAAAATAAAATATTTTCATGATTTATAGTCATTAACTTCAATATCTAGTGTGTGAATATTTTTTGATAATTTGTTGAAATATTTTATTTATTATTAATTATTTAATTTGTACTAACAAAATTTCAACATATATTTATCATAATGCATTTTTTCACAATGTCACCTTATAGTGGTATCACAAAGTTGGGCATGCCCCCACAATTCACACTTATAGATTAAAGGAAGTAGATGCAACTTGACAGATAGACAAGATTTTCCCCCTCTAGATGTGGAGGAAGAAAATGTGTAGAAAGAAGAAGATAAACAAGACATCTTATAGAAGAAAAAGGCATTAAAAAAATGAAAAACTTGCCTCCTTCGGATGGTGAGAAGAATGTTGAGGCATGTTATGGCAGTAGTGAGAAAGAGAAGAGTGAGAAGAAGGAAGGAGAAAGTGATATAACTATTTGTGAATCCTTGAGAGCCTCTTGAGATTCACTGAAGGATATACTAGATATGTAGTTATAGTTTGAATCAGTGGTATCTACATAGCTCCTGGAGATTCCAATGCAGCAAGGACAAGTAGATATAAACAAGATTTATCCCTTGCACAAGTTACGGCTTAGTGATGCTTTTCATGCCTCCACAAGGAATTAAATACTTTGAAAACACACCAAAAGAGTGCTCAATTGATTGAAGAAGTAATAAAAGTATTGTAGGAAGGTATTCCCAGAGCAACAGTTGATGATTCTTTATCTAGTGTATATAAATTGAATTCATTGCTTGATTCTTTCAAGGATTATTCTACTGGTTTGGAAGAAAATATTAAAAAAGAAATGGAAAAGAAGGTCAATATAGGAGATTGATCGATATTCTTGATAAATTTAGTGTTGCACATGGCAAGTTGCAAGGTAACTTGAATGAATTCCAAAAAAGTCTCAAAAAGAAGCTAAAGTTTTGTTTTAGTTTTGCTTGAAATGCCCTAATTCTATTGAGGAGCATAAAAGATCAAATGGACTTAATAGAGTCACAAATTTCTCAAGCCTCTAGTGCATATAATTTGGTAAATGATGTGCAGATGGTGCAAAAAGGGCAGCAATTGAGAATCTACATGTTCAATTCTTCTTACTACAAGAACAAAAAGAGAAGATCATAATACAGTACAACCAACCCCGATATTTGGTAAGTGCAAGGATTACATCTTTGACTAGAGTTTTAGTAGATGTAGAGAAGGTGACACAAAATAATTTGGTACCTAGTTCCCCAGATGAAGGATAAGTCCTCCATACTCAATTTGAGAGTTAGTGTTATATGTTTTCCTTCACCAGGAAGGGCTAGGATGTAGCAAAGAAGGACTGGGAGGCACACCTTGCCAAAATGAAGGTGTCATACAAGGTTATTTTACCCTCTACTAATTGAATTTGTACATTTTTTTCTTTAGATATGCAAACCTGTGATTTCATTGTACATATGCAAAGTTAGTGGATAGTGTTGCAGCACATTTCTTATGGATAACATTGTTAGGGGGAGTCACTTTGATGTAAATATTTCCTAAAAGAAAGATTGTTGCAGAAGTTGTTATGTATAGGAAAGAAGCAATAAGAGGGAGTTACTCTCACGTGTATATATCAATTACAAAGTGATATAGTGAACCCTTTACCCTTGATGTCAAGGGGGAGTAGTTTGAGTAGTTTTAGAGAGTGAAAGTGTGTTGCCATTAATGACAAAGGGTGAGATTGTTGGCAACATGAGCATGATGGTGTATGGATATGTATGGAATTTTCATTGATGTCAACCCATTATATAGATGCAAAAGTGTTGGTTTGGAGAAGACCAAATGTTTTGGATAATTGGCTAAGTCCTAGAGTGCAATTTTTGTGTTACAGTGAACTAGAACTTTGTGGTCTATATTGCCCTATTATGCATAATCTTGTTATGTGGTTTTGAGGTAATATTGGTGCGTGTTAAAGGTATTCAAATCCAAATATTCAAGGTTTTATATCTTTCGCAGTTGAAGATAATGATGACAGAGTATCGGGCTTGGTAATGGAAGAGTTGTAGTTGTAGAGTGTATGTTGGAATGTAGAGCATTCCATCACAAATGAATATTATGCTATGCGGTTTTGAGGGAGTATTGAAAGATGTCAAAAGTGTGTTTGTTCCTAGTGGAAAGCGATTTGGTGGTCTACGTGTTGATTTGTGAATGAACAGTTGGTTCATTCATTGTTACTTCACCAGTTTTGCTATGCGGTGTTGACCTAAAGGTTTTGGGGTTGTGCAAAGTTGAATTGTGTAAGGAGAAAATTCATAAGAGTGATTATGGGTCATGTTGACCTATTTTGGTGGTGTACACATTTTGGTTCCTTCTGCAAGGAATCTGTGTTAGAGCCGACATGTTATTTGGTGCACATTTCATCTAATTAGGTGACCTAATTGATGTTTTGGATGTTTGTGGTATATATACAAGGTTTATTCCTTGTGTGTGGATAGGATGTATTATGTAATTGAGACTATGTACAAGATCTGGTGTGGAGAGAAGTGTGAAGTGTAATTGTGGTGAAGTATGAAGTATGTTAAGTCAATTTTTAGAGCTTAATTGGAACTATATCTTCAACATATTTTAAACGCATTGTTAGAAGTTCATCTTTGGCAGTGAGCCACCATTTCTTCTATCTTTTTCTATTCTAGGCAGTGAGCCCTTAGTAGTGAGCCACCTACAGTGAGTCATTCTCTCTTTCTAGATAGTGAGTCCTTGGACAATGAGTCCACCATTTTGTAATCTCTATTATAACTAGTATATTATGAGCTAATCCTCACTATGGATTTTCCCTTTCGAGGATTTTCCATATAAATCTGGTGTTCTTTGATTTGATGCATGCTTTATATGTTCCTTTCCATTACTGCAACTTTAATGTGATGCCTTGAATTGATGTTTAAGTTGATAAAGTGAATGAATTTCAATGGATATTGATTCACCTCCCCTCTCGGTATTTTGGGTGTTCAACATTAATGGTTTAGATGTTATAGGTTTCATAAAGTGAAAATTTGGTGATTTTTTTATTTTAATGTCCTACTTTGGCCAAAAAGTGGGACATAGTATTGTTGGTTGACCCAGTGATATGAGGACTCCTTTGATATTTTCTTAATATTTTTTACATGTCAATCGTACTCATGACTTGCATCTCAGGTCCTATGTGGACTTGATTTTCCATCCCATCCCATCCAATCAACATCTTGCACTTCTTGCCATAAAGTGCTTCAAAGGGTTCCATTTTAATGAAGGCTTGATAGGTGTAATTATAAGAAAATTCTACCAATGGTAAGTAATATTTCCACTTAGTTAGTTGGTCCATTACATACATTTTTAATATATCCTCCATAATTTGGTTGACTCTCTTAGTTTAACCATTTGTTTCTAGGTGGTAAGTTGTGTTGAAGTTAAGTTTGGTGCCCATAACTATCATTAGAGAACTCCCAAACTAAGAGGTGAATATTTTTCCTCATTAGATATGATTACTCTAGAACCTTGTTCAATCTAATTACCTCCTTAAGGAATCTATAGATTGACATCATCCTTAATATTTCCAAGTATAAAGTGTGCCACCTTGGTTAGTTGATGAACTATCACTAGGATACTACCATGATTTAGGCAATTTTTAGGAAAATTCATCATAAAGTCCATTGATATTACTAACCATTTATGCTTTGGTACCACATATGGGTATAGTACCCTCAGAGGATGACAATTTTTGACCTTAACTTGTTGGATTTCTAATAATTTTGCTACAAATTTTCTATTTCATTCTTCATTCTTGGCCAAAAGTAGACTACTCTTAGATCTACATACATTTTGGTCACCCTTGGATGGCCTTGATATGGAGAATTGTGACTTTCCTCTAGGATTCTTGTTCACAGTTCCCCTTCATTGGGTATTATTCACCATTGGTATCAAAGGATACCATCATTCCCTAGAGAATATTTTTTTTGGTCCATAGCTTGCTCCAAACTTTTGAATTCATTTATTGGAAAAAAGGTCCACTCATTGCATTTTTTTAATGGTATCTAATAGGTTGATCCTTACTTGTGTGATGGGTCTAAAACTAGATCTATGACTCAACACATATGTTAATCATAAATTCTTAGGAAATCCACCCATCTTCTTTGATGATCATTTACGTTAGGTTGTATGAATAAATATTGGAGTCCACCTATATTAAATTTGAACAATTTCCCTACTAGGTAGTACCTCTAGGTTTTAAGCACATGCACAATTATGGTTAACCCTAGGTCATGAGTGGGATAATTGAGTTCATGATCCTTTAATTTTTGTGACTCGTAGGAAATCACTAAAATATTATACATCAAAATTCCTCCCAAACTCTCCAATGAGGCATTGGTCTAAAGTATAAAATCCCTTTCACAATCAATTAGTTGTAGAATAGGGATGGTAGTTAGGCTTGCTTTAACTATTGAAATACCATCTCACACTTCTCTAACTATTCAAACCTTTTCCCTTTTAATATCAATGAGGTTATGGGGTTGGAAAACTTGGATAAATCCTTCACAAACCTTTTGTAATACCCTACCAATCCCATGAAACTCCTTACCTCTAACAAAAATTTGTAGGGGTTAATAGAAATCCCTTTTGAGGGTAGGATATACCCCAGGTAATGAATTTTGGGTTGGAAGGAGAAATCTCTCAGTTTCCTATAAATATTATGCTCTTTTAACCTCCAAATCATAATTCTCAAGTGTTATTCACGCTTCACTTAATTCTTGGAATAAATCAAGATGTCATTCATAGACACCGACACAAACTTAAGCAAAGATTTATGGAAGACATGATTCTTGAGACTCATACATGCAAGACTATTTTATAAGCGAAATGATACCACTAGGAACTCATAGTGATCATAATGAGTCTTGAAATCATCTTTGGAATACCTTCCTCCTTTATTCTCAATTTATGGTATCCAAACCTTAGATCAATCTTGGATAAAATGGTATCCCCCTTCATTTGGTCAAAGAGGTCATCAATTAGGGAAAGAGGAAATCTGTTTTAATGGTTACCTTTTTGAGCATCCAATAATCTATCCACAATCACAATGTTCCATCTTTCTTCTTGATAAATAACACAAGATCTCCCTATGGGGACACACTAGGATGGATCAAACCTTTGTCCATCATTCCTATAACTATATCTTAATTTTTTGCAACTCAACTATATTCATCTGATACAAAGCCCTTGAAATAGGCTCAACTCTCAGAACTAGTTCAATAGAGAAGTCAAACTAACAATTAGGGGTAAATCCTAGTAGTTATTTGATAAATACATCTTGGAATTCTTGGAGAACTAGGTGGTCATTAATAACTAGAATAAGATATTCACCCCATTCCTCAAACTTAATTAAGAGGAGTTTACACCCCCTCCTCTCAACTTTTTTGGATTGCATAGCCAAGACTATTTAGATCATTATTGGTCCTGGCACACCTTGAAGAAACACTAATTTCCTATGGTCATCTAGGCACTCAATTCATTTTTTGTAGAAATTAAATTTTTCCCTATGTTTTCTAAACTAGTCTATCCCTATGATCACATTATATGAGCCTAGCCTAGTGGCAAATAAATTTACCTTGATCCTTGTTCTTGCTAGGTCAATATTTGTGTACTTTAAGCAAAAGAAAATCAATAATATGCATTTCTTATCAGTTTTATCTTTTCCACATGCAACCAATTGATATCTTAAGGAATTGAACTAAACCAAGTAAACCTCAATGTTAGGAAATGAATCAGGTGAAAGAGATGCCAATTCTACCTCTAGTTGCAAAGCATAAACATCATTAACTAAACCAAACAATTATTTGTACTTAAAACATACCTATCATGGTGTACTACTGTAGCATTGAAAATTTTCACCCTTAACAATTGCACACTAAGATTAGCCCCCACTATGTGCTTGGACCTAATTATGTATTTAATTTTCCCATTTTATCTTCAAAAAATTACAATATGGGATTGAAAATAAACACTTAACATTTAACATTGATGTTTAAGGCCCTAAATAGGATGGGTCTAGACTAGGGCACCCAATTCCCTTGTCCAACCCATTTTGGCTAAAATTTAAATATGTCAGTTTCGACATTTTAATATTTGAAAATCTAAAATTATTTGTTAGCTATCGATATTTGATTTTAAGAAAATTAAATAATTGCATATAAATACAAGTCACTTTCACCATTTTAATCCTAATTAATCCTAGCATGTTTGAGAAGGAAATTGAGAGAATACTAAAAGAAGTCAAGAGAAAAATGATCAAAATTATTGTAGTATTTATTTCAGTCAAGCATCTTGTTATCCATGCATTATTTTTTCATGTGAGTTTGTTTATGTTTTATGTTTTTTTTTGTTAGTAATAACACTTGCATGACTTCAAATCAAGCATCAATTTCTTCTTGAAGGTGATGTGAACATGACTTTAGTCCATCAAAGAATGCAAATCTGAGTGTTGAGTTACACCAATTGTAAATTTATCACTTGTTTATTATTTGGCCTCTGCTTGATAGAGGGTAAGCTCTCTTTTTATATCATCATAGCCATTTTGGAGGTAGAAATACCAAAATGGGGTTGACTTAGGCAAGCCCCTATATTCCATGAACCTTCCCCCTCTTTCATGTGTGTAGGTTATAGATTTGAAGTGAATTGGAGGAAGATTTAAAGACTAATTTCTCATTCATATATTCAAGCTCTATAAGTTATCAAAGAAAGTGTATTTTATCAATGACAAACAAAGTTCCAACAATGAGTCTAGAATGGAAGAGCACGTCTAGACTAGGAGCAACATTAGAGTGAAATCAAATGTTGAGTAGCTACTACCCAGTATAGGGTGCCCCATGCCCCTATCCATCTATTTTAGGCCCAAATTTATATGTTAGGTTCCTTTGTGTTTGATCTCTTTTGTTTTGCACTCTGTTTATGTTTGCCCATTTTATATTTTCCAAAATATCAATAGTTTGCTACATTTTCATAAATATCCTAGTAATGTCATTGTATCATGAAATTTACTCAATTAACAATCAACTAATCATATCAACATCATCCCACCAACAAAGGATTAAAACCCTGATCCACCATTTTGGCTCTTCCATTGAGGTTTGTAGCCAAGTGGATTCTGAGATCATTTTTAATCCTGCCCATGTTTCATTTTAGAAGTGTGATTTAAGACCTAGATCCCTTTTTCTAATCAAATAACACTCTTCAATATGGAATAAAATGCTACCAAGAACATGCAATGCAATCAAGCCCATAACCTCATCACATTTGTTCCTATGATTAAATATCTCGTACTCCCTAGTAAATTATAATTGATGATCACCCAAAGTAGACTACAAACCCTTGGACCAAAGTAAATGTTGTATTCTTACTTTCCATGTGTGAAAATTATGAGTGAGTACCTCAAATGAACCTAGTTCAACCATGAGAGCAACAAGCAACAAGAGAGAAAAATAAACGATGTACTACAAAAATGTGACATGAAATCTCCCAAATTTGAATCAATACTGAAAATGAAGCCCCCCAAAAGATAAAACTTCGCCAAGTGTCGAGATGCCCAAGTAATCAATCATAATGAGAAATATGCAAATATTGAATAAAACATACCTAGAATTGAATTTGGAAAAAGTGCATGGATGTAAAAATAGAGCTCCTTAATACCTTTTTGATGTTGCAAGAATCACGAAAAAATGGAGATCTAGGAAAAAAATTATGAGCTTAGAGGTCCAAATAGGAGATTTGATTTCAAACAACTATATAATGCACCTACAACAAAATATGGAAAAATGAACTACACTTCTACAAAGTGTTCAAAACAAACTTTCTAACAATATATTATTTTTTAAAATGGACTCGGACTTATAGGCAAAAAATAAACCCCTAGGGGCTAACGAATGGTCACTCATGTGACCTCGGGTACAAAATGGTAGAAAAAATATGCTGCTAGGTGATGGTGGTGTCATTGCTCAGACAATGAGGTAGCGTGTTTCTTGCACTACTTGGGGATAATCCCCATACTCTGGTGGCAATATCACAAGGGTGACCATGGTCTCCTTAATGGGATGGGTGATGCGAATAAATGACAAACTATGTAAAGATAGTGCAAGAAGGAATATTCTTATAAAATATGCTCTATAATGACCTAAATCACTTGTTGATTGGTCCACAAATGCGAACAATGGTATGAAATGTATGGTACATATTCCATATAGTCAAAATCACGGTAGGGGCTAAAAAATCCTCTAAGGGCCTAAGGAAAATGTTGCCATTTTGAAAATAATGATAGTCAATATTAGGGTTTTTGGGCCTCCTAGACACGATGACAACGTCTATTTTGACCCAAAATTCTCCAAAATTGCAGCTACCTCTGAGATCTAGCAACTACTTCCCAACTTCAAACCCTCATAGATCTAGCTTCACATGTCCAATTTGGATGAAATAAAAGGAAAAAAAATGACATTATTAGACTCTCTTAACTTAATTGTGAACTTAGATTTGCACCAACATACACCAAAACTGATTTACAATATAAAGCCACAAAGAGAAAACCTTAAAATCAAGTATTTCTATCAATCTTTTTTGATTCTCTAGGTGATCATATAATGTGAGAGAAGATCATACTCAACTTTTTAAGATCCACCAATATTTTCAATCTAGTAATAGCTCACATGCATAAAATTACCCTTAGATCTGAGAAGCGGTTTTTAGATCTAAAGCTTTGATACCATCTAGGAGTTGAAAGTTAGCTCACACCCCAAGATCACCTGCAAAATAAAAAATAACCTTCCACAATAGAGTATGAAAATATAATAGCTTAATTTATATGATATGATACAAATGTACACGAGCCTTTCTTAAATAGACGTGTTGAGAGATATGATTAGTCAAGATCAAGACGCGTGTCTTAATCATATAACTTGTGACAACTAACATAACTAATATTAAAAGACCTAGGACATAATAAGTGAATGAAACAAGATAAGATAAGATTTAAATTACAACTAATACTTCTAGAAGGATTCCTAGGACCCAAGTAAACTTAACATGTGAGTAGGACATACTAGTGGACTAGACAGGTAAAATACCATATTCACACCAACAATATTGACACACCTTGAAGCGAGACTAATTTCCCATTTCCATTTAGGCACTCAATTCATTTGTTATAACAATCAAAATTTTCCCTATGTTTTCTAAACTATTTTATCCCTATTATCACATCATATGATCCTAGCCTAGCGACCAATAAATTTACCTTGTTCCTTGTATATGTTAGGTGAAGATCTATTTCCTTTAAGAAAATATATATCCTCTAAGCCTTAATAGACCCAGACTATACCTTTATCTCCTCTCAAAATAGATAATTAGGGCTAACATTGCATCTAGTCAATATATTAGGAGATATGAAGCCATGAGTTTCTCCTAAATTATCCAAAATAGTGATGGGTTGCCCATGAGACACACTTAGAGGTTCTATCAAAGAAGCTTGGTTGTCGGCCCCATGTCTATCTATGGCTACATAGATCTTGGTGGCTGACTTGGTATTTTGATATGCCCTCTCAGGAAAATATCCCTTGAAGTGATTACCTCCACATACCCAACATCCTACTTTAAATTTTAACTCTTTCACTTCTTCGTCCTTATAGGAGTTTGAAGGGGTCATAGACTTCGATAAATTTTTCCACCTCTCCTCTCCACTCTTGGATGGTACTGCCCTAATTTATGTGCTCTCCTTGGATCCTTTTAAAAATTTCTAAGGATTGTTACATTTTTAAACCTTTCTTATATTCATTTTCATTAGCATGGGAAAGGTGGATGACTTTTATCTTCTTTCTTGCTTGTTTCTTCACTTTTCTTCTTTGGTAATGGTGGCTACCTCTACTAACTAACTCAAATTATTTGTGACATGTATAAATATTTTATTCAAGATAAGGATGAACTTGTTCACCTAGTATTCCTCCTCCTTTAGGTAACACACATGTTATAGAAAGGTCATAAATTTAACTTTGTACTCATGTTCATGGTTCCTTGATGTAATGAATGGAATCCCATCATTTTCTTATCATGATGATGAGAAAATAGGTAATCCTTGTGAAATTTCCTCTCAAATTTCTCCCATATTGAATATCTTAGGTCATACCCTTTTATGGCTAAGCAATGGTCCCACCATAAGGAGGCTTCCCTTTCCAATTGATATATTGCTAATTGAGCCTTAATGTTACTATTCATGTCAATCAACCTAAAATGCTTATTCATACTACTAACCAAGCCTCCATTGCATCTCCTCTAGTTGTTCTATCATATTTTAGTAGCTACATTTTCTTTACTTTTCATTTTAAGGGATCCTTCTTCTCATATCCACATTATCCCAAAGGTGATGGACTTTGAACACGTAATTGAGAGTTATTTTCATGATCATAATTTGAGGTTTCTTCCTCCATTTCCTATTCTTTGGTGCCAAAACATGTGCTATGGTTTGTTCCTTGTTCTTTTTGCCTTGATAATTCCTCCATGTACTGTTCTTGGGAGGGTATCTTGGCTCATAAAGCATTCCATTTGGCTTGAAATTCTTCTATCAACATTATTAGTGACGGTATTATATTCGTACTCACACACAAGATCTTAGCTAGGCTGAGACTTTCTCCCTTATTGGTTGTCCTTGTTATCATGTATGCATTCAATTTCTCTAGAAAAATGACAATGAATTGATTTATTCCTCTTTTGAATGGTTAACCCCATATTTTTACATTTACTAAAAGAGAGGTTCATTTTAAAATAATAAAAAATGAGATAAGGTGATTTTGATTATCCCATTAACCGTTATCCATTAATAGACAACCTTTCATTTATTTATGACATGGGTCACATATTAATATCATACAAGTCATATATATGTATGTGTGTGTGTATGTATGCATACACATGAATATATATGTATATACATATCAATATATATCTATGTATATATACATATACACACACATATATCTATGATATATGTATATATAAAATATACATGTGTAAATATGTATGTACACACATATAAGCATGATGTTATTTGACTAATACTTTAACCATTATGATTACATAGTTACATAGTTTCCCATTTACAACATTGTTCTATTCTTTGGTGGTGTCTCCCTCAAAAATTTCCCCTATCATATTCTGCTATGAACTCCTTGGTCATGGGTAGGGTACACAACACCCACATTTGAAGGGAGTATCTTTAATTTTTGGTGGTTTGGTCTTGACTATAGGTTCTCAAATTTTGGGAGGGGTCTACTTTATCTTTTCCTTATTCAAATTTTATTCACTTAAGGGTGGATGCCATAGTCTTCCTATTGGATATTTTATTTATTTCTATCTTTGGTATAACCTTCTCTAGCTCCCCAACTTTAGGTAATAGTTTTGGTTTCCTTTGAGTTTTCTTGGAAGCTCTATATTATCCCTTCTTCTCATGTCCCATGGATATATATTAAAGAATATTTTACTAAACATGGAACATGCGGGTATTAAGGTCCAAAGTTTGAACTTGGGTGCTATGATACCTATGCAAAAACCCAGTCATGAGAGATTTTTTTCTTTTAAGATATTTAATTAGAATGTAAGTATATAATAACCATATTTATTTAGCATCATGAAGATTAATATTCTACCATTACAATAACATGTAATCAAATAATCAAAGTGGAAGATCATAACTTAACATACTTTGAGGTGAATATGATCTTGTTGGTCATGATTAACATCTTGGTTGCCTGAGTTTCCTTTTAGCATTCTCATGGGTGCAAAAAACTCAACCAAGTGAACCATTGCTCCATCCACCCCAACCAAGTGGACCTAGAAATCTATCTTGGAAATAATATTGTCAAGGGCCAAGATCATAGACTCAAGTGATGATTGTTTTTTATCAAGGCTCAACTAGGAAGATGATCCAATGTATCCCATACTACACAGGGGTCTATCCTCAAACTAATAGGGTCAAGTACACCATTGGATAGTTGGGAGGATGATTCATTGTATCCCATACTACATCTAGGGTCCACCCTCCATCCCAAGGGTCATATGGGCTCATGAGATAATTCCCAAGTAGTGAACCTACCTAGCTCATTAGATTCTAATTTTAATCACCCTTAGGCCAACGATAATGAGTTTGCTCACTTAGGAAGAAGTAGCTTCCAACATATACCACCTTGTGACCTTAGTGATGTTATCAACTATTTTATTCACAATTTGGGTATCATATAACATCAATCAACCTCGTGCTATAGATGATTGCATGCAAACCCTCTTGATACAACTATTAGCTTTGGTTATCGTTACCCACACAATAGGGTAAATACATGCGCAACCATTCTCATATCATAAACATGGTAGCCCTTGGAAATCTATCACCTTGAGGAACTAGGTGAATATCGACTAATCCCTAGTAGTAGCCCAAGCATCAATCATCGACGCAATCCAATAATTTCTAGTCACCACTCAAGTATCTCAGAGTTTCACCCTTGGGTCATCTCTAGCCCAGAAACTATTAAAAATTCTAGTTACAATTGGTTCAACCTAGTAGCCATTCAAGGTGGATCATATATGGTCTTATGACTATTTAGTGAATAGTAGATTTATTGTGGAGGATTAAGCAATGCATCCTTGTTATAGTTTTAAGATCACGAGGATAATTTAATTTTGAATATTCTTGGTTATATATAGCTTACAAGATGGAAGGAGAGACATCTTGTCAAATGCAACATGGGGTTACCCTCTCATCTAGGAAAAATGCTTTAGTAAAGAACTACAATTAGTAAAGTTAGTTTTCTATTATGAGAATTCCTTTATATCACCAATTTTTTAGACCAAGTTGACACATAGCTTGATGGGATAACAAATCCATTCCATTTGTAAGCTTAATAATATTTTGTGGTACATTCAAGGATCTTAATTCTCAAAATACCTCTCAATAATTAGGATAGAATAATTTTTTTAGCTGCTAGTTTGTTTAGTTAGGTGTCATACCATACTAGTTTTATTATTTCATCCCATGACATTTCTAGAAGTTGTATCTTTAGAGTTGAAAGGCAATGTTATTGTGCATATGATATATATACTAAATATAAAATTAATTGTACTACTTACTCTCGTCATATAAATATTCCACTACCTACAAGTTGTACTAGAGTTTTGTTCCAAAGGACGAGGTAAGAATATGTGAACAATATGACTACAACTTAATAATAAAGGAAGTAATAGCTAATAGGGATCTTATACCCATTGTTGGTAGTTTGGTCTACTAGGTTCCTTAAAGTCGTTCTAAGTTTACTACTCTTCAAGGTCGCATAGAGGTGAATGATGTTGCTAATCACCCTCTCAAACTACTTATAAAAGAAGGTAACATCATGATGAAACATTTTATAGATTCTTCAAGTGACTGCAACAACTTACACTTTTCCTAACCACCATTCTATCGTAGTGTTGTTGCTTACATTTAAGCTTCCAAATCTTATTTGTGATTAACACTTTTATACAGCCTATGCAATTAATAACTTGGCATTAAAATAAATTACATGGTTGAAGAATAATCTTGGCTATCAGTGTATTTCATTTGATTCTATCTACCCTTATAGTTGTCCATCTGTTCCTCTTTTCTTTTATTTATGTCCATCGAATGTTAGCTAATTGATAATTTCTATCTCACTAGCTATGTCGTTGTCTTGGTTTTAATTTATTTTTACTAGCTTATTTGCATATAGATAATATTTAGATTTTCTAATTCACATCATATTGTTCCTCCTTCGATGATTTTCTTCTTATCATAGCTTAGTTTCCATTGTTAACAATGTTTTGCTTGATGACTACGTTGGCAACAATGTCTCCCTTAAAATGTTGAAGGAAAAACAATAAATAAATGATGGAAAAACTTACATTATGGAGTAAGAAAGATAATCTAAGCCTTAATGGATTGCAAGCAAGTAGGAAAGTAAAACAAACATGAGCTTTGGAGTATTAAAAATTTGAAAAATAAATAAAACATGACAGTTGTAGTTTGGGTCATAACATCTTGTTAACATCTTTCAAATCATTTATTTTATTCAAATTTTCTTTGCTCTTCTCTTTTCACACCCTCTTCCTTCACATTTTTTTTGTATTGAACAAAGCTGAAAAAATTATAGAAGAATAAATATAGTCCCAAAAGAAGACTGCTAGGAATTCCCTCACATTTTATTCAAAACAAGACCTGAATGTAGACAAGGAGGGATCATGGGGGCTTAAAATTAGCTTAGAGTGCCCATTTTCCACACAACTTGGTGACTTTCGATGGCCTACAATGAAGCCTATGCTCTCCCTTAATAATGCTAATTGTCTCCTAGAGTGGAAAGGATAAACTTCACCATTAATTCCCTCCCTTGTTCTTCTTGCCAAGTCAATGAAAAAACGATGACTTGCAACATTTTTTACAACCTCTTTTTTTCCCTAGATATTTTTTTTATGTTTTAAGTTTTCCATCTATCTTACTTTTATTTTCAAAGTGTTTGATTTTTATTTTATTTTATTTTTATTTGTTTATAAATTTATTTATTTTTATTGTTTATAAGATGGTCTCTAGCACAAATTCTTATAGGGAGGGAAAAGAGTTAAACTAACTATCTAATTGGAGTGAGGTGGCTTACAATTGATTAGGGGCATCACTAATAGTGATGGAAAAAATTCTTAGTTAAGAGGTGTAATTGGGGTGACTCAATCTCTTAGTAGCCAAACTAGGTTACAAGGTTTTAAGATTCAATCCTAGTATAGATTGCCAGGTCCACCTTTTGTTGCACCTCAAGCACCTACAAAACTATTTAGTACTTACACATACATCATCACAACTATTTAGTACTTGGTTAGTTCGACAAATACAATATATAGGTATAAGTACAACCATGCCATAATTAAGAAAACAAAAACCATTAAATTCACCACTTTCAATTACTTGACAATTACACTAGTTAATAATTAAAGTGTTAAGTTTACGCATAATAATTAAGTCCATACAAACATCGAAATAAAGTTTCAATCATATTCTTGGTATTAGGGTCCCATCTTTGTTTAAATTATAGTGGGATGACATGTGACTAACAAAAAATAAAGTAAAAAGACTATGGGGATGTGATAATACCCTGATCTTGTGTATATATATGTAGGCAATTTGGGTAAATGAAAGAGGTTCCTAGTACTTAAGTTTTCATGAGCATTGTTGGTTGTTTCCCTTAAACTAGATAAACCAACTTGTGTAATATATTCAAAGAGATTAAAAATCAAAAGACAATTTTAAAATTCACTATACTCAAAAGAGTTTTGATTGAACTTTTCACATCCTCAACGTTTTAAGCTAAATTCTAAGGTAGGGTATGAATATGATACTATAAGTCCTAGTAGACAATAACCTTAAGTATTTTTCCAATACGAAAGAGTTGTCTATCAAGAAGACTTGAGACATGAATTGTCTTAATGAGTCAAGTCTCCAGCTAGAACAAAATTTACTATGTTTCCCTTATAGATAAAATAATTATTTGATTATCATTGCTTGAACATATAGATGAGAAGAGTATGCAAAATTTTTAAAAAAATTAAAGTTGATTAAATGAGTTAACCTATTGGGTTCTTACACCTAGTGATTCAACAACCCTCTAAAGATATTTCTAAATACTAAAAATCCACATTAAAAGGAAAGTTTATCAAATTAGTTAAATATGAGAGTAAAAACGCACACTAGATCACATCTGATCCACAAAGATAAAAAAAAAATCTATACATCCAAACTTGGTCAAGATAGAAGTACAAATCCTACATAAAATCTAAGAAAAATAATAATTGAAAAATGTTGTTTCCAAATTTAAAATAGACAAAATCTAAAATCTTCATAGATTTTTTATCCTAGAACCTCAAAGTTCTATTATACTTTTTATAAATAAATTTTATTCTAAATTATCTATATACCAAAACTTTGTTATAAATCAATTTTTTTTTTTTTTTAAATGTGGATAATAGAGCTTCTATAATCCAATAGAAAACTAAACGTCCTACATGAGGAGTTCTCCACCAACATAAAACACGAATGGGTAGATGAGCACAAATGCATGATAACTATAGACGTCCCCATAAAGCAGAGATATTTTGAGCGAATATTAAATTTATAGACAAGATACTTATTCTTTGACAGGACGTTTAAGATACAGAAGCCCCTGAAATATATTTTAACCATAATTCATAAGTATAATCGGCCGAAGCCTGCATGCGATAAATTTTTTGCCGAAGAACAAGAATTTGGCGATTTGGGTTGTCTGTTTCTGTCAATTGGGTTCTCAGAAAGCGCGAATTTAGGTACATGCAATGATATTAAATATATGTCTATGGGTCCCGATGTCTTGTCCAATGGACCACTGTCTGGTTTCTATCGTATGGCATTCAAAAGATTTTGATAATATTTTAAATTTACGTAGTTATTTGTCGATAATTTTTATAATGGTTTTTTTTGGGGTTTTGAAATATCAAGCAATTGAATATTTCAAAGTAGGAATTTGTCTTGGGGTATTGGGAGTTCTATATGTAATTCTGCTCTTAGCCTGCAAAACAAATCTTGCCTTTTTCCCAGCAAATCGGAGGGAATTTTCTTTACTTTTCAGCAATTTGAATGCAATCTTCTTTACTTTCTCAGCAATTTGGATGAATAAGTGGGCAGTAAATTAGGCAATATTGGCCAGGAGGACCTGTCAGAAAATTGTTTGTTTAGATATTCAATTTTAAACGACTTGTTTACAGGTATTCAATTTTGAAGTTAATTCTTTATACTGGTATACAATTTAGAACTGAATTCTAATTAGGGTAATTCAATTTTAAATGAATTCTTGCAAGCCTGAAATATTTTTTTAAAGTTTGGTGTGATTCTCGTCATGTAAGATATTATACACTAAATTATGATTGCAAACGCATGTGTAATTATACTCACTGGATTGTTCAAGAGAAAATGCAGATTCACTTTCTACTTAGTTTAAATTATATTCCTTACAAATTACTTGTTCTCTGTGTGATTCGGCCTACACGTTTCCTGTTTTGCTATGCAGTTTATGTGAATTGGTTTTTAACTTCACTAATCATTACTTTTCGTTTTCATGTTGGTGGTTTTTAATCGAAGTGCAGCAAGGAACTGTGAAATTAATCCAATGTCCTTTGTTTCAAAAACCTAATCATAGATTCTGAAAATTAATTAAGTGCTGAAGTTCGTTCTTTTCTCTCTGCTTATCTGTTTACAAAGCCTGACACAGTTTCATGTTGGTTTCTTTTCTTATTATCTGAGCAGATTTTGGGAATGTCTTAACCACTGCAGAAATTTTCGTTGATTTCAAATTTGGTTCTTTTAAAAAATTTGCAGCAATTTTACTGATGGGAACCCAGGAGCAATTCGATTCTTGCAGTAATCCACAAGGCAAGGATGGAATGGATTTCAGAAGTCCAGATGATTTAAGGACAACTACGGATGTGGGTTATGATGATGAAGATGTTGTTTCCCCAGGGCGGGCCAAGAGGCTGTGGAAGAAAGTCAAGTACCAGCTTGTAGATTATCATGCCTTGCCTGAATACTTGCGTGATAATGAGTACATTCTACGATATTACAGGTCAGAGTGGCCTCTTAAGCAGGTTCTCTTGAGCATCTTTTCCATCCACAACGAGACACTCAATGTCTGGACGTAAGTAAATGGCCATTGTTCTGTAATTCATGCAGTAATTTGGCATCATAAATGCTGAGTTTGTATAACTATTTAAAAGTATCGCAGAATGTTAATTTGAACATGAAAGTCAGTCAATAAACCTGGACACTTAGAAACAGTTTCTGTCAGGCCGGAAATCCTTTTCAAGGTTTCTGAAGCGTTGTCTCCTTTCCAAAAATTTGTACCCTTCCTATATGTTTCTAGCCAATTCCTTGTTTTCTGTCTTTTCTTGAAGAAACCTACTTCCAAGTTTTTGCCGTTTTAAATTGTTTCGCTGTTTCAGAAGAACTGTACTCTGCAATTCGTGATTATTGTTCTGCCACCTTTTCCTGTCATTTTATTCAGAAGCCTACTCCAAAATTTCTGCTGTTTCCAATACATTTTCTCCAGATTTCCTGATTCCTATTGTTTTAGCTTGTGTATTCCAAATTTTATGTCATTGCCGGCTAGGACCAAGATTTAGAGTTCTATAGATATTATATTTGCAAGTTTCTGTGTAGTGCATGCATATGCTACAATAGTATATTAGTTCAAGTTGGTTAGAAGTATTTTTTTTTTTTCTTCTTGTTACAGATATTAAAGAGTCCCTTTGCTAAGCTTAAAATTTAAATTAATCCATGCTTGACTGGAATAAATTTGTGTTTTAGGCACTTGGTGGGATTCTTCATTTTTCTCTGCTTGACAGTATACACTGCAGTAAAGATTCCTGAAGTTGTTGATCTTTCAGCTCTGCATACCTTGCCTCATATACCTAATAGAGATAATTTCCACAAATTCCAGTTGGAGCTTATGTCATGCCTTCCATCTTTGCCCAATAAGGCAGACTTCCAAAGACTACAGGAAGAATTAAAGTCAGCTTTGCCTTCCATAACATCTCTTTCGTCCTTATCTCATTGGCATCTGCCGGAGGTGCTTGCGAATTGCTTACCAGAGAGGTTATCACATGCTAATCGCACTGAGCGATGTGTTCTGGTATGTGAAGCATCACTAACACCTTAATTTGCCTTGTATGACAGTATTTCTGTTCTATTTCTTTTTGGTTATGCAAGGCTATAGCTTAATAATTGAACCGTACCTTCCAAATGCGACTGTACTGCAGTTTTTGGCTATTTGATTTCTCAAGTTCAGAATTTTAGGCTGGGTTATTCTCTGTGTATATTGGGGAAACATTATTTGTCTTTAGAATGCATATAATGCTTTTCAATTTGATTTTTAAAGGATTTTCTTATAAGTATTTTAGAGATGTTTCTTACCTTAATCTCATGGGGTGGATTGCTTAAGGCTTGTTGATGTGGATTGTTAAAGGAAATAATCAATTGTGTGAGTTTCCTTGCAGTGTGTTGGGCTTGGCCAGGACCCAAAGATCTGATTCTGAGTTAGCCTTGTTAACTCTATAGCCAATATTCCAGATTCGATTGAGTTTGACAGCCAGGACTTGCAGTGAGTCATGAATGTTAAATTCTCCAAGTCTTCGAAACAACAGAAAATCAATTCAAACTTTTAAAAGACCATTCAAAACACAAAAACACACGCACACATATGTACATATGTGTGTGTATGTATATAAACACTCAATATATGTACATATATGCATATACATATGTATATGTATATGTATATGTTATTATGTATATGTATATGAAGTGATGATTTGGCTGTTGATGCCTTAGGTACAACTAGTGGTCTGGCGGTTTTATGGAATAAGTTCTCCTACTTTGGTCAATTATCAGAAGCCTCTTCTAAAGTGAATTCTTCTAATGTAAATTCACTTTAAAATACATATTATACACACACGTCTATCTATATATGTATGTTATATATATATAATTTATGTTGCATTGTATTTATGATTTGTAGTGCTTAAGGCCTTTAAGTTAACCAATTATTCAATAGTGGTTTAATGTCTATATTTAGGGTGTGGATTTATCCTATCATAGGTCACTGGTTTAGTGTTTCTTTGCAAAGAGGTTATCTTTATCATGATGGCTCCAAAAGCTATGCTACTGTGTAATTTAATATTCAGACAGTGCGTTAATGAAGGTAAGGTTCCTAATGTACTCATTTTGTATGAGTATTTTTACATCCTTTTCTTAAGTAACGCAAGTCCATGTGAAGTGTTTTTAACTTTTTCCTAACATGGTTACAGGTATCAGATTTTGGGTATGTGTGTGAGAGTGAAGTTTTGTGAAGATCTTTTACATGAGATAGGCATGATTTGAACTTTGTGAGCACATTTTTATGCAAAATTTTCTGGTTATGAGTTTTTGAATCTGCGCATGTGTTTTAGACCTATCGTGGCTTAAATCTTGCATTGTGGCAAGTTTTAGATTTATGTTTCTTGTATCTGAGGTTATTCCAATGACTTGGTTTGGATTGAGTTTGCTGGGTTTCTGCATGCTGAGCTGTTAACCTTTTTTTGGTGCTTTGATAGTTGCTGGGCAATTGTGTTAGTTCCAGTGGATTTGTGTTAACAGGCTTGGTACAACTAAAAGTCTGCTTTGCTTGTTTGTGTTACCTGAAGGAGTGTGTATGTTTGCTCAACCACATGGTTGGTTGTGGTTTCCAAGGCGCAGAGATAAATTGTGGTTACTGCAATTAGTGAAAAAAATCAACCCCACATAGATCTGTTTTGCTGCAGTTTGGAGGCACAGTGTGAGGAGTGTCAGATTAGCAGAGTGCAGTAATTTATCAATTAGTGCTTTGTACAGTTTGAAAGTGCATGTGAAAAATTGCAGGTAGGTGCATGTTCAACTTTTGCTAATGTGATTCATCATTCCCATGATAGCATATATCAAAAAAAGAGAGATAAGAGTGCCTTGATTTCTAGGAAAGTTGCATGGCAATTCAGTTTTTTAGTTTTAAAGCTTAATAAAAATCAAACTCTGAGAACTTTAAACATTAAAAAGCTTTTAATTGTTTCCTTTTCCCGTCTGAAAGTTTGTCCTTTATGATTTTTAAATAAATAATTACTTCATCCTCACCCTGACAATCGATCACGGAGTGTAATCTGAAATGTTGATGCAATAAAGCTACACATAGTTTTTCAGTAGACTCATTCACAAATTCATTCTTTAACCTTTTAAATAGTTTAGCTCCCTTCTCTCTATCTCTTGGTCACATGGAGAAAGGAGTTTAGGGTGGAGTACCTAAAAGTTAGGCCCCTGGTCATGTGGCCTTAGTTTAGTTTTCAGCCCCTGGGTCATATGGACAGCCCCTTAGGGCTAAATTTGCTTGTGCAAAAACCTGTTTGAGACAATTTTTATTGGGCTTAATATATTGGTCATCCAGAGGTCCTTTTTGGTGATTTTTGAAACTATGTATTTTTTGAGCTCTTAGCAATGGGGCCATCAGATCTCAATTTTAGAGCACCTCCAAGTACAACCTTTTCAGTCATCTTTTCTGAGGTATTTACTGCTTTGAAGTGTTATTTAACAAGTTTCTTTCAGTCTTTTTGACGTCTTCAGTTTTGCTTTGTTAGCATGTGCTTTTCTTGCTGAGATGTAAAAGAAAAAGTAAACCAAAAAATAAAAACAAATTGCAAAACCCGAAACAATCTTCTTCTATCTCTCTTTCTTCTTCTAGTAATCTATAGTTTGTAAATCTGGCATGGAGGGAATCATTGTGTTAGAGGGGCGATAAAGCCTTGCCTCTAGACTACCCTCATGAACAAGTATGTGTTTAGATAGACTTGAGACCTTTCCTTACCATTTCTAACAATGCCACTCAACTCTCTTTTACAACTTTGCTCTCCTATACCCCTTTGTTTCTACATATCGCTAGTTATATAGGAAGGTTTGGTATATTCTCAGGGTTGCTCTTTTGTGTCATTAGTCTTTTGCATATTGACTATAGGGAGGTGTGGCATGCTACGCAATTTGTCTACCAAGCTTTCATAAGTCTAATGGGATTTTGGATCTTATTTGTAGTGATGTTTTTGGTCAACTAGATGTTCTTTCATTATCAAAATCTCTTTATTATTTTACTTTTATTGATGATTTCTCTAGGAAAACTTTGGTCTATTTTCGTAGGCACTAATTTGGGGTCTTTAGTTGGTTCAAGGAGTTTAAGGCTTTTGTGGAGAACTCGGCAAGCAAAAGGATCAAGATGTTGAGAATTGATAATGGTGGAGAATTGTTAAACATAGTTTGATAGATTCTGTAAAGAGGATAATATTGCATGACATAAGACAACTCAATACACCCTATAGCAAAAAAAGTTTTGAAAAGGATAAATAAGACATTGATGGATAGGGTTAAAGTATGCTTATTGGGGCTAAATTGGAAAGTAAATCTAGGTAGAGATGGTTAGCACTATGTGCTACTTGAGTAATAGGTCTCCTACATTAGTGCTTATTGATTAAATGCCTATAGAGGTTTGGTTGGGCAAGAAGTCCACACTTCAACATCTTTGAGTGTGTGGGTGTGAGGCCCTATGTTCATGTGGCCAAGGAAAAATTATCAAAATTGGATTATAAGGTGTGATATCCCACCCCTGGTAGGATATTTAATTTTCAAATTTTTGCCTATCTGTTTACTTGTGGTTTTCTCATATATTTGCAATGTTTGATACCACAATATAATGCAGCAAAATAGAAGATATTGCAATAATAATTTCAACTCAAAAATTGAACATTACATAGGGAATATGCAGCTGAAAATTCCAAATTTTTATATCAGCTTAGATACTCAGTATTTTCACAAAATATCAACAACCCAGTTCATAAAATATCCCCTATTATCTAAAACAACAATACTCAAAAAATATGGGAGTTACAATTAATGAACTTACAGGTAAGATATGCCTTGAAAGTTTGAAACCCTCTGAAAATGGGTGCCAAAATGAAGTATAAAGTTTGCAGCAGTATAACAACAACAACAATGATAATAAACTCCAGCAACGATCACTATCATCAATCCCCACGCTTAGTGCAAAGCTGCATGCAATTAAATTGCCAAAACCCTTGCTTTGCAACCACCTGTTTATTGAAGTTCTCCTGTACTTCTCTTTGCTCTTAAAAATAATGATCAATATATTTGCATTATTCTGAAACTTCTGAAATTCTTCTCCAATGAATCTCAGATGTGACCTCTGTGTGAAGCCACCAATTAACTGCAACCCTCAGGTGATCTTTCTCACCTGTAGGAAGCACAATCGAAGAGAGACTACGTTCTCCAAGATTGAAATTACTGCAAAACCCTAGGTTTCACCTCCAAAGCCAAAGCACAAAGCCAAGTGGAGAGAAAATGATCAATCATAATGAAATGAATTCCAAAAATGCCCTTTTATAATATTCAAGGTTACACGGGGACATGTCCCTTGCCCCAAAACCCCCTGTCCCCGTCCCCTGCCGTCTTGGGGATAGGGGGACGCAAAGGGGACGTCCCCCTGCCGTCCCCGAAACACAAAATCAAGAGGAAACGCCAGGAAACGTTTCCTATTGTTTGGGGATGTCTCCCCGTCCCCGGTACGGATTGGGGATAGCTAGTCGTCCCCCGTAGGAAAAAACTATTAAAAAATTAAAAAACTTTAAATTTTTTGATTTTTTAATCTTTTTCCTTCTTGCGTGGGGCCCACGAACGCTCCAAGTCAATGAAATATATTTTTTTGGGGGGACTAATGTTTTATGAAGACAAAACATTAAAACTTTGTCTTAAGTTCTTAACTATATAGAATGAATTAAGTTTTTAATTTCTCACGAGTGAAGGCACAGACGCAAGACATAGTTGTGAGCGGACATTTTCTGAGTTGACTGTGGGAAGCTCGAACCAGGGGCGACGCACTGGTTTGTTTCTCAAGTGACTAGGCGACCAACTAGTAGCAGGGGCGATGGTTTTTTTAATTTTTTTTTCTGATATTATCATATGTGTTGAAGGCACACATTTGCAGTGATGGGTGAGGGTTGAGGACTATCTGACAATCTTGTTCATTCCAAGAAACATTCACCAAATTTCACCATGCTGCTTAGAGATGAAAAGCAACATGACACATTATATAAATAACTCCATTGCTTAACAATTGATAACTACAGTTATGCTAAGATGTTTGATACTGCTGTGATAAATTTTATAATGCTTTAATGACATTTCTTATGCTGTTATAGTACTACTCTCATGATTTACTTACATATTGATATTGTTGTTATCAATTATTAATTTATTGACATATCTATCTCTCTTTCCCTCTCTCTCTTTAATATATTAATAAATTTTGAAAAAATCATATATATATATATGTATTTTGTATGTCGTCGTCCCCTGCCGTCCCCTAAAAATTGCCCCTTAGGAAACGTCCCAAAAACGCGTCCCCTATCGTCCCCCCCGTCCCCATCACCGACAGGGCATGGAACATAGATAATATTCAATTTGCATTTGACTTCATCTCAATTAATTTACTTTAATTTCATTTTCTTTTCCCTCTTTTTTGGTGCACAACTTTATAATAATAAAGTACTTTATTATTCACTTATATCTCCCCTTTAAAATAACACTTTAACACTTTCTATAAAGTATACTTAAAAGCATTTAAATCCCCCTTTTAAATAAAGTCCACTTAATTCATTAATGATATGCACTCAATAATTAATTATTATTAAAGTATAACTTTAATAATAATTTTAATATTTTAACTCCATCATTAATCGTCGTAAATCAATTCTGACTTCACTAGGAGGTAGCCCATTGCATTCACTGCAAACCAGGGTGTTTTACTATAAATAGTAAGGTTGGCCTCTATCAACACATCGACTTACTATAAATAGTAAGTGTATAAAAACAGAGCCAAAACACCTTGAATATCGTAACCTCTGAACAAGCTAAGGATCTGGAGATGAAAACACTGTCAACTACCAACTGAGGAGCTAGCTAACTCCAACACTGGGCCCTCTAATCACCATTATTAACCTACAAAGACTTGATGATAGGCTAAACCTCTAACTATGATGCTTGTTCAAAAAGGGGACATTATAGTCTGCCCTCCCCGAAATTGCTTGTCCTCAAGCAATCGCAAATGAATATAAAACACCACTCCATTAGAGGCTCAAGGGAAGAACTGCAGAATGACCCTCAAATCGCCAAACAACTCTAGCAACACCAGCATAAGCACAACTGTGCAAGGATAAACATTATACCAACTATCCAACTCATGCACACAAGATTTGTGCATCGAAATCAACTCATGTACATGTGGATCAAAGGTAAAACTGTATGCAATCCGCACAATGTATATGTTGTAACACTCATCAGTAAACTCTATTTGGAATCTTGATGCACAAGAAGGATCCCATAGCAATCTGTGGAGTGCCCAACAAAATATCCCTGGATCCCAAACCCAGAATGGAAGTTTGCCATGCATATCACCCACCAACTTCCACTACACTACTCTGATATCAACTTCACCATGCTGAGAATGGTGAAGCATCATACCGGGATCCATCCAAACTTCAGTGCCAACCTTGTCACCACTTGGATCCCAATACAACCGAAACTCACATCCATCAGTCATGAGGAGGTAAGAATATCCAAACATGTCTACACCACAACATCCCCCTTCATCCTCTACAAAGCTTCTATGGATGTGTTGACTATCCCGCATAGGTGTTGGAAGATATGGAGTAGCTCCTCTCAAGTCGAGGAAATAATATAACTCTCCTCCATCACCGCAGTAAAGACTAATCAAGCCATCATGCCTACTGACACTGCAACCTCTCTGAAGCCATGTCTCCAATGAAAATTTTTGAGACAAAGAAGTTGCAAACTCTGTCTGGTACACATCAGCATGATGGTAATTTGATCTCTGACTCTGCAAGTAATCCTCTGAATATAACTCAGTTAGATACATGCAATCTCTAGTTCCATCTTCTGTAGATGGCAACTCTTCATTCCACCATGGATGGTAAAAATCCCAAGCCAATCCACACCTACACATCATCAAGTCATCAATGTGTGGACTCAGGAGAAGTGATGAGCACTCCTCGCTATGCAGTCAAGATAAAATGCCCCTACCTTTGTCAATGATTGACCATCATAGCTACGGGGATACACTCATTAGTCTCATCAGTCGAATTAGATGATGGCTCATGTCTCTGATAATTGGGTAGATACTCTGCCAACCCTCTCTACGTACCCAATAGCGTACTCTCTATCATGAAACAATTGGAGATATTCTGATTTTATCTCCTCTAAAGCATTCCTGATGAAATGCAAATCACGAATGTGACTACCAACCAAGACCCCATACCGTCTCTCCTCAAATTCTGCTGTCCAAAGAAGGTACTCAACATACTTATGAGTGCAATCAAAATGAGATAAGGTTGAATCGACCTTCTCTCCTATAACCTTTAGCTGATCTCTCCATCTCTATGGCTCAATAAGTTGTCGATCAAAATCATCTGCATGGGATTTTATAATTGATTTGCTTCCAGGAGAGGGAAACAAATCAACATGAGAACCAATCTCCCCACTGGGTGATGCCTTGCATATCTCCTGTGAAAAAGATGGAATAGTGTTGTGATCAATCACACAACTCTCTACATAATCCACTACCTCATCACAAGAGCTATCAATAACTTGCTTTGCATCACCTATAATGGGACTATCCTCAGAGACACCTGATGCAACATATGGTTCTCTGCTACACTCAACCAATGCACTCATTCCATCTATGTTGCTTGCACCTGTAAATGTAATGGACGTAGCCACATCCTTAGTGTGCTCCTTACCACTACTTGTGGATGTATGTTCATCACCAGTAATTGTCATAGATATTAGAACTATATCTGTTGGAGATGAGGTCTGCGCTAAGCTCAACTCCATGGTAAGCTCATCTATCCGTAACTTTGACTCTTGAAGGGCTGTTTGGGCTCTCTTCAAAGAATCTGTGGTGACCTCAAGCTCATAGGTGAGCTCATCAACCTCCTCTTCCATTCCCTTTAGAGCATCATAATAGATACCATCGAACATGAGAAGATGATCTCTATCTAATAATAGCTGTAGGTAATTATTCTCATACCCCAACTGCATCTCTAAGTGCTTGAAACTCTGCAAGGGAAAGTCCACTATCACGGTGCAATGTGGCACCAGCTGCTGAACAACATCAAAGTGTTGCAAGGCCGAAGCAATCATGCCTTCATTCGCCTTCAATTGCCTTGCTAAATCATGAGACCCCTGTGACAAATCGTCTCCACACAAATTTTCTGATTTGTAATCTACACTATGATAAGAGGCCGAATCATCATCACTCACCATCTTGAAACCATCATTATGTGTGCCATCAACTTTGCACACATCAACATCAAAGGTACTGCTATTATGTACCTCATAAGATGACTCAAATGACATGGTAGAAGCTATTGATTCGACATTATCATCGCACACTTCCTCTTCCAAAGTAGATGCTTGTTCATCCAAAAAACTATCTTGGGACCCATCACCATTAAATACATTTTCTAATTTATCTTCCATAGTCTGATTTGCAAAATCAGACTTGTTGTGGCATGAATCCTCAACACATAATGCATCATTAGTGTGGAAAGCTTGAGTATCCACATTAGACAACTCCACACAATCATCATTCTCATGTGCAATGGCGGTTATCTCATGCTGATGCAGAGATATCAGACTGCTGTCACAAAAATCAGAACTATTATGGCTTGGATTCTCCACACATTCCCCATTTTTGACACTACCATCATGCGTGCCAACATTGGTAGATCCTTCTACAACATTTTCCTCATGTGTCATCGCATCTAACTCATGGTTAAGCTCAATAGTATGGCTGCTGTTACAAAAATCAGAATTGTTATCAGGGTTGATAACAACTTCTTGAGCATAGAAAGTAACATCAAGAGCTTCTGCCAAACTATTATCAATATGTATGATCTTCTCATCACCATTCACTTCAAATTTTACCCTCTTTTCTTGTACTTGCTCCTCTTCAAATTGTCTTCACATTGTTCAAAGACACTATGCATCTGAAGTCGATACCTTTTCTTGCTTTCGAATGACTAACAAAAGGGATAAGAGAGCCTGATAAATATCATCACCTTCATTAATAATTGAAATCATGATAGTCCTCATGTTGTCCTAGATACTCTTATCACATTTCTCGTTAATGGAGTCCAAGAAGAGATGGAACACTTGTAAAACAAAATCATGACATTCACAATCAATCATGACAATGCATGATCTAACTTGTGCCATCAACTCAAGGATTTTGATCTTCTTCCCAAAAGTAGGACTATCGACATCACCTATCCCATCAAAACTATCAACAATCAGCTGCAATACTTCTCTTATTTTACCAATATTATAAGGAACCCGAGGAGTTGTGATCCTTATAAGCTGACTAATACAAAGGGCAACAATGAGCCTAATCTCATTGTCTCTGTGTCTCAAATACTGAAGCTCACCCAATGAAGTCATTGCTGAAGTCATAGCAATCTGTAACAATGAAGAAGGCGACTGCTCAACAAGACTTAAGCATTCTTCTAGTCTTCTCAACGTGACTGAAGTATCACATCCAGATTTAGGTTGACTACCAAGTTTGGTACCCTATTCATAGATAATTATAACCAACCACTTTCTATTTCCTGATACTAACTCTCTGTCACTGCTTGAACCCATAATTAAAACTAATTGGAAAAACAAAGAGTGTTGATCACTCAAATGATGCGAGATGTGTACTCACAAAATATTGTTTAAACCCAACAAGATGGCAGGAAGCCGCTCTGATACCAGTGTAATATCCCACCTTTGGTAGGATATTTAATTTTCAAATTTTTTCTTATCTGTTTATTTGTGGTTTTCTGATATATTTGCAATTTTTGATACAACAATATAATGCAGAAAAATAGAAGATATTGCAATAATAATTTCAACTCAAAAACTGAACATTACATAGGGAATACATAGCTGAAAATTCCAGATTTTTATATCAGCTTAGATACTTAGTATTTTCACAAAATATCGACAACCCAGTTCATAAAATATTCCCTATTATCTAAAACAACAATATCCAAAAAATATGTGAGTTACAATTCATGAACTTACAAGTAAGATATGTCTTGAAATCCTCTGAAAATGGGTGCCAGAATGAAGTATAAAGTTTGCAGCAGTATAACAACAACAACAATGATAATAAACTCTAGCAACGATCACTATCATCAATCCCCACGCTTAGTGCAAAGCTGCATACAATTAAATTGCCAAAACCTTTGCTTTGCAACCACCTGTTTATTGAAGTTCTCTTGTACTTCTCTTTGCTCTTAAAAATAATGATCAATATATTTGCATTATTCTGAAACTTTTGAAATTCTTCTCCAATGAATCTCAGATGTGACCTCTGTGTGAAGCCACCAATTAACTGCAACCCTCGGGTGATCTTTCTCACCTGTAGGAAGCACAATCAAAGAGAGACTATGTTCTCCAAGATTGAAATTATTGCAAAACCCTAGGTTTCACCTCCAAAGCCAAAGCACAAAGCCAAGTGGAGAGAAAATGATCAATCATAATGAAATGAATTCCAAAAATGCCCTTTTATAATATTCAATTTGCATTTGACTTCATCTCATTTAATTTACTTTAATTTCATTTTCTTTTCCCTCCTTTTTGGTGCACAACTTTATAATAATAAAGTATACTTTATTATTCACTTATATCTCCCCTTTAAAATAACACTTTAACATTTTTTATAAAGTATACTTAAAAGCCTTTAAATCCCCCATTTAAATAAAGTCCACTTAATTCATTAATGATATGCACTCAATAATTAATTATTATTAAAGTACAACTTTAATAATAATTATAATATTATAACTCTATTAATCATCATTAATCAATTCTGACTTCACCAGGAGGTAGCCCATTGTATTCACTGCAAACCAGGGTGTCTTACTATAAATAGTAAGGTTGGCCTCTGTCAACACACTGATTTACCATAAATAGTAAGTATATAAAAACGGAGCCAAAACACCTTGAATATCATAACCTTTGAACAAGCTAAGGATTTGGAGATGAAAACATTGCCAACTACCAACTGAGGAGCTAGCTAGCTCCAACACTGGGCCCTCTAATCACCATTATTAGCCTACAAAGACCCAATGATAAGCTAAACCTCCAACTCTAATGCTTGCTCAAAAAGGGGACATTACATAAGGCTATGAAATGTATCTTTTTGGCTATGATGATGTTGTGAACAGGTACAAGATTTGGTATCTTTGACCAAGAAAATCTTGTATAGTCAAAATGTAGTTTTCTAAGTGACCAAGCCTTATCCTATAGTTGAGCAATAGAAATAGAAGTGCAAAGTTTACTATGTAGTTACAAACAAAGATCATGACAATTGTGCCTAAGGCTTAACTAAAGGTTCAAGATGAACTAGATGACGAGGATAGTGTCAAAACCTTCGAGAGCTCTAAGGAGGAAGAACCTCCACCTCAACTCTTGAGGAGGTCCACTTGGTAGAGGAGGCCACTAGAGAGATATAACTCACTTGATTTTAGATGTATTTCTACTTTGATCACTAACATTGATGAACCTCAAAATTTGAATGAGGCAATGGAGATGGACAAGAGCGAGTCTTGGAGATTGGCCATGGATAATGAGATGTTTGCATTGAAAAATAATAACATTTGGGACTAGGTTAAGTTGTTGAAAGGAAGGAAGCTTGTTGGTTGTAAATGGGTCTTAAATAAGAAATTTGATTTAGATAGTAGTGTTTAGAATTACAACTTAAGATTGGTAGTGAAAGGATATTTTTAGGTTGAGGGGATTGACTTTATGAGATTTTCTTGATGCTAAATTGACATCCATTTGGTTCTTATTATATGTTGTAGTAGCTTTTGATCTTGAGATTGAGTAGATGGATGTGAAGACAACATTCCTTCATGGTGACTTGAAGGAAGATATCTAAATTACACAACTTGAGTACTATGTTGTAAATAGTAAGGAGTTGGTAGATTGAAAAAATCTTTGTATGGTCTCAAATAGTGACCCAAAATGTGGTATTAGAAATTTGATTCTTATGTCTTGAGGACAAGATTTATGAGATCCAAATAGATCACTATGTGTATTTTAAGTAGGATGGTGGTCATTTCCTTGTTCTCACTTTGTATGTAGATGATATGCTAATATCTGGTAATAGTAAGTGGATGATTGGAGATTTGAAGTCTTAGCTTCATTAGTTTGATATGCAAAATTTGGGGGCTGCTAAGTTCATCTTAGGCATGCAATTAGAAGAGATAGTGTTAACACAAAGCTTTGATTTGGATGGAGTAAGCTTGTTGATTTTGTGTTGCAACAATTTAGCATGGTAGATAGCAAACTAGTGGGAGTCCTTATTTTAGTGGGGACAGAGTTATCTATTGAGCATTATTTATCTACACCTAGTAAGATGGAGGATATGTCTCATGTTCCTTATGCTAGTGTTGTTGGTAGTCTTATGTGTGGTATTGTTTACATTAGACCGGACTTTGGCCAAGTAGTGGGATTTTTTAATTGTTTCATAGCTAATCTTGGTTGGGGTCAATAGGTAGTAGTGAAGAGGGTCTTCAAATATTTTTGAGACACATCACGTAACTCTATATGTTATCATGACAAAAATGCGTTAAGAGACCTACAACACTGAATTAAGATCCAAGGTTTTGTGGACTTGGATTGGGCAGGAGATCTACCAGTGGTTGTCATCAACCTATTTAGTGGTGTAATTAGTTGGATGAATAAATAGCATGTTGTGCTCTCTTTATCCATGATAAAAGCAATGTACGTAGCAGCTACTCATGCTTGTAAGGAGGCCATTTGGCTTTAGAGATTGTCTGTAGATGTTAGACTAAGCCACATAGTAGTTTAGATTAGATGTGATAGTCAAAGTACCATCAACTTGGCAAAGAACTTGACTTTTCATGTATAGACCAAGCACATAGATTTACATTATCATTTTGTTCATGACATGGAGGAGGATGGTATGGTGATACTCGAAAGGGTTAACACTTTGGTAAGTTTAGTAGATGCTTTGATGAAGTTAGTGAGCACATAAAAGGTTAGGTAGTGTGATGAGTCTATGGGCCTTTCGGCCCCTAGCTAATAGTCCATGGTTTGATAATGTTTTTCTTTTGCTCTTGCAAGGTCTACAACAAATGGGAGAATGTTGGGATAGATGTGTCATACACCTTGCAATCCTAACATTTGATTTATTATCTATTTGTAAACCCTTATGGAAAATGATGTCCCACTTTGAGTTGGCAATGTTTGCCATGTGTGATGTAATGTATGAGATGTGTAAGAAATCTTATGATATTGCAAGATGTGTAAGAGATTTTATGACATTCTATGACACGCATAAGAGCATGTAAGAGGTAAGTTACAACAAGTGGGAGAGTATTGGGATAGATGTGTCATACACCTTGTAATCCTAACATTTGATTTATTATTTATTTATAAGCCCTTATGGAAAATGACATCCCACTTTGAGTTGGCAATATTTGCCATGTGTGATGTAATGTATGACATGTGTAAGAGATCTTATGACATTCTATGACACACATAAGAACATGTAAGAGGGGAGTTACATAGAGAAGTGTAATTGCATCTAATGATATTGTAAGATGTGTAAGAGATCTTATGACATTTTATGACATGCATAAGAGCATGTAAGGGGGGAGTTACATTGTTGACCCTTTCTTTTGTCCAACTTATGATGCATGTTATGACATGTCTTTGTGCATCTTTGAATGGAGATAATGGAGCCAAAATGAAGTGTTCAACTTAGGGAGTTGGTTATGATAGAGATATGTTAGCTTATGATAGTGTAAGAGCATTTATTAAAAATAACTTGTTGATTCCTTTGGAATTTAGGCACCATTTTGGGTTGTGGATGTGACCTGTGGTTTTGGTAAACCACCCATGGTTTGTGGTTTGGGCTCCGTCTTTTTATTTGGTGCTTGAGATGAAGATTTCATAGGTGTGTATTGCAAGTTTTGTAATGTTGTCATTTGTCAAAATATCTTCAAATCTATATGTTGGTGTAATCTCCTCCAAAGATTTGAGCCTAGGTTTGTATTGTAATTGCATTAGTGTTGTTCAAAATACAGTTGATTCAAGTTTTGGAGGGTAGGTTTTTTCCCAAAAGGGTTTTCTTAGGATAAACACTATGTTGTGTGACTGTTTTTGTGCAATTATCTCTTCTAAAATATTTGATTGTATTTTCTATGCATTTCGCTTCTCTTAGATGGTGTAGGGGCTTATATATATAATATTAAATTGCTGAGTTTTTCCAAGTTTCAACCTACTCCTTTCACCAAATTTGAGTTCAAGTCAAGAAACAACTTACTGAGTTTTTATGAAGTATGAGTCTCAACACTATTGTTCATTGCATGGAAGCTGATTGCTGAAGTTTCATGCTTATACAAGATTTTTAAGCTGATTGTTTAGGCAGATGATTCAAAGAATGAGAATCCAAAAACTTGGTCTCCATGAATTTTTGACCTCTATTAGGTAATGTTCTATTAATTTCATAGTTAAATGCTATGCTATCGAATTGGCTTGAAAATTGTTGTATCCGGGTATGAGTCATATTAGAATTGGGTACAGTGTGGAATCGATTGTGAGTTTGCATAGGGTTTGGTTTGGAGCAATTGGATTTGACTGGAAATGTTGCAGCTTGAACCTGAATAATTCTGAGGTCAATGTGGCAAATCCAAAACGAATCCAAAATTATTCCAGCAGTCGGCGAATGGTTCTAAGTGTTTTTTGTGGACTCTTTGACTGCAAAACCCTAAATTATTGTTGCAACACTGCTAAACACTATACCTGTGAATTTTTCAAGGTCTTTTTATCTATTTTGTGTATTTCATGTGTATTTTGTTTGTATCCGGGTGGATAGGGCAGTTATCAGTTGTGGAAGTTTGAGTGAGAGCATTTTGAGGTTGAAAACTTCATGCCTTTTGCATATTTTGTACTCTATGGGAGTTGCGGCTTTATTTCAGTCATGAGGATGCATGAGTCTAAGTGGGAAGTCTACATAATATATTAGCTGAAATCGCATCATTATTAACATTTCACAAACACTTGGATGAAATAATGTGTTTTACAAGTACAAAAGAGAATGAGAAATATAAAAAGTTTATTTAGAATCATATATCTGAGATATGCCAAGCATCGTGAATTTTTACTTCATACATGGACAATATAAATGTGAGTCTAATTGTTTTAGAACACTGTGCTACATTATAGCATTCAGTCTTCATTAGTTTTATTTAGCATATTAATTTTGAACTTAACTTTATACTAATGTAGATTAAGACTAATTTTATGCATCTTAATTTTGAACATTAAATTTTCATGTGCTATATCATGCATATGCGGTATTTTGAACTTAAATATATAATTCTCATATGTTTTTTTGTACAGACATACTCAGAATGTACACAGCCCCAAAGTATTTTTTGCTGTACCCATGTACTTGTATCCATCCCCAGTTCCGATTTGGTATCTTAAATGGATAGAATTTATGCATTTGAAGACTTTTATTCATAAAAAAGTTTGATGTATAATGCCTAAAGATTCCCTCAACACCTACTAGAGCTTACGATTCACATACCAACAAGGTATTGTTTCCCTAGGAAATCCAATTCCTTGACAATACTTAGCTGCTAAATGTTGTAGAATGTAAAATTCATGTGATTTTAATTTTGTAAAAATAGCGATTTCTTGAAAAAGTCCTGATCTTGCAAGGAGTCTATTCTTGCAAACATCTAATTGAACAATATGCATTCTTGCGCGAATGCCCACCTACCCATGCACTTTTCATAGTTCATATGTATGATGCGTGCAAACACTGAAATCTTGTATTTTTTCCCTTTTCAGATGACCACTAGCATATTTTACCATGTAATATCATTATTTAGGAATGATCTCCATGTTAATATTGATTATTGAGTTATGACCCATATTTCATGGGTTGTGGTTCAAAAGAATCCATCTCTTAAGATCTTGAATGGTTTGCTTGAGACTAATGTGTTCAAGTGATGCTCATATGAGGTCAGCAATCTTATTACTATAGCTCTAGTGCACTTACCCACAGAGTTTACCCCACAATTGAGGGCAAACAAACAACAATGGTGATTTTCTCATCACAAAACAAACAATTATACAAAAACCCCAAATTGCTTTGATAGAATAAGAGGTAGAGCATCTATTATATAGATTTTCAAAAATACAGGTAATATTATGGCATACAATCATATTCACCAATAACCCAACTACAATTCTTAATGCACACAAGAAAGTCAAGAAATGCAATTGTAGAATTAATAAGCCCAAGGAGCATTACAAGAATTGCCAAACATTGTTGTATATTTGTTGCTGTCATTCTCCCCCATAATGACCATTAGAAATAACTTGAAGTAGATCTCTAAGTGTTTGGAACCTTTCATGAGTCAGCAGCTTTGCAAAGATATATACTATCTAATCTTCTATACTACAGTACACAAGCTCAATCGATCCCTATTTAACCAACTCTTTGATGAAGTGATGTTGAATCTCAATATATTTGGTCCTACTATGAAACATTGGATTCTTTGTCATTTGTATAGGACTCTTGTTGTCACAATACAACAAGGCAGATCCATTCTATTTCTGGTGCGAATCCTCTAGTAGTCTTCTCCAAATTTTATCCAATTGGCTTAATTTGGCTTATCCAAATTCTTCTCTTTCATCATACTCCTTGCCATTTCAACAATTGTCCTATTCTTCCTTTTAGCAACATCATTTTGTTGTGGAGTGTAGGAAGTAGTGTACTCTTTCTTGATTCCATGATTTTTGCAAAAATCTAGAAATTGATTTTATTTGTGTTCACCTCCATTATATAACCTTATCACTTTGATGTACTTACCACTTTGATTTTTCAACCAATTGCTAGAATTCTACAAATCTGTCAAATACTATTGATTTGTAGCCAAGCAATATACGCAAGCTTTTCTTGAGTAATCATCAATGAAGGTCAAAAAATACTTAAATTTATTCAAAGAAGGTGTTTCCATAGGACCACAAAAATATTAATTGATTATCTCAAGATGTTGCTTAGCTCTACTAGATTTATCAATTGGAAGGCTAACCCTGTGTTGTTTGCCAACAATACATTCTTCATACACCTTTTGCATTCTCAATGAAAGTAGACCTTCAACCGTTTTTAATATCTTGAGTAAAATCATCCCACTAAAACTGAGGTGACCACACCTTTGGTGCCAAATTTTATTTTCATTCATTTTAGTAGACCTTAATGCTTGGTTTCCATTGGTGAAATGAAGAGGAAACATCCTATCACCTATCACCTACCATCTTTGCTCTTGAAACAATTGCATTCCTTTTTAACTTGTCTCCTATTATGTACTCATTCTCACCAAAAGTCAATTGATAATTTTGCTTTAACATTTGTTCAATGGACAACAAATTCTTTTTGAGTGTTGGAAATAATAGTGTTTTTTTAATATGCTTTACCTCACCATATTCTTTTGTAACTACAATGGTACCCTTACCTTTGCTTCCATGAGACTAATTACCACTATATTGTGATGTTTTTCATCCAAATTGATAAATACATTTTCATTAGATATCATATGTGAATGACATCGAAAATCAATATACCATACATTATTTTCATTGACATTTGTACCTAAGCAAGAGATGAACAAATTTTGTTTATCTTCAATAGTATTGTGAGCATTCATTTTTGTTTCTCCTTTTTTACTCCAATATTCTGATGGACAGTGTCCAAACTTATTGCAATGAAAGTATTGGACATTCCTTTTATTATTGTCTCCCCCATTATATCTATCTCTTCCTCTGAAGTTGTTGCTTCTTCCTCTATTATTACCGCTTCCTCTAAAATTGCTAGATTCACCTTTATAATATTGTATTCATTTTTATGGCTATAGTCACCTTTATTATGATTCTTGAACAGTGTGTTTCTTTTTCCTTGTATATTTTCTTTAGACAAAAATGCTTGCTCTAAGCTTTCTTCATTACTTTTCATTTTTTCTTTAACAATTAACAAAATTCTACTCAGTTCATCTATATGCATAGTTTTGAGATCTTTAGAAATTTCAACTATAGAGACCGCAAGATCAAATTTAAGAATCAATCTTCTTAAGGTTTTCTCAATGACATGCTTATCATCTACATCTTCCCCTAAAACTTTCATTTGCTTACTATACCTTCTACCTTTGTTAGAAAATCATTCACAAATTCACTGGTCATCTTTATGTTTTCAAAACTTTTCCTCATTGTTTGCAATTTTGCGGTTTGTGCACCTTGATATGCTTTATTGAGTACTCACCATGCTTGCTTAGAATGAATAGCACCTCTTATCTAGGAAAAATTGCTTGATTAATTGCACCTTGAATCAAAAATGGCAAATAGGGCTTCATTATCTTTCTTTACATTTGCTTTATACTTCCTTTTTCATTAAATACATTTATATCTTCTCTACATACCCTCCTTGTACAGTTTCCCACAAATCTTTAGATTTGAGTAGAGTTTGCGTTCTAGTATGCTAATATGTAAAATTGTCTTGTTCAAAGATGGGAATTAGCATACTAGACATTACATTTCCTGCCATATTTGCCATGAAAAAGATGTGCACAATGACTCAAAAATGATAGATGTTTATAGTATATTACCTTGATGGTGTAGAACTCTTATACAATTTAAAATCATGAGCTTTACAATTTGTCTCCATAGACTCAAGCTCTGAAAATACCTTCAAACAATATAAAACTCCTTAATATTTGAGACAAATTTGAATTAAACACTTTTTCTTACAAACTCACACTCAACTCAAAGGATTTAACTTCAGAAAATGGAAGGGTTTCGATAAGAAAAATAAAAGTAATACTCCATGAAGGAAGTTAAGTAGGCTTTTAAATTTATAGCATAAAAATTTAGCACTCACTTAAACTTCAAGGAGATCACATGCTTTTAATATTCTAAAAAAAATCAACCCTTTCTTCAACTCTGGCAAAACAGCAAATGAAAGTCTAGACTTTTCAAAAGAATCACTTTCACATGGCACGGCAAAGGATTGTTTTTGTTTTTTAACTTTCAAACAGCTGCCTCCTTTGAGAAGAAATCAGTGCCTCCCTTTCTCAAACTGTGGCAAACTGTTGTGTGGGAGTAAAGATGTTGGCATCCGGTTACAACCTTTAACAGAAGATTAGCATGTGGATGTTTGAGGTAGGCTTCCTCCACCATGCCCAATATCAAGCCCACTTTGTCTCCTTCACCCTTCGAAGTGTCTCTCAACACTAACTGCAACACAAGGACTGCACCTCCTCTTTTTTTGTTGGATCCATAGGATATGCAGTTTACAGCTGCCCATCTACTCATACAGCCATATTTGAAATTTGTTCTGATACCGGATGAACGAAAACAAACAACAATGGCGATCTGCTGATCACAAAACAAACAATTATACAGAGCCCCAAACTGCCTTGATAGAATAAGAGGCAGGGCATCTATTATGTAGAGTTTAAAATTCAAGTGACATTATGTCATGTCCCCGAAATTGCAACACTAAAATACAAAGATAACCAAACGTTGAAATGCAAATAAATAAATAAGATAAATAACTAAATTCATATTAAAAAAATATATGTATAAATATTAACAAGTTAACATTATTATATATATATATAACCCAATATAAAAATAAGAAAAGATACATATTATAATGTAACTGCGATTATGTTTATGATGATAAGCCATAACATAATTCATAGTTTATGCAGCGATGAGAATTAGGTCTATGTTTAAAGAAAAGCAGCGATAGATTCATTAATTAAAGGTAGCGATTACCCTTGACCCCAGCAAAGGCATCGATTAAGGGAAAGGCAGTGAATGTTAGAGGGCAGCGATTGGTAAAAGGCAATGGTGATTAGGAATTAATGGATGCAAAAAGGCAGGTCTCAGCAAAAAGGGACGCCCCTCTCCATATGGTAGCCCCTCTTGGGGATTTTGCAAGGTATGAGGGGAACATAAAGAGGAGAAGAAAGGGGAGTCATCAAGGAAAATAAATAAATAATAATCTGCATTCAGGAAAGGTAACAGAATGGAATTTAGTCAGACTTAAACACAGATATATGAAGAGCAAATAAGGAGATAAAAACACAGAGATATAAACAGCAAATAGGGACAGAAATAGGAGTATTTCCTGAGCATAGCAGCAGATACATTAATATGGTATACTCAGATTTGGGAAGAAGAAATAAGAAGTCTGATATGGAAGGATGCATGAAGAAGAAGATAATTCAATGGAAGATAGATGAAGATAAATGATAAATCAATAAGGGAAGTAAGTTATATACAAGTACATATGCGGATTATATACGATTATGCAATAATGATGCTTGCAGCAATTATTGAGCTTTATAACTATGGTTCTTTAATATGAATGCTAAATTCATTTTCGTTGATTTACACTAAGCAACATCTTATGAATACTAAGAACAGATCAACAGCAAGGCAATTGGAGTAGTTAAGGCATACAATAGAAGTAATCGATCAACAACATAGTTTCTTATATATATGTAGCAAGTTCAATCAGAATAATAACATAATCAAATCTTGTGGTATGATTTTTATTCTATCAGATAAATATAGATATTAAACACTAATATAATAGCATATTCTGTAGCATATATTTTCTGATATCATTAACAATGATACGATCTTCGTTTGGCAATAATTGGTCATGAGGGGATGAAGCAGGACTGCAAAAGGGAGAACTACGAGAAGGGCACCCTATTATGCAAAAGGGAGAACTGCGAGAAGGGCACCCTTTTATCAAAAAGGAGAACTGTGAGGAGGACACCCTATTGCAGCCTCCCAACTATCCCCAAGTGAATCAATTGTTGAAGTAAATGAAGAAAGGTCTTCAATCATAAGAGGAGAGGTTGGCATGATGGAGGACAATTGTGTAAAGCCCTCGCTAGGTACACCACCTCATGACGATGGTTGAGGACCATCGGTTAAGGGCCACATGAGGCCACAGAGGATAAGGTCCTTTTGTTGGGTCTAGGGGAGGATACTTGGGGCACCTCATCATGTCGTCCTCATTATGGTTGAGCCCACATAGTCCTTGGGACTTGTTGTATTGATATATATAATCTTTTTTAGACTTAGAACTAAATGTATTTCATGTATTATGTCTGTCATATTCATCTAACATGGTTGTAGGTTTCCATAACTAGACTTACAGCATCTCAATTTTAAGTAGGAATTATATCTTTAACTACAATTTGCTATTGGTTTCATTTGGAATTGTGATTTTAGGGCAAAATATAAGGTGATCCCAAAAGGGGACATTACACATTATGACACACAATCATATTCACCAATAACCCAACTACAATTCTTAATGCATACAAGAACGTCAAGAAATGCAACTGCAGAGTTAATAACCCCAATGGGCACTACAAAAATTGTCGAACATTGTTGCTGTATATTTATTGCTGTCAACAATTAGAACTTCTTTGCATGGTACTCCATTTGCAAAGCCTATATAAGAATTGTGACTTACAACCATTCGTTGTAGAGCTCTTTGGCTATAATGTCCCAATTTTTGATTCGACCATATTATTGATCAATTACATTTGATTAATAATTAATTATTTTAAGGGCCTTCATATAACCGATATTATTTTTGGGAATCGCTACCTTAGCATATCGAAGGCATTGACTATATATTCAGGGGGGATGATACATCTATGAAGCTGCCGCTTTTCATCTTTAGACAAAGGGAATAAGGCCAACATCTTATTCTTATTGGTCGACGCCTCTACTTATCTCCATAGCAGCTGTCGCTTTGACAAGTTGATGCATTCATATTCTTAAGTGCTATTGACATAATCAGAGATTATTGATATATTCGTTGAGGTTGACTTATTATCTCAACGTCACCTTCAAAGGCAATAACGAGTGATTGGAGGATCCAAACTTGTGGCCGACAACCACGCGGGAGTTCACAGGAATTGCAATGGTTGGAAATTCGTTATATGCTATGACAATTATGATATGAAGATTATCTGCAATTTAACTACTATTGGGCTACCTATAGTTACGCAGCCTTCTTCACTTTTTGAGCAGCCGTAGCAGTAAGGACTTATACACGGGAACTTGTGAAGAATCACCTAACGGGAGACTTGATGTTCTCTTGGGTATACGTAGATTCTGATATTCAACACCAATAATTAATCGGTGACTCTCCTCATTAGTCAGCAAACATATTAAGAAAGTAAGTGATTATATTTCAAACACATATGATCGAAGCTATCTCAAGACAGTGATTAGGAGACAACAAACAGTCTAAAGGTGGAAACGAAGCATTTACTCAGCCATTCCTTACTGATCTCCATCGTAGCTTTGGAGGATCCGTGGCTTATATGTCTGATGGCAGGCATACACGTGAGGATCACCCTTGTTAATATTGCTGTGTAAAAGAAAGTCAATCAAACCAACCAAGGCGGGCCCAATTCAGAAAGCAGCCAGAGAAAGCCACGCAGCATGCAGTCAAACAATTATAATGAAAAGACAGCGATATATTAAGGCATCAATTGATTTCCTGAAGGTTGGTGAAGGGACATCTCTATTCAAAGAGACACATCCACTCCTTTCAGGCAAGTATAAAGGACAATAAGAAGTGAGGAGAAAATCATTCATTGAATATGGAATAGAATTTTCAGACAGATATATATACATTTAACATAGCAGATCGAAGTGCTCATAGGAGCCCAAGATCATCTAAATAAGGATGCATGAATAATAAGAAGAATTCAGATACAACACCACTTACAAGTTGCATGAATATAAAGATAAAGTCAGAAACAGCTCTCTGAAAAGAGGTCTAAACCTCTTCCATAAGCAATTCATGATTCCAACTTAACATATTAGAACCAACATTATATTTACATGGCACATTGCCATTATTAAAATAATATTTATTTCAAGATTCTTAATTCATAAGCATATCAATATACTAGTGTTTATCAGTTGCTCTTAAATAAACCAAAGAACATCATCTTTACTATCTTTAAGATTATTGGCAAATTTGACAACTTTACATAAATATTGGATGACAATCTTTGTCAATCCAATGAGAAATAAATCGTAAATCGATTGATCCGAAGCACAGGTAATTACATTGGCTCTTTCATTTTTATCAAGTTGGTGTTTCTGCAGTGCTTCAGCAAATATTGTGCCTTACATGAACCATTCATCTTGGAGCTCCCTAGCTCCTTCTATTTTATCAATTCAGTGCAAATGCAGTGCATTGTTAATAAATTTGATTACAATATTTATATGTAGTTTGTTACCTTTTACAGCTTGAAGGAGAAAGCAATCAAATGCAATTTGGTTGGCAAGACTCTTGTCTGTTTTCTTCTTATTTATCTCCCATTTGTTGTTCTTTACAGGCACTAACTGAAGGTTCTGTGATAGGGGTATGGTATCCCTTTGATTTAAATGGCGAACGGTTTAAAGCACTAGACTATGGCATAACTGCTCCGGAATTTTGTTTTGCCCTTTTCTTCTAGATTTTGTGTGAATAATTAAATGGGTTGCAAATGGTGCTTCATGCATACTAGTTTTATTTTTTGGCAGAACTAAATTAGTTCTTTTATATAAACACTAATTGTTACATTCAGCTCATCATTATACAGATAAGGCCAAACAAAATAATTTATAAGTATCTACAAATTTCCAATGTTTCTTTAATGATTGGTATGTATCTCTTTTTGTTTCTTCTACAGCAAAAGATGAAACAGGACCTTGCAAGCATGATTGCTTCATATTTGCAGCAACCGATAACTCGGTGGCCCTTTTTTGTGTTCCTTGGAGGTGCCATGTTTTGTCTTCTTGCAAGCAGCACATGCCATCTGCTTTCATGCCATTCAGAACTACTGTCCTATATCATGTTGCGAGTTGATTATGCTGGAATTGCTGTATTGATAGCTACTTCATTTTATCCTCCGGTGTATTATTCATTTATGTGCAATCCTTTCTTCAGGAATATGTATTTATCTATCATTACTTTGATGGGAGTAGCTACTACCCTTGTATCTTTGTTGCCAGTTTTTCAAAATCCAGAATTTCGCACTTTTAGGGCATCGTTATTTTTTGCAATGGGTGTATCTGGCGTTGCACCTATTGTTCATAAGCTGATACTTTATAATGATGAGCCTGCAGCTCTCTACACAACTGCATATGAAGTTGCAATGGGTGTTTTCTATGGCCTTGGAGCATTGGTGTATGCATTGAGAATTCCTGAAAAATGGAAGCCTGGAAAATTTGATATTGCTGGTAACAGCCACCAGCTTTTTCATGTACTCGTAGTTATAGCTGCCTATACACACTACAGAGCTGGCCTTCTATATCTTCAATGGAGGGATGCAAAGGGGTGTTGAATATTTGCTTAGGCATTATTGTTAAAACTTTTATCATACTTCCCAATAATGGACTTTGTACATAGTCTGCATGCCTTTCCTATAATGATAAGGCTTTAGATTGGTGGTAGATACCATATCAGCATCAGATCATTCTTAAACGGGGAGATTGTTTCGATGGTGAACTTTGGCTATCAATTGTATATCATTTGTGTTATGTTGCATTTTATTTGTTTGCATTTGCCGTGCCCTTTCTTACCATCGAATTATCTGCAGCTGATATTTTATGTGGTTTGCTTCTGCAGTCTTGATATTTTATCATTATGCTTCTAACATGACTTTAATAACCTCTATTTAAATTTGTATTTATTTAATGTTTGGCATTGATATTATTATTTATGACTCTTAAAAGATAAAATAAAACTTGTTTATCAAGAAAATGTTTCATGCTTTCATTTTTGTTTTAATGGATGTCAACAAGGTTGATGCATGTTGTAGGCCTTTAATCTACAGTTGAACATTTTATCGGCAATTATTGAAATTAAGTAAAACTCAAAACTTCAATGGATTTGGATGATGTGTTATGTCTCAGAGGTTATGATTGTATAGCTTTATCCCTGGGAGGGTACACTATTGGTTAACTTTTTGATGTACATATACATTTTTGTAAATTTGTTCTTAGTCACATTGCAAAGTAACAGAAAAACTACGAGTTTTGCTGGAGTAGTGATAATGGGGAGCTATTCAATGTAAGAGGTGACTATTCTTTCAAATTTGCTGACATTTCTTTAGATGACACTAGACCCCTCAGTCTCGCTCTAGGTGGAGTTGTTTTGCTTTAGTTTAGCATCAGGAGCCTTCTCCTTGTCTTAGCCTATGTCATGGAGACATGTGCAAGTTAGTATGTTAGTCTTTTTCTGTGTCACCAGAGGTTCCTCGGCTTTGGATGCTAAAAGATCTTAGGGCAGTACTCAATTTCCTCCTACAGTTATTCAACCTGCCGCCCTCAGCCCTCTACATTTACCCAAGAACATTCTCAGATCTTGTAGCGGCCCTTTCATGGTTATAGAGCCTAAAGCTGTTTGTTCTTTGGAATACCATGAGAGTGCTGGTCTGCAGTCATGTTCTTCTACTTTGATCTTCTTGAGCAACCTGTTTCAGTGAGGTGTCTTCCAGAGGTTCCTCGGCTTTGGATGCTAAAAGATCTTAGGGCAGTACTCAATTTCCTTCTACAGTTATTCAACCTGCCGCTCTCAGCCCTCTACATTTACCCAAGAGCATTCTCAGATCTAGTAGTGGCCCTTTCATGGTTATAGAGCCTAAAGCTGTTTGTTCTTTGGAATACCATGAGAGTGCTGGTCTGCAGTCATGTTCTTCTACTTTGATCTTCTTGAGCAACCTGTTTCAGTGAGGTGTCTTTACCTCACACGGGTATTTGTGCATTTGCCTTTTTCATTTGGCTTGGGGCTTTACAGTTTTAGTTTATCCTCACTTGTTTTGTTTACTTCTCATTAGTGCATAGAGTTCAATGGATTTTTGTAATCTGGGACCGTTTTGCTCATGTTTTCCTACATGGTAATTGGACATACTATGAGCATAATGTTGGCTTCTCAACCTAATTATTAGTATTATCGGCTTTTGAAAAGTAATTCTGACTCTTTTTCTTTTTAGTTTTAAATCTTTTTCTACTTAGCTATCTTTTATTTTTGTGTTGATATGGATGATGTAAGGGTGAGTCCTAACTTTATTTGATGGTGGTAGATGGCAAGGTTAGCTTCAATTTATCAAGAGGATGGACCTAGGGAAGACTTGAGATTGTAGTCATCTAGAGAGGAGTGGGGCACTAAAGAGGATAATATAGAGGAGGAGGAGGTTGAGGTCGAGGTGTTGATGCCTAAGGTATGAGCTCAAGTGGCAAGGCCATCTATAGTAGGTGGAATGAAGAGTTAGATAGTCATAGGAGAGTTGCGTAGTAGCGTTGTTGTGAGATCCTCTTTTACGCCTGTGATGATTTCAAAGATGACACCTATAAGGCCATCAACACCATGAGATCCCAATTGGTAGGTTAGGGACCCAAGTAAGAATGTTATTTGTGATTACACATATAAGTATTTTTAGAGTAGCAGTTTGTCTATTATACTATATTATGTGATCATGGATGGATACAAACTTGTGTTTATTTCATAATGCACACGCAAGAGTGGCTTGACTATATTAGTCGATTCATTACAGAGATGGTCCCCATTATGTAGCTTGACAATGGTTATGGGCTAGTTATAGGCCATAACACATTGTGGGTTGGCACATAGATATGTTGCAATGTCCCTAATAGGGATTATACTAATTTTAACCTAAATTATCAATTTCTCAAGCAAACAATGGATTCAAAGGGCACCTTGGTTTGTTCTAATCCTTGCAGACAAGTTAGAGATGAATTACAATAATAACTTAATAAGTAGAGTATCATGATTAAATATTAGTACATCCATAGTAAATTTGCTAGTCTAGTTATTATCCTGCCTTAGGATGCTCAGCCATGGAGGAGAATGGAAGAGAGAGTGATTCGATGGGGTGCTTTAGCCTCCTTAGCCTCATGTGGCGTTGCCATTTATTTGAGGTGGCCCACTTAGTGAGGATCCCATTCTTCATCTTCCCATCCTTTTCCATTCCCTCATGATTGATCTCCTTATATTGTTACACCATGATAGGGGAGTGAGATTGTGAAAGGTGTCTGGGTAGCCAACTCTCCTAGGCCCAAGGGCAATACCTTTTTGTACCAAGGCAATACCCCCTTGGCCCTTTGTGGGCTCATCTTGTCGCCCGCCCCCGGGTGGCATACCTAGAAGAGGCTCGCTCGTTGTACTCCTTTGAAAAATATCCTTATATTGTTACATCATGATAGGGGAGTGAGGTTACAAAGGGTGTCCTGGTGGCTTGACTCTCTTAGGCCCAAAGGCAATACCCTTTGAGACAAAGGCAAGTACCCCTTAGGCCTCCTTGGGACTACTTGGTCCCCCATTATAGGACACATTGGTCCTCCATTATAGGACACACTAGGCCCTCAATTATAGAACACATTGGTTCTCCATTATAGGATACTCGGTCCTCCATTATAGAACACATAGGTTCTCCATTATAGAGGTGGCATACCTAGGAGAGTGCCCCATTGTTGCCCCCTCTTGTAATCTCCCTTCTATCACGATGCAAATACATAGTAATTTAGTCAAATTTAGACTTGCAAATAATCATATCAGTAATACATAATGGGTTATGATTATGCTATCATAGAATATGAGTAATGATATACATGAAACCTTGACCCTATTTAACGATTCATTATATCCCTTAATTATTCCATCACAAATATATCGACTTACAATACAAATCGAGTCTTTGTTGCCAGCAAATCTCTTACTCTAATTTCCTAAATTGATGCCCATATGTTTTGGAATTACTTTCATTTTATAATTTGTTTCTACCAATAGTCAAAACCACTCACATGCCAAGGAACATGTTCCTTGGTATCTTATCATACTATTTGGAGAGACAAGCCAATCTGCTCCCTTCAATCACAACCTTTTGTTATATTAGTGATCACTTGGGATATTAGGATCGATGCACTATGAACCGATAAAAATTCTTTTAGGAATCAATACTTTGTGATTTATTATTTGTTTATTTAATTATAGTCTTTTTCCAAATTTAGTTTCTTGAGATATATTTTATTTTTATTATTATAATAATTATAATTAACAATATCCATTGTTCCATTTCATATTATGATAATTGTATTATAATTATAACATTATCTATGATAATTATAATAATAATAATAATATTTAAATTGTAATTGCTTGTATTATTTATTTGATTTTTCTTATTTGTATTTCAATTCTTCATATTCTAGTGTTACAATTTTGGGGGACATGACAGTCCTCCCCTCCCAAATTTTCTTGTCCTCAAGCAACTTAAGATTTGGATAATCAAATATCTAGCTCCTTTTGTGATGATATTAGCTTCAGTCGTGACCAAGTGATGAGGGTCTTGGTTATGTTGGTGGTGAGGTGGATCTATTGGGGAGATTTATTCCTTTATGTCTATTTAAAGGAGTCACCCCCCCTGCCCACCTCACTTTCTTCCAAGTTCCCAAACTTCCTTGCACTTGTGACACAAAATTTCCCTTGTAAGGTCTTGCTGGCTGCATTTGTGCCCCGGTTTCCATACATTCTTGCAATCAAAGCAAAGCCCCTTCCTCCTTAGTACCTCTTGGTCATGGTAAGAAAGGTATGGTTCCTTGCATTCTTCCTCCCCACGAAAGTGCTTAACCTTTGAGGTCGTCTTCTTGGAGCGATCCTTTTCGTTTCCTTGGGCGGTGTCAAGCCTAGTGGCTTTAAGGATTGCTTCTTGGAGTGTAGTTGGGTCCAAGGCACTTATTAGACCTCAAGTGGCCTTTGACAATCCTTCCATAGTAGATGAGCCCTCTTTCCGTGATTCCAGGTACTATGATGGATAGCCTTTGAAATTCAGACACATAATCTTCAATGGATCGAGCTCTTGTTTAATCTTTGCCAATTCCTTTAAGTATTCCTTGGGGTGTTTATGATCAAATATCTCAATTAATTTCTTTGTAAATGTATCATAGGTTTTTATATTTTGGGGGTCTTGTGTGATCAATCCATGGTACCACCATTCATGGGCCACTCCCTCTAAATGTAGTATGGTGAACTTAATGGCATCCTCCCCCAACATTGGGTTGAGAGATAGGTATGTGTCAATTTTTTGAATCCATGCTTGGGTTGTGATTTTATTTGAGCCATCAAAATTTGGAAGTGACTATTTGCCCACTTTGTGTTGTAGGTTTTTGTTGGTTTGGTTTCTTGTCCTCCTATGTGAACTCTTATCCTAGCATCACAATATTCGGGAAAAGGGATGCTTCTCTTAACTTCCAGGTCAAGTCTTATATAATAATCAACAATATGCCCCCAATTCAGATCTTGTGCCTCTATTTCCTCATCTTCCCTTAGAGATCCTTCCCTAGTTAGGAAGGGTGGTCAAGTTGTTCTATAAGTAGATCTTGATGGATTGCTATTTTCAAATTGACTTAGGGTGGTTTCCCTCTTGTTTTCTTTGTGAGGCCTAAGAGTGCTTATGACGGTTCTTATGTTTTGTATTGCTTGGAGCAATGCTTGGCTTGTTCTCTCATTTTGTTCAATAAGGGCCTAGATTCCTATCATTATTTTCCATGAAGGCCCTAAGTTCATCTCCCATTTGGTCACCCATGGTATTGTTTTGAATGTTGTTATTCTTAGGGTGTCTTCTTCAGTAAGTTTGTATTAACTAATCTTCACAGGATGGCAGGATTATGCACTGATACCACTTGTAATGTCCCTAATAGGGATTATACTAATTTTAACTTAAATTATCAATTTCTCAAGCAAACAATAGATTTAGAGGGCACCTTGGTTTGATCTAATCCATGCAAACAAGTTAGAGATCAATTACAATGATAACTTAATAAGTAGAGTATCATGATTAAACATTAGTACATCTATAGTAAATTTGTTAGTCTAATTATTATCTTGCCTTAGGCTGCTCAACCATGGAGGAGAATGGAAGAGAGTGATTCGATGGGGTGCTTTAGCTTCCTTAGCCTCATGTGGTGCATGCCATTCATATGAGGTGGCCCACTTAGTGAGCATCCCAATCTTCATCTTCCCATCCTTTTCCATTCCCTCATGATTGATCTCCTTATATTGTTACACCATGATAGGGGAGTGAGATTGTGAAAGGTGTCTCGATAGCCAACTCTCCTAGGCCCAAGGGCAATGCCCTTTTGTACCAAGGCAATACCCCCTTGGCCCTTTGTGGGCTCATCTTGTCCCCCCCTAGGTGGCATACCTAGAAGAGGCCCACTCACTATACTCCTTTGGAAAATCTCCTTATATTGTTACATCATGATAGGGGAGTGAGGTTACAAAGGGTGTCTTGTTGGCTCGACTTTCCTAGGCCCAAAGGTAGTACCCTTTGAGACAAAGGCAAGTACCCCTTAGGCCTCCTTGGGACTACTTGGTCCTCCATTATATAACACATTGGTTCTCCATTATAGGACACTTGGTCCTCCATTATAGAACACATAGGTTATCCATTATAGGACACTTGGTCCTCCATTATAGAGGTGGTGTACCTAGGAGAGTGCCCCATTGCTGCCCCCTCACGTAATCTCCCTTCTTCTATCATGGTGCAAATACATACATAGTAATTTAGTCAAATTCAGACTTGCAAATAATCATATCAGCAATACATAATGGGTTATAAATATGCTACCAAAAAATATGAGTAATTATATGCATAAAACCTTGACCCTATTTAACAATTCTTTATATCCCTTAATTATTCCATCACAAATATATCGACTTACAATACAAACTGAGTCTTTGTTGCTTGCAGATCTCTTACTTTAATTTCCTAAACTGATGCCCATATGTTTTGGACTTACCTTCATCTTATAACCTGTTTTTGCCAATAGTCACAATCGCTCACTTGCCAAGGAATATGTTTGGAGAGACATGCCAGTTCTCTCTCTTCAATCATACCCTTTTGTTTATATTAGTGATCGCTTGGGATATTAGGATAGATGCACTATGAACCGATAAAAATGACTTTAAAAAATATATATTTTTTTATTATAATAATTATAATTAACAGTATCTATTGTTCCATTTCATATTATGATAATTGTATTATAATTATAATATTATTTATGATAATCATAATTATAATAATAATATCTAAAGCGTAATTGCTTGTATTTATATTTTGATATTTTTATTTCAATCTTCATATTCTAGTGTTATAATTTCAGAGGCATGACATATATTTTTGTCTATTGTACAACTGTGAGATACATATAGGGAGTAAAGAGTAAACATGAATTATATTGCAGCATAATTACATATTAATTGACCTATTTCCTTCTTATATATAGAGCCATCAACATGGATTCCCTAATTCTTTCTTTTGGGCAAATACTTTATTTTGCTTCTGTCTAGTACTTCGTAGGGTTTTAATTCAATCCAATAAAGTCTTTCATTAAATATTATTTTGAATTCATGGACGAGGTAGAGGACTGAACCATTAAACCATAGACACTAAAGTTTAAACATGGCTACAGAGGTTTTCTTATGCAAGATAGGCTTTCTTGATCACCCAGGCACAACACCTTGTAGGATGAATTGCCATAGCTCATGAACAATATGTGCTCAGAATGATATCAATAGCATCTGATTCAAAATGATCAGATATGGAAGCATATGTTTCTCACATTTGTTAAAATCAAGGGTTTAGTATAACAAACACATATTTTCCCGTGTGTTGGTAGATGTGACCAAATTGTGCTTTACATGCAGTTCTGTCAACTTTGAAAGATGTTACAAGGTTAAAATGTTTAATGTGACCCTTGGTTTGTAGACCATTTTTGGCAATGGCTTCTAGCAATTGGAAACAGGATTGTAGATGACCCACTAAACAAATTGGAAGTTAGACCATTTAAACATTTGAATGCCATTTTTACGAAAAGGATTTTCTCTTGCACAACAATTTTTGACAGGTTGCCATCTCCATCAACATCATGTAAACATCTCTGTTAATGGGATTAAATTACTAGAAAGCCAACATCTACAAGCTCGGTAAATTCTTCTCCTTCATTCCCAAGGGTTTTGAAATTTCATTCCATGTTCAAAAGAAGGGAAGAAGAAGTTCACACTTTTTTATTGACTTCGATAATAATAAAAAAATGATGGGATGTTGACTAAAAAGGGGTAAAATTAAGTAATTTTTTTTTTCACCTTAGCTCGCTCCTCCCGGGCTCCAACTTGAAAAAATGTAAGTCCAAGGCAATGCTGGTTAGACCGGTGTCGCGGGAATACCTTTGGCGTAACTAAAAAAAGGGGGGCTAAAACTAGTTTAGGGCATGGTAAAATCTCAAATGCTAGGGAACACTCTCTTGTTTAGGGCACGGTGAAAAACTGTTATTGGAAAATAGTAATCAACATTCTTGTAAATAAGAATCTCCCTCCATTAATTGACTTGTAAACCTTAGACAACCCTTTTCTCCTTTGAAAAACTTTGAATGTGTGGAGAAAAATCAAATAATTTGCATGTTAGGAAATTAAGGTTTAAATATAAAAAAATATTTATTAGATTAGTTAATTGGGTGGGAAGTTATTCCTCTAACAGGAGAATAATGGTTTTATAAAGCCAATGCATTGGTTGTAATGTGATGAATGATTATAATGAAATTCCTCTTTATTTTTGTTATTATTTATAATTTAAATTCTTAATATTGTTCTTATCTTCTTGGTGCTCTACATTGGTATCAAAGTGATTGTTAACATAGTGAGGTATATGCCTTCAATCTCTTTCATGCCTCCTTCACTGGTAGTCTTGAATATGAATTACATACAATAAAAAATGGATATAAAAGGGGAATTAACATTTAAAGTGTCAGAACATCTGAAAAGTGCAGAAGTTTGGTGAAATCATAGACAAGTTTGTATAAAAATGATTCTGGAAGTTTATTTTGGCTTGTTGTTTCGAAGATTGAAAGAAGCACCAGTATTTGATTTGAAGCCTGGACATTGCATCCATTTCAAGGCCATAGCCCCTAGCACCATGATAAAGAGAGGAGTTTTTTTTTTCCCCCTAATTTGTATTCATGTGTTTGAGGGCTAAATGAGCCATTCTCTTCCTATCATTTGACAAATAAATAACCATCACTACAAGGAAGAGAAGGATTCGTTGGTGATTAAACATGATAAAGGTATCTAGATTTGGTGTAGGATGCAAGATATATTTGCATGATTTTTAAAATTAGTGGCTACAATTTAGAATTATTTGTATTTATATTATGCTGGTAGATGGGGTGCATTTTGATGTATGTTTGATATTGTGTAAGAAGGATACATAACATGAAAGGTGCATATTTGCTTCAGTTTAATTTCATGGCTTTCAATGGTAAGGTATGATGGTATAGAATAATTAATTTGAAGAAAGTTGGAGGTCGACGATTTATTTTGGTTTTACATTGAAGTTTTTTTTCTAGGATGAATGTTTGTGTGAAGATTTAGGTAAAAATGATTGTCTTGCTTTCTATTTGAAGTGACATAAGGTTTTTGTAAGGAGTAATAAGGGTTTTGGTAGGAAGATATTTGCTTTATTTTATGCATTCTAGAAATTGCATGAGAGATTTAAGGATTTCTTTGTTAATGTGTTTTGTAAATGGGAAATAAGGTCACATTGTAAAAGGTACATTTTTGGTTGAATTTGACACCTTGTTAGTTTTTATCATGACTGCACATATGTCAAGCATTTCTTGTGCTTTTGAGGCCATATTTATTACACATGGCGGTGCTTTCAAAGGCTCACATGTGAAATTAGATGAATAGAATGTAACAGGGTTCAATCAAAGGCTGGAGGCATCAAAGTTAGGAGGATCTTCATAATCTTGAGTTAGCTTCTTGCTCAAAGATGATGCCTTGCATGAGAAGCATCTATTTCATCTCTAATCCCTTTAAGAGAAAGAGGGGGCATGTAGTGCTTTGTTAGTTTGTGGATAGTCGAATCCACAAACTTGGTGAGTTGTTGCTGGTCTATGGATAGTTGAATCCACAAACTTGGTGTGTTATTGTTGGTCTGTGGATAGTTGAATTCACAAACTTGGTGCATTATTGTTGGTCTATGGATAATTGAATCCACAAACTGACTATGGATAGTTGAGCATTGGTTGGTGACTTTCTTGTGAATAATGAATTGTGTCTTGAATCACAGGTAAATGTTGAATAATTAGAACATTTTCCTAGACATGAGGAGTTAAGGTTGATGTTGATACATGGATAATCATAACATTTTCCTAGACAAAGGAGTTTGGGTTGATGTTGATGCAAAGTTAGATAATTAGTACATTTGCCTAGATAGAGGTGTTTAGGTTGATGTTGATGCAATATTTTATTTTAATGTAAACCTTAAGGGGTTTGTTAGGAAATTAAGGTTTACATATAATAAATTAGTTATTAGGTTAGTTGGGTGAGATTTTTTTACCATAATAGGAGAATAATGACTTTATAAAGCCATTGTATTGGATGTAATGTGATGAATGATTATAATGAAATTCTTCTTTATTTTTGTTATTATTTGCAATTTAATTCTTAATATATTTTTTTGTTCTTGCTACTCTACATGTTAGAATGATCTCTAGTTTCAATTCAACGTGCATAAAGTGTTGCAAGTATAGATATACATTTCCCTTCCTAACATTTTATCCATTAAAATGAATCTATAGAGTTGTTTTGATTCATCTTGTGGATCTTGTTGATCTGTTTGGATCCTTGATTAAGAATACTATATTTGGGACCACATTCAATGATAACAATGGAATCCTCATACATGTGTGTGTTTAACAATAGAGTGACCTCTAGGATTGAAAATATAGCTCCTCTTACCCTAGTGCCAAACTAGTGCTTGTTGGGATGAAAAATGAAAGAGAATAACAAATAAAAATATTTTAAGTAAAGGTCGTGATGCACCAAGATTGATTTAGATCCCTATCTCAATAAAATGAAAGCATCAAATTGGCGTTTAATTTAACATGGTATCTAATGAACACAATATAATACACTTGCAAAGAATAAAACTCAACAATATAACAAGTTGATAATGGAAAAACAAATCTAGATGAGGGCAAAAAAAGTTCATAAATTCTTTATTTAAATGCTTCAAAGAGAATACATGATTGAATAGTTTCCAAAAGGCTCTACCAACTCTAGAAATCAAAACAAACTAATAGTTGATGCTTCTATCTATTGAAGAAAAATAATCTTAAAAGGTAAAACATTAGTTTGTTGAAATGGGATTTAAGTTCCTTTGCTACATTTAGTTTATTGCTATTTATAGAAAGAGAAGAGGATTGTTGTGATGTGTCATTTGTAAATCTTTCCCCTTGTCTAGATTTAAATGTGTAAAAAATGGATCCCTAATATTAAGAATGTCTTGATTTAATTACATTTTTAGATAATATTAGTGATGTTAGAATAATAAAGTCATCACCTAATTAATTAATTGGGTCACTTTATGCTTTATTACACTTAAGCTAAACTTAGGAGTGCTTTTATTTCATTATTTTCTTTAATTAGTTAGTTGCTTTTTGCATGATTAAAGCCTCTAATATTAGAACACGTTGTCTCATTCATTCCTATGAGGACACTTGTCATGTTCTAATCTAACCCTAATCTAGGGTTAGCTTTCATCCTTTTCATAAGGATTGATTCATTGTAATTGTATTTCATTCTCTACGAAAGCATATTTAATGCGGCAGTTGTTCACATAATGCAAATTGGTGTTTTCACCAGATCTGCAGCCGCCTTGTCCACTTTTTTTGAAGAAATCAACTCATGCATTAATATTCATGATTCATGGTCAAATTTTGAGCATTACATTGAATCCAGAGCTATTGGAATAGTCAGGTTTTCCTTTCATTTCGTCAAAAAAGGCCTTTGTTTGTCAAATCTACGAGGGTTTGAAGTTTATGAGGGTTTTCAGATCTAGAGCGTACCTAAAATTTTGGAGCATTTTGAGCCCAAACGGACCTCACCATCGCGTTCAAAGCACCCAAAAACCCCAAAATCGACTGTCAAATCGTTTAAATCAGACACAATGACTTTGAGAGGCAAAACAATTTCATTTTTGGGTCGTACGGCTTGGTATGACACAATCCGAGAAAAAAAATTAACAAACAATGTTAATGGGCATCACCGTTAGTAAACCGCTAGCGGTTAATGATAGTGGTTATTGCTAGCAGCTAGTCTAACCACTAGGCCATAACTTTTGCATACGAACTTGTTTTTTCGAAAACAAAATATTGCCGAAAAGTTGGTTTCGAGCTTGATCTAGTGGTGTAGATTTTTTTTTCTGGTTTTTCTGTTTTTCTGCATTTCTTCTAGTTAAAGTCAGATCATCATTTTCGTGCTTCCGGGGGCATATCTTTTGCATACGGTCTCTATTTTTCGAAAAAGGATAGGCGTTGGAAATATCTTCCAGTGGTCTATCTAGATATGTGATCCACTTTTCCAGAATATTCACCAGTTATTTTATTTTTGTATCAGAAGTCAAATTTTCCTTTTTTGGTGTATTTCTTGGGAAACGTGCACAAAGGATCAAATTTTTCAGTACAAAGAAGATAATTTTTGCACTATGAGTTATATACTATTGTATTTTCATCCCATTACTATATCATTCAATTTAAAAACATGGAAAAACCTCAAAACATTCTCCTTACACCATATAACTATTATGAGTGGAAGAAAAATATAGAGATCAGTTTAAAAAAACTAGGGTTGTCTAGAGTAACCATGGGTACAGAAGTTGAACCAACATCAACAATAGAGAAGAAAAAATGGTTTAATAAATGTGATGAAGCTTTTGGAACATTATGCATGTCTATGTCTCCCGATCTCTTATTTCACATTGAATCTTACACTACACCTAACTAGATTTGGACCCAATTGGAGTCCTTGTTTGGCAAGCAAGATTCTTTGAGGGGTTTTTAGTTGGAGAATGAGCTTATAGGTCTGAATCTTAGATATTTTAGCAGCATCCAAGAATTTTACACAAAACTTAAGTCTCTCAGATTGCAGTTGTCACAATGTGGTACTACTAAGGAGGATTCATAGTTGATTCTTTCCATCCTTGCCAAGTTGGGCCCTAATTATTCAATATTGTTTCTACTTTCTATGCTACATGAGATGCTCTTGGCATAAGATTCACCATGCCTTCACTTGATGATTTTTCTTCTTCTCTCACTCGAGAGCAAATAAAATTGGTGTAGCAAAGAAATGAAACAAAGAAAAACATGGGAAAGCAAAAGAAACATCTTCACATGCATCTTATGAGTACTCACCCTCTTCCAAAGGGGGGTCATCTAGGAAGGAGAGACTGACTTGTGCTTATTGTCAGAAGCAAGGACATGATGCACATCATTGTTATACTAAGAATATTGGTCATTTAACACATCTTCTATAGTAGAACCATATACAATTTCCATCTTCTATGTCTCACGGTCCATCACCTTCTTCCACATCACCATCACCATCACCATCTACACATATAGGTACAATAGGTATTGCTAATGGATCTTATAAGATGAAAGGTCATTCCTTACATGCATCTGAAGGTCTTCAGTCAGACAAATGGTTGCTTGATTCAGGAGCTTCCCATCATATGGTATCTACACAAGATATGTTTTCTACATTTGGTGCAAGCACCACACCACACATTTTATAGGCTAATAACACATATGCCAGTGTTAGTGGGAAGGGTATAGTTTCCATTGATGATGGTATCTTTCAGGAGGTACTATATGTTCCATATTTTTCAACCAACCTCCTCTCCGCCTATCAGATTACTCACAGTGGATCAAGGAAGATAGTGGAGTTTTCTCCTAACTCAATTCTCATCAGGGATTTTCACACTAGGCAGATTGTGACAGTTGGCACTATTGATCATGCTTCTAGGATTTATGCCTTTTCTCATTTTGCATTTGAGGATCCACCATTACCTATACCCGATATTCACTCTCCACCATCGAGACTACATATGGAGAAGAATTTTGGTCACTTGAACTTGTGTGTGCATTCATCCACCACAATTATTGAGACTCTTTCAGAGCTTCTTTCTCCTCATCCTGCTTATTTAGAGATCATAACTATTGAGCAAGAAACTGGTCATTCATTCTTTGTATTGTCCGATGACTATTTGCTAGATATTTCATAGCTATTTACTGAGTCACACATTGCAGTTATTCATACTAATCATTTCCCATCATCATCCATGCCTTCAAAGGTTGCATATCAGGATTCTTCATATTTGTTTGGTCTTGGAATCATTTGTCTTGATTCAGATACAAAGATTCAACAACATCCTTTTAGGACATCCATCTTCAGGCTTCTTGGTCCTTCACTCTACACCGAGGTTCTTCAACATCGTCCTTTGGATTTGTTTCTTCCCAAGGGGAGGAACAATGTTTTCCATTCTTGGATCATTTTCTACATCGTATATCGAGCTTACACCATTACAACATGAGTTTCTTCATTGTGGGGGGGACTTTCTAGTCTCTTATTCTTTCTCCTATGGAGATTCTTTTATATGTATTGATGAGATAGAAGTTATCTTTTGGGGGTATCATGTAACCCACCTTCTATTCTTCTCTCACTCTCATTATTGCATTGCATTCTTTTATTTTCTCTCTTTTTGGAGGGGAGTTTTATTCCCATGAGGTTTTCTCCCTTTCTCCTCTTTTACGAGAGATTAGCTTGTTGTACATGGGTACCTCATCAACCGTTAGGGTGGGACCCATTCATGCATCCATTCATGTATTTCTTTATCATACTTTAGTTTCTCCCTAGTTCATCTTAAGGGGGGGTGTTAGAGTAATAAAGTCATCACCTAATTAATTAATTAATCATTAATTAATTGGGTCACTTTATGCTTTATTACACTTAAGCTAAACTTAGGAGTGCTTTTATTTCATTATTTAATTTAATTAATTAGTTGTTTTTGCATGATTAAAGCCTCTAATATTAGAACATGTTGTCTCATGCCTTCCTATGAGGATACTTGTCATGTTCTAATCTAACCCTAATCTAGGGTTAGCTTTCATCCTTTTCATAAGGATTGATTCATTTTAATTGTATTTCATTCTCTACAACAACATATTTAATGCGATAGTTGTTCACATAATGCAAATTGGTGTTTTCATCAGATCTAAGTTGTTAGGCAATCATATATTTCTTATTTCTTCATAGTGTGATAGATTTATCATTGTAGGTGATTCATGGAGTTGTGGGAGTACATAAATCTACTCTAACAAGTGACACATAAATGCTATCTAATAAAGATAAATATCAATGATAACAAGTTTCCACAATCCATATTGATAGTTGCTTAACAGATTTCTGGATTCGATTGTGTGATTATTTTTGCATCAACATTTCAGATCAAACTCTATGATCCATCATCAAGATGTAGAAGAGAGCATAAGGAGTAAAAAAAGATGTTGATAATGGATCACAGAGTGTGATCCAAAACGTTGATGCAAAAATAATCACAAAATCAAATCCAAAAATTTGTTAAGCAAAGATAAATAAGCAGTTAGGTCTTAACTAAGTGTATTTCATCTAGATAAGTTATTTTTATTCCCTTTATAATAATATAGTTTTTGCTTCAAAATTTTGATAACTTGAATTGAATAGAATTGTATCTAAGAAATACAAAAAAAAAGAAACTGGATTAATGACATAATATTTCCACAATCCTGAAAATGCATCAAATTGATTTTGGTTGCAATTGTGTAAATTTTTGTATCAACATTTCAAATTACACCCAGTGATCTTTTATTGGGATGAGGAAAGCAAAATTATTCATCTTGATGAAGAATCATTGAGTGTGATCCAAAATGTTGAAAGAAAAACTATATATGGTTTCAACCAGAAGCAGTTTGGTACAAGACACTTGGAACCTAGTTTAATAGTTGGACATTACAAAGACATCAATCAATTTTGGTTGAGATGTTGTCTTAGTTGAGAATGCACACTCAACGTTACCATGGGTGCATCATAGTTGTCATGCCACAAATCTATTATAAGTACACAATAAATGTTCCTAAGTTGTATGATCCCAAAAACTTGAAAAACAACTACAATAGAAGCAATACCGAAATATATAACAATAAAATAATTACTCAAATGATAATAGAGGGTTAAATTATAAATCTAGTAGTGAAAAAATTGAATTTGAAGAAGTGAACCATAAATAAATTAGGTTTGGGACAAGAAAATTAGTTAAGATTGCAGAAGAGCTTGCTAATATCATTAAACCCTTATTTAAGCCTTTTAGCTTCAATAGACAATTGATAAAGATTGTGTATGTACTTAGCTTAAGTGCATCTATTACTAAGAGTTGAAAAAAATATAAACAATGTGAATAAAATAAAAATACAAATCTATTATTGTTCTTGTGCACAAGGAAAAAAAAGAAGGTGAAGTCCAAGGAGAGAGATGAGCAACATGGATGTAATAATATGTAATGGAACTACAGAGGGATTTAGAATAAAATTTTAGGAAATAGATTAAGGGATCCCTCAAATTGATTGGTGGAAGATGAGCAATTAATATAGAGAGTTCTCTTAAGAAAAATTGGAATGAGATGTTATTGCTTGTTCAAAGAGATTAGAAACAAAAACATAGAAAATATGTCAAAAGTAAAATATAATGGTTGTTGCCTCTTTAAAGAAGATGGTAAGCGACAATGGGAAACCCACAATAGTGGAGAAATTGTGAAGAAGGGTTTCAACCAAGGGAATTGAGAAGCAAAGAGATAAAAAAATCTTCATCACTAACAAGTAACCATAAATTTAATATCAATAATGTTAGAATCAAGGACTTGGATCAAAAGAGCAAGCTATAAACTTAGAGTAAAAAATCTCAAGATTTCGCTAGTAATGATGTGGAGCATAGAGAGGAGAATTTTCAAAAGATTATACAAGAATATTTAGAAATAGATCCAGGATGTTTAATAGCTTGATAAAGGGTTTTCTATGTCCGAGATAAGTGTTTTGGTGGAAAAAAACTTGTTGATAGGGTTTTATTTGCTAAAAAATGATAAAAACATGTTTAAGAGATTTTAACTATTGAGGTTTGAAACCACAATCACAATAGAGTCCAAGAATAGATAGGTTAGTGAAAACATAAAAGTGGAATAGAAAAAGGTCAAGAAAGAATTTGACAACCATTAATAAAAATTAATAGGGACTAGTTTGAGTGAGTCTTAATACATACTAAGGGGATGGACACTAAAACAAATACAATACATACAGTAGAAATTATAAGACCTACAATTTTCAACTAAACATTTTTCCTCCGCTTTAGGGGATTGATGTCACTAAATTACATAGCTATGCTAAAGTATATAAAATAAATTGTATAAAACAAGCTACATCAAATTCAAAATGTGTTTGGATACACTAAAAATGATAAGACTACAATGCCTTCAAATGAGGGGTTTGTGCCCCTAGACTTAGATCTACAAAACAAATATGTCAAAGAAAAATGATTTGCAAATGTGTGTGTTAGCACATCATAAATAATCCCATTTTTATAATCTAGATGAAATAATTTAGAGGAAATTTATGAGGAAATATCTATGTAGATGTAGAAGAGAAATGTTTGTGTGTATAGAAAGGAGGATCTACACATATATAGAAGAAAGTAATATATATATATGGAAATAAAAGAATATTTATAAGAACATAAATGAAGAATTTTCTAGTGTCATGTTAATAAAAAAAGATAGATAATTGTAGTTGTAAGATAGGGGGACCAACCACACCAAGGCTCCAAGTCAAAGAGAGCTGAGAGCGAAGGGCTACCCTAAATTTCCTCAAGCTAGGTGAGTGTTTTAAGTCAAGGATAGAGAATGAAGAGCACTCTCAAGTGCTTTTGTCACTCTACTAATTTGGGAGGTTGAATAGGGCTAAATGAGCCAATTTCTAAAACCCGAACCATACCTCAAGCAACTCTCTTCTTGAGGAAAACAACGCAGGTCAGGGATGACAACGCAACGCACTGGCGTCTCTCTGGGGCCGTTGGCGTTCATATGACCAAAAAGTACAAGAGTACAATGAAAATACCAAAAATCTACTAACAATTTAGCGAACGGAGTTTAAAGTACTAAACAAAATAGTAAATATCAGAATGAACTAGATAACTAGAAGGATGATGAAAATAAAGGTGATAAAGATAAAAGTGATGAAGATTAACTCACTACAAGTCTAGTTTTCCAGAAAGCTCCACACATACACGCACTTACACATAACCAAGAGAGGAAAAATGTTAGGGCTGTATAGGCGTTTGCCTTAGTCAAACCCTTGCTTTTGTGTTTCCACCTCCAGAAATAACTAGGAAAGCCACGAGATAGAAAATATGATTTAAAGGAAATAGTAGGAAAGAGTACCGAACAATCACAACATTATGCTACATAAATCACGAAATAAAATCACCTCAATCGAGGTGTCCTCAAGCACGTAGAGGAGGATGCAGGCTTGGTAAGGTATACACTCTACACTGCTGCAACAACGAAGAAGTAGTCCCTTGGGACATCAATTTACAAATCCAATGGTGGCAAGAAGCGCAACAAGATGTGTTGAATTTCTCAAGAAGTGCTCAAAAGATCAAGCTAGTGTGTAGAATTGTTCAAGAGATTGTAGAAGATGGAATGAATATGATATAGATGTATTTAAAGATCAAAATGGGAGGGAAAGAGCCATTCTTAGGTCAGATGATCGACACAGAGGCATTATGCTTCATCCCCAATGGGGAATGTAATGTCTGGGTATGTGCAGGATCATCATGGAAAAAACAGGTCCTTAAGTGGCAATGAAAATTTAGAAAATCAGAGTTGGGCAACTTGACATAAAAATTTGAATAAGTTATCTATATTATTTCAAAAATATGTAAGAATAGAATCTGTGGAAAATTAAATGTAGTTTCTAAACTACTAGGTTAATTTTTGTAAAAAAAAAATCTATTTGGTGAAAATTTGAAATTTCAATGCAGTAGTACTAAAATTTCAGGGAAAAAATAAAAAGTAGGTGTCTGTCTGACCACCCTAACCATAATAAAATCATAGTATTTTTTCATAAAATTTTAGATATAAGTAGAGGACTCATGTCCGGATGTGATGCATATTTTTTTGTAATTTTGTTTCAAATAAATAATTAATTATGAATTTGTTATTACAACTTTTTAAAAATATTAAAACTCGTATGTCTGACCACCTTAACTTGGTCAAAACTTAATGGAATTCATTTTTTATTTTTTTAATCCTATAGTATGTGAAGCATAGAATGTGACGCATGTTTTGGATTCAAAAAATGTGATACCGTTTGAAAGTTATAGATGTTTTTCTATCAGACTATCAATCAAGACTTTAGTCGTAATTTTAATAAAAAATAAATAATTATTATTTATTAGATTCTAAAAAATATATAATTTATACTGGTAGAAAGCTGAGAAGCTCCTTTATAAACCCTTTTCGTTTTATCAATTTTAGGTAAAATAAAAGTCGTCAAGCACATGGGCGAAGTCTGGAAAAACAAGGTAAGTTCTTAAACATGTTTTACGTGTTGACTTTTAGGATTGGCAGGTCCGAACCAAATCCCGAGCCTAATACCGAGGCATTAAATTTTGTGTCAGAATATCTGATATCCGATATCAGATTTGAATTCGATATATGATATCTTTTACATCAGTTTTAAAACAATTTATACAATCTTTAATATATTATTTAAAAATGCAATTAAGTTTATAATTTAATATATATAATATCCAATAAAGTTTTTAATGTAATATATTTAATATACAATTTATGGTAACCTCTTACTGAATTATATATTTAATATATAATATATTATTAAATGTATAATATTTAAATATTATTTCAATATTTTAGTTAATCCATAAATAATTAAATATATATATTACCAATTTATAAAATATTTAAATATTATCTCTTTCCCTCTCGCTCTCTCCACCTCTATCTCTCTCAAGTCTCTCACTCAATCACCCTCTCTCTCTCTCTCTCTCTCACACACACACACACACACACACACACACACTCTCCCCTCCTTCTCACTCCCTCTCCTTCTATCTCTCCCTCTCTCCCTCAACTCTAAACCCTTTCTCCCTCTCCCACTCTCCCTCTCCCTCCCCCCCACTCTCCCTCTCTCTCTCTCACTCTCCCCTCTCCTTCTCACTCCCTCTCCTTCTATCTCTCCCTCTCCCTCTCACTCTCTCACTCTCCCTCTCACTCTCCCCCTCTCTCTTTGGTCTATGTGTCTACAAATCAGATATCCGATTTGTGAAACTCCATTGTGCAGAGGTTAAATCTTACCGTTGCAGAACATGTTTTACAAATCAGATATCCGATTTGTGGGCCATAGAAAAACCCTATGTGGGCCATTTTTGTGCATTCCAACGGACCCTGCATTCTGTTTGCAGCACTTTGCAGACGACAAACGCTCGGTTTCAGATAGGAAGAGACAAAGATAAACTTTTAGTAGATTCTTGTACTCAAATTTGTCATACATAATGATTTTTTAGCATCTTTTATTTGGTATAATGGGGAGCAGTAGTCATCGGAAGCAAAAGCGTAAGAGAAAGCTGACAAAAGAACAAATTGAAGGATATAGACAAAGAGATAGAGAAGGTCATAGAAAGAAAAGACAAGGTATGTTAAATATTGGTGAACCTGAGCTCTATGGTCTTTCAAGTGAAGAGGAAATTGAATATGTTCATGGTGAAAATGTAGAACATGATATTGAAATTGGGAATGAAAATGTTCAAATTGATATTGAAAATTTTCAAGGTGAAATTGTTGGAATTGAAGATGTTGAACATTATATTGAAATTGGGAATTAAAATTTTGAAATTGATAATGAAAATGTTGGAATTGAAGATGTTGAACATGATATTGAAATTGGGAATGAAAATTTTGAAATTGATAATGAAAATGTTGGAATTGAAGATGTTGAACATGATATTGAAATTGGGAATGAAATTGTTCAAATTGATATTGAAAATGTTCAAGGTGAAAATGTTGGAAATGAAGATGTTGAACATAATATTGAAGCAAGTGTAAATTATGTTTCACCAGATTACACGAGAAATGAAGAACCTTGTGTGGAAGAAAGAGGTATTCCAAATTCAAGACCTTCAAGGACCCCTAAATGGTTAGTTGAAATTGATGATAACATTATAAACAATTTTGAAGGCAAGAGGTCAACACAAACTATACGGTTGTGGGCTAGAATACTTTTCAACCAATATTTTAGCAATAAGACATTGACCAAGCAATGCCAACTTTTTGTACAATTGCTAAAGATGCAAAAGATGAGACCTTTGCTAGCCAAATTGAAGATTCGTCTGAACAAGAGGGCCAAAAAAAATTCTATTATTGTCAAAAATCTTTTTGATGCTCTCAAGTCTATTGGAAAAAATAACAAGGAAAAAGATAAGAGAGTTACTCAGAGAGTCATTACCACCGCCCTAGTAAGCCATCAATTGAAAAAGGCTCACTTTATGAGACAAACTTGTATTGATTTTGACTTAAATCGTAAAACTTTGGATAAAGCACTTGCAAGAAGAGAAAGAATAGATGATCCTCTTCAAAATGACACATGGGCTTTTTCCAGAAGGCTTACACGTGTTGATAAGAAGCTAACCGATAATGTAAAGCAGGCAATTCAACAATTTTGGCATGATAACTCTAGAGTATCACCCAATGCAAAGGATATTTTAAAGTTAAGAATTGGCAGTTGAGACCGTACACCGCATCCTAAACATTTCTTGGAATCAAGCCAAACAATGTTGTTCAACAAATTTAATCAAACACATCCAAATATGGAAATCTCGCAAAGAACTTTTGAAGGTTTGAAGCCATTCTATTGTGTGCCTCTTAAGATTCGTAATACTTGTTGTTGCAAATACCATGTGGAGTTTTCAATGTACCATGAACTATTATGCTATATCCGTTCTACTTTGCATACTAATGAAATGTTGCAGGAGTGTGGTGCAATGCATCTTCCGAAATCATCAAGGGACTTGCTAGATCTATTTTTATGTTCTAGGGATGATGGTTCCTTTTTCTATAGAAATGATTGTTTAAATGCGAAGTGCTCACAATGTGGTGGCTTGTCAAAGTTTGTTCAATGTTTTCATGAGGGTTCGGAACATGAATTTGGAAAGAATCTTGTTGAGAAAAAGAGATATGAGATAGTCAAATATACTTTGCAGAGTGGAGGTGAAGGTTCTAGATGCGAGTTGGTTACAAAAGAACGCAGTGTTGCTGATTTTATTTCAGATTTTAAGGACAATCTTTTCTACAAATATGCAAAGCATAGTCATAGGTCTTAGTGGTTGGATCAACAATTCAGGATATGTAAGGACTCTTTTCCGATTGGCACTATTATATCAGTGGTTGATTTTGTTGAAAACTACACATTGCAACCACAAAACGAGGTACAATCTCAATATTACAATTCCATTCAGATTGCTATTTTTTTCCACATAACGTTTAGACATGCACCTGATAGTACAGAGGAGGATCGAAAGATAATCAAAGAGTATCACTTTTATATGAGTGATGATAGATCTCACTCGTCCGAGTATGTCCAACATTGTTTCGAGAATTTTTTTGAGTTCTTGCAGGAGCATGATATAGCACTGGGCCAACATCTCATTTGGTCAGATAACTGTACAGGTCAATTCAAGAATGCTCGTATGTTTTATTGGTTGAGTAGAATGCATGTAGAGAGGGGTGTACCTAATATTTGGAGTTTTCTTGAAGCTGGGCATGGGAAAGGGGAGCATGATGGAGCAGGTGCATGTGTAAAAAGAGCTCTAGTTAAGGAGCAATTGAAGATTTCATGAGAAAAATTCAGTGATGCACATTCTATTGTTGATTGGTGTAGTTCAACATTGTCACAGGGAGGGACACTTGATTCAACAGTGCACAGATTCTTTTGGTTGGTTGAGGAGGGTACAATAGGAGGCGGATTGGATTGTCATACAATCAAAGATTCTTCAAAGATGCATTTGTTTCAAAGCTCAGATGCAAGCACATGGACCATTTGGACACGATAGTTGGCCTGTTTTTGTCAAAGTTGTATTTAGTGCAAGTGGGATCAATGCGAGTCAAGTGAGTGGGTGGATACATGGGTACCACAATATCTAACTCCTTTATCTCAAACTATATCCATGACAAATTACATAATGAAAAGTTCACTTGATTACGATCGGCTTTCAGATCTACTACATCCAGGACATGTTTTTGCAGTTGTTGCACCGCAGGGGAATGAAGAGAGATTAGAATATTGGTTGGCTCGATGTGTGCGGGTAAAGCACAAGCTAACACAATCAATGGAAGATGATGATGGGTTCATGTATCCTACAGGTTCAGTTGTGGTTGTAGGAACTTGGTTGTGAACATACACGATTAGAAAGAATGATATACCTGCATTTGAAGACTACGAGAAACATAAAACCATTCTCATGTATTCACACCTTGTTATAGCAACAAATGTTAAGTTGTTGAAGCATCATGCCAAACCAAAGACAAAACAACTATGAACACTTAGTAATGCTGATCATGAAGCAATATTGGATACTCTTAAGCAAAGAGATGACCCTTCAGGCACACTTGAATAGCATATTCAAGAATGGAAAGTACAATGCTTAAGCCTCTTTTTTGTTGTGACAATATAGATATATCATTTGACAAATTTTGTGATATTCTTGGCACGATTGATCATGGACCTGCTGCAACAATAGCCAACTCTGATCCTTTCAAAGAGGTATGTGACATATTACTTTAATATAGATTGGTTATTCAAAGCATCTTTTATAGTTTGCATTACCAATTCATCATCACTCAGTATGTTTAGATTAATATGGATTTGTTAGTCTAAGCATATTTTTTGTTGTTACAATATAGATTTATCATTTGACAAATTTTGCGATATTCCTGGCACGATTTCTCATGGACCTGCTGCAACAATAGGCAACTTTGATCCTTTTAGAGAGGTATGTGACAAATTACAATAATATCAATTGGTTATTCCAAGCATATTTTCTATTGTATGTAGTTTAACTGCTACCTTGATGGTTTGTATAGGTGCTTGTCACTCGAAAACGACAACGTACTACTCTTGTGGAAGATTGTGCCTTGAATGCCTCAAAAAGGAAAATTTTGTAAAAATTGAATTTTGAAATGTGAAACAATGTAAAAAGGTCATAACTGTGTATAGGCATAATCTATATATATTGTGATGTTTTTTGAAATACGGTTCAAATGTCTACCATTGTACTTAATCGAGCTACAACCAAAGGTTTTCTTCCTAGTTCTTTCCTGTCGGTATGCTCGTTTGAACCAGGTTTTGTAATATCCCCTATTTATATATAAAAAATTACAGTGGCTTGCCACTTTTTCAGAAAACAAAAAAGTTAAAAGTTCATTGTGAATTTTATTTTCCATATAATTGATTCAAGTTGATTGGGAAAGAGCTAGGACTTGCAGAATCTTGATCCAACCTTAAATATTTCTGCCCCCACATTTCATTGACATTAGCACTTTGGACTCTTGAGGGAAAACGTCGCTCCGATGCAGCTCGGAGCAATTCGACGTATTTGGGTGCAAGAGAGAACCATACCTAGCATAAACGTACCCATCCGGACGTGTTGGAACAGTCCGTTGGGTTGTACAAGTTCGAGAATGAAAGTTACACCACTTTGCAACTTTACATTGCTTGCATTTGACAACTTTTCCCTCAACTGAAAACTCATCACCACGGGAAAACGCCTTCGAGATAGAAAAAACTGAGAGAGGTTATTGTAGATGGTCTCAACATGATCCCGTATCCTCAGATGAAGAGTTTGTAAGCATCATGGTTTTCGAGAAATAGTCCGTCAAAGTTTACTGTCTTTTAGCACTTTGGACTCTTAAGGGAAAACGCCACTCCAATGCAGCTCAGAGCGATTCGACGTATTTGGGTGCAAGAGAGAACCATACCTAGCGTAAACGTACCTATTCAGATGTGTTGGAACAGTTTGTTGGGTCGTATGAGTTCGAGAATGAAAGTTGCACCACTTTGCAACTTTACACTGCTTGCATTTGACAACTTTTCCCTCAACTGAAAACTCATCACCACGGGAAAATGCTTTCGAGATAGCAAAAAATGAGAGAGGTTTTTGTAGATGGTCTCAACATGATCCTGTATCCTCAGATGAAGAGTCTGTAAGCATCATGATTTTTGAGAAATAGTCCATCAAAGTTTGCTACCTTTTAGCACTTTGGACTTTTAAGGGAAAACGCTGCTCCGATGCAGCTCAGAGCGATTCGACGTATTTGGGTGCAAGAGAGAACCATACCTAGTGTAAACGTACCCATCCAGATGTGTTGGAATAGTCCGTTGGGTCGTACGAGTTCGAAAATAAAAGTTGCACCACTTTGCAACTTTACACTGCTTGCATTTGGCAATTTTTCCCTCAACTGAAAACTCATCACCACGGGAAAACGCCTTCGAGATAGAAAAAACCGAGAGAGGTTATTGTAAATGGTCTCAACACAATCCTATATCCTCAAATGAAGAGTCTGTAAGCATCACAGTTTCCGAGAAATAGTCCGTCAAAGTTTGCTGCCTTTTAGCACTTTGGACTCTTAAGGGAAAACGTCGCTCCGATGCAGCTCAGAGCGATTCGACGTATTTGGGTGCAAGAGAGAACCATACCTAGTGTAAATGTACCCATTCAGACGTGTTGGAAAATTCCGTTGGGTCATACGAGTTCGAGAATGAAAGTTGCACCACTTTGCAACTTTACATTGCTTGCATTTGGCAACTTTTCCCTCAACTGAAAACTCATCACCACGAGAAAACACCTTCGAGATAGCAAAAAAAAAGAGAGGTTATTGTAGATGGTCTCAACACGATCCTGTATCCTCAGACGAAGAGTCTGTAAGCATCACGATTTCTGAGAAATAGTCTGTCAAAGTTTGCTACCTTTTAGCACTTTGGACTCTTAAGGGAAAACATCGCTCCGATGTAGCTCGGAGCGATTCGACGTATTTGGGTGTAAGAGAGAACCATACTTAGCATAAACGTACCCATCCAGACGTGTTGGAATAGTCCATTGGGTTGTACGAGTTCGAGAATGAAAGTTGACTGACTTTGACCAAATCGTATCCCAGTAAACATGATAGAGGTCCCACTTTTTTTGAATGCAGGAGCACCATTTGACCATTTATCTCCATTCCTCTTGAAGCATCTTTTCTTTCCTCCTTTTCCTTCCTTCTTCGAGGATTGAGCAGAATACCTATCGCAACCAACCTTGACTCCCCTTGAATACAAGAGAAGACAGTGATAAATTTGTGTAATTTTTCTGGTTTTTGCTTTGAATTATGTGTTAATGGAGTGATCCTGACACTGTGAATTGTGTAGAATGTAGTGCAATTATCTTCCAAGAATTGTGTGGAATAGTAGGTAGCTAGTTTCTTCGGTTCAAGCATTCTTTTGTAGTTAGTTCATTTCTTTTGACCATTGAGATAGAGTTAGAGGCTTAGGAAAATGTCTTGATCATGAGTGATCAGGAGGATAAGGAGTGGAAAGGCTTAATGAGTTTTGGAACTCATTTTACTGATTAAGGGTAGATTAAGGGATTTAGTTCTTGGAGAATGTTAGTCTTTAGGGTAGATTATGGAACAGTGAGCAATACCCAGAGCATGGAACAGTGATTGTTCCATCCAACTAATAGGGTAGGGTTGGATGGAACACTCACTGTTCCATGCTCTGGATCCTTGTTTGCAAGATCTCCTTGGTGTATTTCTTCACCATCTGAACCTATAGGACCTTCATCATGTCTAGGTGCCCCTGGTTTTTCTGGCCAACCCTACTATCATGTCAAATCAGCTTACTTGGTGCACTACCCTTCAATCTTCCCTAAAGACTAATTCTCTCCATTAACTCAATTCAATTTTGCAGGGGTGATGATATGTTTCCAAGGGCTTCTACTCATCTCCCTAAGGTTCTTGACAGTTCCCCATACTCCATTTATCATTCGCTACTTCCAAACCCTCAATTAGGGTTTTTAGGCTACTAGCCCAAGAGCTCCAATTAAGCCTCCAACTCTGAGAAAATTGGCTTTCATTCCCAAATTCTCCAAAGAGAAATCAGTCTTTCCTTGAGGGTCCTGATACCTTAGCCCACCTCTCAAATATTTTTGGTGTCGTAGGTTCCCATTTTCCATACAACTCCATAAACTGGAACTGACCAAGGATTTGGGCCTTTTTAAGTCTTTTCACTGTATTTTGCAAACTGTCAAGAGTTTTCTCACATCAAACAAGTTGATGGGGCTTCCTCCTTCTTGGTAAGCCTTGGCAAGGCATTCACCTGCCCTTCCCACACCGTGTTTTTCCTGGAGTTTTCCACCCCTGCACGTTAAGTGCCTTTTTCTCCTTGTCTCTCCTAGCCGGGCACTATCAAGCTCGCCTAGGAGTAGACTGTCTTCATGCTTCCTAAACTCCTATCTACTCCTAAACCTACTATAATTACAACCATGGAGTCTAGCCTCATTCCACAAAATCCCGTACACCAAGTACAATGGGAAAGAGAACTAAAACCCCATTCTTGGTCGGTTGCCAGTTAGATCAGCAACTCAAAAGGAAACAAAACAACTACTACACACACCTGCAAAATGAACACACACTCTAAATACTACCACCAAAGCTTAGAACATAACAAATACTTCAAACTACAACAACTACAGAGCCATGATTGCTCCTGATCACATAAAATTCAAGCAAACACATAATTTTCCTTGTTGTTCTCACTGTTCACTCTTAGCATTCATCAAATTTCAAATTACAAAAGTTCTCAATGCCTTCCAACCCTGCTCACAGGTCGAAGCCTTCCCTATATAGGTTCCCCAAAGTAGTTATGCCTCCCTTTGGTCAGACAAGTCAGTTACCAAGTGGCAAAAGGTGCAAAATGTCCCATTTTGCCACTTTTGCCAATTTCCTAGAAACTAACAAAAGTGAGTGTCTAAACTCATAAAATTTTCCACTACTGATAGCTCCTGACCAAGGCATTTTATTAAGTCTCTCACTCAATTCCAATGGTCAACATGACCTTTAAAGTATCAAAAACACAATACTTCATTCTAGGCCCTCAAATTGCCTAGTGCTTCCTAGGTGCTCCTGCACCATCTACCCTATCAGTCGGCCTCATCCATTTAAATAAAATGAGTATAAATTAAATAGCCATAGGCTATCATTTAATTTATTATAAATTAATGTGATCGCTATCATGTATGAAAAATGTGGTAGCATAGACAAGGTAGTGGACTATTTGAAAAAAAACTTCAAAGAAATGTGGTCTCATAGAATTCAATGACAAACAAATGCAATTGACAACTGCTCATAGTTTTTAGTTATGCAATGTGAAGTAATTGTATAACTGCTTAGGTTGACTTTGTTAGAACTATATTGTAATTGAAATTTTTTCATCTATGAACATCTAGTTGTTAGTTATGCAATGTGAATTAATGATTTGAGTTTGAAAGATGTGTAATGCAATGTAATAAGAGATATAAATATAAACTACATAATATAACCATTCAGTTTTAAGCTATTGTACATTGATATTTAACCATTGCTCAAGATAAAATTTTCAAAGAGTTTAATCATGCACATGAGGAACAAATTAAATTTTGATTGTCAACTTCTATATGTCAAATTATCCAATAATCAAGTGTATGTCCATATAAAAAAATGGCATCGACGCCAACTCAAACAAAGTTTTACAAAATGTGGCATATGCCATCTCAATATGTATTCAAAATTTACATGCCAAAATGTCTATCTCATCCTAAACTACTGGTGGATCATCAAAATGGAGCCTCTTTGAAGCACTCATTGGCTCTGAAGGTAGCTGCACAAGAAAAATTCAAACCACAATTGAGATTAGTTATACTATATAATTTAAAATCGAATAATTAACATCAAAATCAATATACATTGAATTTTAATTGAACTCTAAAATTGAAATCTTGATTACCTGAAATATACGTCTCTTCAAAGGGTCAGGAGTCCTAGAATATACCAAATCAACTTTTGAAATGCCAATCTATATATGTGAACAAAAACATAAAATTGATCCAAGTTAGCATATGATTATTGGTAATAAGAACTTATTTACCAAACACAAAATAAAATAAGCACATGTACCTCTTTAGGTTGATCTTTCTCTTTATCTTTTTCAGGTGTTTCGACACCTCCTTTTTGATGGGTTTCAACACCTACTCTTTGAGGTGTTCCAATATCTAAACCTTTAGGCGGTGTGTCCCTTGTCAACATATCTGTAAAGCTCATAATTGCCTGTAAATAAAATTGACAAGTACATATGAAACTACCAATCTATGTCAGCATATGTATAATCAATATAAGATCTTAAAAATTTTAATTCAATCCAATTTGAGTTCAATTACCTTCCCCTTATCTAGATTTGCGCCTCCATAGTCTGGACGAGGCTACACCTCACTCACACTGGGTATTTCCTACAGGAGGAAAATAAGATAAACATATAAGCTATCATATAATTTCATTAATGACAATTCAAATGACAAGAAAGTATATAATATAAAATGTAAACAAGTGAGTGCGAAAATATATACTGCGTGTGTGTCCAAGCCAAATGAAATGGCCCTAGGGGTACTATCAGTCACTGGTGCGAGCTCCTCCTTAGACATCAATTGTTAAATAGACCATGTAAATAAATATTAGTACTTGATACTATCTCTTATTAATATTCATTTAAAAACAAATGCAAGTTATGAAATTACAACTTAAATCTTACCTGTGTCACTATTCCAGCATCTCCCTCTCTAGCAGGAGAGGACTCTGTAGGGTGCGCTCCACTCCCCTGCGACTAATCTATAATGTCTACATCATGGAGGTCATAATCATAAGTGTCCAAGGGATGCTCGACGGGTTGTACAGAAGGACCCAAGCATATCTAGCGGCACATAGTGTAAGCATGTGGCACACAAATATGTGGACCTGAGGAGGAGGATGCAGTAGCACTCAAGCTTTCGCCAACATAACCAAAATGTGGCTGAGCTACTGTAGAAGCGTGTGAAACCAAATGACCACTCAAAGAGTGAATAGCTTGAATAGTCTGTGTGGATGCATCCTCGATAATCTCTGGGTGATATATTGGAGGTGGCGGAGGAAGGGGAGGAAGGGCAAGAAGGGGAACATTTGGGCAAGGAACTACTCTAACTGCCCTTGGTCTATCCTGGGGCATACCTCCACCGACGCCCTGGAAGGGTTTAATGTCAAAGTAATTGACATGATGCCCTAACTCAAACTCAGCATATAATTTTTTAATAAAGTAAAATGGTATGTCGGAATTATTGTTTGGTGGTTTATCAAAAACCATACACCAACGATCCCAAAAGTTAGCTACAATGTCCCTATGTATGCACCATTTTATGGAAAGTTTTGTTCTATTAACATTCACTGGAAAACTGGTGCGGGGGTCAATGAATAAAGAGGTTATTTGGAGATCTTTCACATCATCGTAAGACAATCCACATCGATAATACTCCCTCATGTCTTCTCGCCACAAATAAAAGGAATTATGTTGGGTGGAGAGGGTTTCTATATTTTTAATTATTTCTTTCAATGTGTTTGTCATATCTCTCAATCGAGGCATTGTCTGATAAATTTCACAAATGCCCCTCAATTGCCCCAATTTTTCACCAATTAAGTCTTCAATTGGTGGCTGCGGAGGTGGTGGAGCATTTGGAATTTGTGGATTTACATTCGCAGCCATAATACCTGATTAAAGTTAAAAACTAATTAAACTAATTGAAATTACACAATATAAATGAAATTATTGTAAAAAAACCCTAGTTTTTAATAAAAATCCCAAAAAAACCATACTTTTTCTGAAAAAATCAATAACAAACTCTTATTTTTGATAAAAATACATCAACAACACTAATTTTTAATCAAGATCTATTTCAAAACATTAAGTTTTAATAAAAAAACAATGTAAACTCTAGTTTTAAAAAAAAATCAATACAAAACCGTATTTTTGAATTTTTTTTCATAAAACCTACTTAAACTTAACAAAATCTATTGAAAAATCGATTACAAGATCGAAAAAACAAAATACATACCTTTCAAATCAGATATCGGATCACAACGGATATCGGATTTGGATTTCACCTCTTGCGCCCGCGTCAAAATGTGAGAAATGAAATTAAAGAGTCGGCTGTTTTTTTATATACAGCTTCCACAAATCGGATATCCGATTTGTGGAAACTAACGTTGGTTTTTGGTTTGGGTAGAAGTACTGACACCCAAACCTAGAAAAGTCAACTAGGCCATTTTCGCATTTTTGAACCGATTCAAAACGTGATTTTTTCTCATTGCCACTTTTTGGTCCATCAAAAGCCTGCACATACCCGTCCCTATGGATTCTAGAGAAAGGAATCTATCAGAGACGACAACACATCACATAGATGTCTATACGCCACACGTGCATCCTTGACATAAATTCCCCCACTGACACAAAGGACAAGCACCAAGTGGATGGAAAGCAGATAGGTGATATGGAATTTCTTAGTCGAGTTTGATTTTCTAAGGTGGAGGGGTGTAAAGGGGGAATTTTCCAAGGGGGTGCAAATTCACTCCTATACATTTTTCCCCCACTTTAGCGAGCACGAGTGTTAATGAGTGTTCGGTAAAGTAGATCAAAGAGTTTATAAATGTATACCTAAACCGTCAAGGAAGAGGACCACAATCCAGTGAGCCCAAAAGCATAAGGCAAACACATAACTCCATAGGTACTCTCTCTTGAGGAGGTTCGAATAAAGGACTTCGTAGATCCTTGAAAACACAAAGTTGAACAAAGTACACCGAAGGCTCACAGACCAACAATGGAAAAATCATGCAGGATGCAAGCGATTCACAGATCCTCATAACTATAAAGAAGGGGCCCCCAGGTACTCTTTCCTTAGGAAGCCCGATGTAGGGGACTCTGCAGAGTTAGACTAGAAAGTAGCTTCACAGGCGCACCTGCAAAGCAACATGTTAATCTACAGATAAAACATGTTAGAAAACAAAAAGTAGGCACACAAGAAGATAAGTAAACAACCACATAGACAGTCAAAAATTGAAGGAAGAGATTTCAAAGGGGTCCCTCGGGAACCCTTCAAAATGAAAAGGGGTCCACTCAAGGAACACTCAGTTTGAAAGTGCAAGCATCTTTTTCGTAAATCAATTCAACATCAAGGAATCCTTTCGAAAGATGTTCACTTCATCAAAGATTTTTAAATTGAGGGGTCCACTCAAAGCCTCCTCTAAACACTTCCTTACCTAATCTCCCTCCCTTCTCTGAGCATTTTGGCATGACTTACACAAAGGTGGTGTCTACTATGGCCCCTTCTCCTTTTTCTTCTATTGGGAGGACAAAGAGACCATGATGAGTATAAATCATGGTTTTTGACTCCTCATACTTCTCCTTATGTAAATTGTTGATAAAGAGGGTCTCTTCCATAATGACATTGACCCGACTAGTGGGGTCAACCATAACACCAATCACGATGTTACCATTGACTTGAGTTGGGATGTAAAGTGGAGAAGGTTCCCTATCAAGAGGTAGGTCATGTGGTGTAAAGGTTATGTTAGGTATCTTTTCAACATGACTTGGAGGAGAAATAGGAACAAACAAGACCATGTTCACATACTCAAAAGGGCTAGGATCAGAAGATGAAGTAGACGCTATTAAGTTGGTAAAATGAGAAGAGAAGGGATCTATGTAAATTTGTAGCTAGTTGTTAGGCTTGGCTATAGATGAGTCTTGTTTCTTACCATCGAGCTAGATGGTACCACTATCTATGTGGTCTTGGACTATGTATCTAAGACACACACCCCGTTTAGTATCAGGACTAGAGATTTGATGGTATTGACAAAACTATTGTGGGTCATACCAACTAGGATAAGGTTTATCATCAGGAAGCGGTCTAAATTATAGGAGAGTAATCAAATCATATTTTAATAATTTTTTGAGAATATTAGTGTAGGATTCAGATAGTTTTATGAACACTATGTTGTGTCCTATGGTGTTTTTCTCATTAAGAACAAAAGCAATGTTCACTACTGCTTTGTTTCTTTTAAGCTCCCTAAAAGTAGACATGGATAACCGATTGTTAGGATGGGAGGACAAAGAGGAACCCGCATACTACATCATCATTTGCTGGTATTCTCTTAATGTAACACATAAATGGGTGAAAGAAGAGTATTTCATCAAGAGAACTCTTTCTCTCAACGGTGGCTATAGATTCCCAACAAATACGTGTTGAATGCCAGAATCTGACAAGGCATAAGATATTTGAGAAAACAAGGATTGATAACGGGAAATGAAATTAGTTACTTTTTCATGATTTCCTTTCTTACAATGGATGAGATTAGTGAAGGTGATCTTTGGCCAATGTTTGCTTGGAACTATTATAAGAATTGATTAACCAATTGATTGAAGGAAAAGATGGAGTTTTCAGGAAGTGAGTAGAACCATTCCAACATGGCATCCTTGAGGGATCATGAGAATAGATTTGCTAACAAAGCATGTTGATAGAGGAAATTAGTACACATGGCAATGAGTGATGAGACATGGGTTTGTGGGTCACCTCTACCACTGTACTTATCAAACTTAAAAATTTCTACCCCTTGGGGTATAGGAACATTCAGAATGGAAAGGGCCAAAGGACTACGATGATAGTATGGTTGCAATGTGGATAGAGAGGTAGAGCTGGCCAGGTTAGCGAATTATTATTGTATTTGTCCCATTTTTTGTAACAAAGCATTCATGATGGGATTAGATGGTGAGGTTTGACTGGTCGAGGTGGCAGAGGTTTAGGTTTTGGATATAGGGACTTTGTATCCCAAAGGGACGTGATTCACTTTGAGTCTAGGATCATCTACAAGCACAATATTTGTATTAGCAGTAGTGGTGAAAGAGGTTACATAAGGATGAGTGTCTACTATATACATAGATACTCCTGGTATCGAGAGATACAACTGTGTGCTAGTGATCTCTGATTGGACATCTTGAAGATTGCCTAAGATGAAAGTGTACAAGGGGACATTGGTCTCTACTATGTTAGCTATCCCTCAGAGTAGCTCAAGGACCATGTGTTCTGAGATAAGAAGATCCCTCAAACCATAATTTAGGGGAGCAACTTGAGTGTATGCATTTTCTTTGTTTAAAAATATTCAAAATATTTAATTTTCTCTTCTAAAGAACGAAATTTCTCAATGGGGACCTTGAGAGAAAACTCATGATCTATGGGAGAAGAAGAGCTATACGGAGTACTTGGTTGAGAATTTGCATGAACTTCTATTGATGGATGAATGAAAACAAAAGGTGGGGTATAACCAAGTGATAGCCTTGTAGTGAATTGACCAAACTTAGGACCTGAATGGGGTGGATTAAAATATCTCTTTGAACCCATATCCAAGTGTCAAACGCTTCTTTTGACTACATTCCCAGAATTTGTAGAATAGGTTGTGAAACTTGTAAAAGTATCACAACACTCAGTCTGACAAATGCCCAAACAAGAGAGACAAAATTTTCAACAAAAATATTAAAGGTTATGATAGTTCATGTTAGGTACACCAAAATGTTAATGAGGAAATTGGATGCCCCGAAATGATGTGAGCTCAAAGGGTAAAATTTCCTCAACTACCTCAAGGATCAAAGCTTAGGTGAACTAAATGGAGGGATAAAAGAGAGTTTATTTTTTATTTATGATTTATGCAATTTAGAGGATAAGAGTTTAAGAGAGCAAAAAAGAAAGTTGCAGAGGCCTTGTGAGAAAACTAGCAAGCTCTCGACCAAGGATGGCATCGTAACACGTAGACATCCCTGCAACACATTGTAGTCTTGTACAGACCAAAAATATAGTTTACTTTAAACAAAGACAACGATAAAATTACTAGCTATTTAGAAAGAAAAGTCTCACAAATGCACTTAAAATAAGAGTATAACAAAAATTAAAAAATAATGATAATGACAAGCATAATCCAAATAAAATTAAATGGAAGGGAAGAAAGAAACTCATAAAAGGTCCATGAGTGAAGCCTCCCACAATGCTCCAACTTTGAAACCTACACACACAAAAATTAAAAAATGGTTGGGGCATTTTTAGGAGCTTTCCTTAGTCAAACCCCCATGTAGGTGTTCCCACATCCATGGACAACCAGATGGATATAGATAGATGAAATAAAATAGACAAGCTAAAGATAATAGATGTGATAACGAGAATAGATAGACAAGTTAGAATAAAAATACACTAACAATGTAAAAATGATAATGCAATAAGAAATAATGTAGTTACCCTCCCTTTAACAAGGTAGTGATGTTGAAAGGAAGAGCATGCAAAATTCAAGACATGTCAAGAGAGCTAAAGTGTTGGTGTAGAGAGCCAAGTGTAAGAGATTGATAGAAAATGGTGTCGAATGTGAGAATGAGCAAGAAAGATTGAGAGAAAGTGAATAGATTGAATATAATGAGAGATATTGAACAAAATCAATTAGAATTGAAAAATAAGAAGTTTTAGAGTGATATAGGCATGTAAAGGAGTGTTTTTGATTCGTCTGTAAGTTGCAGAGGTGTTACACTTCGTGGGCGGGTGGGAAGTGTAACATCCCAACAACTATGCAAGTAGGAATTTTTTTGGAATGTTTGTGTGACATAGATGTCTACACTTTGCATGATAGTCTATGAAAAAAGTTCACTTTAACTACCAAAAATGAAAGGGTCAATGAAAAAATTAAGGTTAGGCGAAGGGGATATATTGCATTATCAAATTTAATTAATCTAAATGGGAGATTATGGAATGCAAAATTGCATAGTATACAATTTTTGGCATTACAATTAATAAATTTATAGGTATGATTCAAGACCTAATCTAAAAATAAAAAATATAGGAATTGCACAAGATGAAAATAACAATAATGTTTAATCCAAATAGTGTAGGACAGTTATACAGGTAATGGTAGCATTAGGCCTTAAAATGATGGAACAAAGCAACACAAAAATATACAAAAGACAAAACTTACAATATGTTTACCCACATTTTCCAATAGTGGCATGGTGTGATGGTTAAGTTATTTTTTTATTCTTACCATCAAGGTTCAAACCCCATTGAGGTGTAATTATTGAGAATTTATATCGGGGATGAGGTTCCCCATTTGTGACCTCGTTGGTTCATAGCTCTAGGTCAAAAGCGTTTACCTCTCTTAATAAAAAAAAATAATTACCCACATTTGAAGAACTTATGTTGAAGAAAAATAGTAATCCCACTCATATTCACCCCATTTTGTTGGTCCCTTAGAAAATAATGACTAAATGAACATAAATCTAAGAATAAAATAGGTCACACTTATGAGAGAATATTATTCAATTTCCAACAATGTACGCCTTTGTTATGAATGATAGATAAACCGATCATCTAATCTCCTTAACATAAAGAGATTTCATCTCTTTTTTATCAATGACTTGCATACTTAACACTTTATTATTTATTCCCAATATTAGAAGCATTAAATCTCTTATTCTAAGGTTTTGAAAATCATGAAAGAGTGCTAGGAACTATTAAATGAATGCAAAGGACATCATAGTAAAACTATCTATATATCATCCATAAGTAACACCATTCATCATCTTCACTTCAATTTGTAATTTCTTATCAAAAACATTAACATTATTAAGCAAACCAAACACATGTAAGTCAAAAATAGAAATGGTGTTTATATTATTTTTTCTAGGAATTAACTTGTTCACATGGGTTAAAATGATATTGTGCCTTAGAGTGAATAAGGTGAAGTGAGTTATAGTAACAACCCACAAAACTATTCTAGATGAGAAAATAGTTATTTAGGAGTGTTTTTTTGTTTGTTTTTTTGAGTTGTTAAAACAACTCATATATTTAGGAGTTGTTATACAAGGTTTTCTATAATATGGGATTTGAGAATGCTATAAATATGTAATAGCTTATTGAATGGAATTAAAGAGTGGAATATAGAAAAATTATTCTATAAACTCTCCTCTAATCATTCCCCTAATCTCTGACAATTTCATAGTAAAATGACAATAAAATAAGAAGGGTGTCTTCTTCGAAAACTTAAAAAGGATAAAGTTGATGCAAATAAAAAAGATTATGGGGGCCCCACCAGACATTTCAGATATGTAGACCTCAATTCAAGTTGTAAAGATCAAGTTTGGTCTATATATAAACCTCAAAAGTCCAATAAAATACTACACTTAGATAGAGCAACAATGAAAGATATTTACAAAAATGAAATGCAAAACGAAATCAAAGTTTGAACATCCATTGAGATACCATAGATATTCTCTTAGAGGAATATAGGTTCGCCAAGTCGATAGTGTATACCTATAAAATGATCATTCGAAAAGCATAGAAATGAAAGATGAAGGAATTGATTTATAGAGTTGAAGAGTGGAACATGAACAATGAAGATTTTATTTCAATGGATAGTTGAGAATCAATGAGAGGAAATGATGAATCTTCCTTAGCTAAGAATAGGCATGGGGGTTACAAATGGGTGAGGATGATTATCTCTTATTTTTTATTCACTTTGGATAAAAAGGTGTGCATAGTGTAAAAATAGAGATGACATAATAAAGAAGGCTACAAAGAAGTCTTGAGTGAATATTTTAGATTTTTCTATTTAGAAAAGGATAACAAATATTATTTATTATTTGAAATGGATAAATAGATAATAAAATGGGTTTTTAATTATTTGGTAGAAAATAAAATATTGAAAGATATTATTTTATTAAGATTGAGTAATTAACGGGGAATTTGAAAATGAAAATAGGTTGTGACTAGGGTGCAACATGATACTATAAGAAATGATTAGAAATAGATGTCTACACATATTCTTTGAATTAATTTAATTATTTTAGAAAGACTTTATTCCCTTACATTAAACAATCAATTAAAAAATTGAATTTAAATATAGATAATTGTGAACAATAACAAAATTGAATGATGTTAATGGTGGATATATAGACTTGCACATATTTATAATACTCTTATATTCATAAAGCACAAATATAATAGAACCGAATCACACCTGAAAATCTATGCTAAAAGAGGAAGACTCCTCTAGGCTTGCATATTATATGCTCTATATTAGCCTGATGTCTTTTGCAAATGACTTACTAAATAAAAGGGCTAGGTTGAACTAGTTTGAAGCTTGCCAGGTAAATGCAACCGGACTGCGAACAATTTGTGTTCCACCCTTGATACAAGTCCAACTTATCTCTCCAAACTCATAAGGGGATGCAGATGGGCTTCTTACATTGCTTTCAAATTTCACAGTATAGCTGGCTTTATCGTAGATATTTCTGAACTCTAACGTCTGGGGCTCCACACTGATGCTCACGCCAGGAGGGCTCTTCACACTCACTCTATACACCACATTACCCTCTGCGCCCACATTCGTCACACTTCTTCTGTTCATCTTAATCGAATTGTCACCGGCCTTAAACACAATAGAAAATGATGGGTAGTTGAGATCTCCGGCTTCCAAACTGGAGTTGGGACAGGAAACTGACTCCTTTGTGAGGAGAGCAATTTGTTGTCCGGTGTAGTTGAGAGAGCAGAGAAAATCTATATAATCTTGTGGTGCCATGTCGTAGACAAGACCAGGATCTACCGCAGCTCTTGGGTTCACGTGGCCTGCACCCATATCAAAAGGAATGGCTGCCTCCATGGTAAATGAATCATTGATAGCCTGCTGCGTATTATCCACGATGTAGGAAGACGTCATAAGAGCAGATTTGATGGCGGCAGGGCTCCAGGTGGGATGAATGGCTTTCATCAGTGCTGCAATGCCGCTCACATGAGGACACGCCATGGAGGTCCCCGAATTTAAGTAGTAGTCCACATATGCTGCCAATATGTTCACACCAGGAGCGATTAAATCAGGCCTGGTAAGAGAAGGATATGCTGCGCTCGGCCCCCTCGATGAAAAAGCAGCCACGATGGGAGCGGCTGTTGCGTTTCCCACGATAGTCAGTCCTGGGAGACGCATGGCGGCTGTGGCATTATTCAATGTGCTGTTGATGTAGGACTTTATCCTTTCACCAGCTTTGAAACTTATGCTGATAGCGGGAAAATTATGTTGGAAATCTGCTGCTGTGCTCCGAGGAGCTCTTCATTGGCCACAATCATGCCTGCACCGCCTGCTCTAGCTACTTCGTCGGCCTTCTCTGGGCCGCCAGATTCCTCTGGATTAGTAGAAAATAACAATTGATCACACAACACAATCTTGCCCTTCACCACATTGGGGTCGAGGCTGCCATCAAGACAACGCTTTGAGCTGTCGCTAGTCGAGACATAGGCCAAAGGGAATGGACCTTGCAAATTTCCGTCTCCTCCTTTGAAGATGGAGGTGCCTCTGTATATTTCCTGGTTGCCCAATACTAGAGAAGCAGGGAAATCTCTGTCGATGCTGCTCGCACCTACGGTTGTAATCCATGGTGCGGTGTTACTCAAAGAAGATGGAAATGGTCCATTGTTTCCTGCCGCGGCAGAAACAAAAACGCCCTTCTCTGTTGCCCCAAACGCTGCAATGGCTCTGAGATTCTCATGGAATTGCACGTCTTTTGAGCTAATTGAGAGAGAAAGGATGTCGACGCCATCAGCAATGGCTTGTTCCATCGCAGCAGCGACGTCGGTATCCTCGCACTTGCCTAGAGGCGCCCAGCAGGCTTTGTAGATGGCCAGCCTGGCTTGAGGAGCCATTCCTCTGGCCGTTCCGTTTGCGAAACCGAGGAAACTGGCATCCGTTACCGCTGCTCCCTTAACAGTTGAGGCGGTATGCGTGCCGTGGCTGTGAGCGTCTCTCGGGGACATGTATTCCAACGTTTCATTAATTCTAGAAACATTATTTTGGAAGCCTTTGTAGAAGTATCGAGCTCCAATGATTTTTCGATTGCAGTGCGATGAATTGAAGGCCCGCCCGCTTTCACATATGCCTTTCCATCTGGAGGGAACAGGTCCAAGGCCTGCATCATTGAAACTTTTGCTTTCGGGCCATACTCCCGTGTCAATCACGCCCACGATGATATCTTCGCCATAGGTAGAGTATTGAGACCATAATCCAGGAGAAGACGAGGAGGAGGAGGAGAGACCCAGAAACTCTGGCGTGTGTGTGGTGGCAACTTTATTGAGGGAGGAAGGGATTACGGACAAGCACCCCTCCATACCCTCCATGGCTTCAGCCTCTGCTTCGCTCAGCCTCGCAGCAAAGCCATGCAGCAGAGTATCATATGTGTATAACAACTCATTTGCAGAGGGATCCGATCCAGAGACCTGACCGAGCATTGAAGAGTACCAGTGTTGGTGTAAATTGAAATGCTGGGGTTTCATGGATTTGACCATGTGAACAATATAGGGCTTCTTTCTATCTTCTTCTTCCGCCTTGCCCAACCAAATTGCAGACATGGCAAACAGAAGGAGAATGAGGAACCCGGCAAGCGCAGTGTTGGCCATAATTAGCTACTAACAAGGGGAATGCTGTTGATGTGTGAACGAAACATTGCAGGAGCAATTTATAAGCAGAGCCCATGAACGTTGCAGGAAAATTGACGAGATCAACTTAAAAGCCGTCATGGTTTTACTTTTCAAGCAAAATAGAAAATTCTCAGGCGCTTCTTCTATCCAAATTAAAAAGGAATAGGTCACCGTTTAGAATACGTTAATTTTTTTATATAATTTTAGTTCATTTTCAGAATTTGAAAGTTTCTACGATAATTTTCAAAAGCTTGTCTTCATCTAAAGCCACATTATTAGAATAGTCAACTTTTTTTAAAAAAAATTAATGAAAATTAATCTGCACGTTTACTTTTATTTTTCATTTAAATTATTCCGACAATCAAATCAGATGAACGCGGAACGGGAGATGCAAAACAAGAAGAAATTGAATGCCCACATTATTTACTCTTACTCTTGTAATTCCAACAATATATAATTATTTCAAGCTGCTGGAGAGTTTTGTAATACCACCTTTTTGGAAGGGTCATTAATGTCTTGGAAATTAATTAAAGATTTATATTTTGATGTGATGAGGTATAAAATTATTATTGATGGTCTGATTATTGATCTATAATGTTTAAATATAAATGTTTAAAAAGAACGAGTCATTAGTAACACGAGATTATTTAGAAGTAGAAGAACAAGAAATTGGTTGTAAGTAAACAATTGTTGCAATCAATGGATATCACTATTATTTACTATTCGTTGTGTTGTATGACTTTGTCCTTGAAAATTTTGAGCGGTTCATGTGTTAGTGAAATATTCTAGTCTAAGATTGTCCAAATCTTTGAATCATCTTTGTAAATACTTTTCATGTCGTGTATGAGTATGTCCTTGAATTTTTTTGTCTTTATGTGTTAGTCAAATGATCTAGTTTAAGATTATTCAACTCATTGAAATATCTTTGCAATCAAGTCTTGATTGGACTATTCAAAGGTGAGAATTTCTACATCAAAGTATTTATGATTTTAGGTGATTTGGTGTGAATTTAATCATAAAAAAATGATAAAATATTTTAAGTCAAAATATCAAAATGAATTAAAATGAGGGATAATTGGGACATCTTTTGTATATTATCGTATCCTTTTAAAATTGATGTTGTAGGATCTTTGCATTTATAGATTTTTGGTTATTTTTTCTCCTGATTTTTTTGTAAAGGAGTTGATTCTCTTTCTAGGAAATGTGTTTGGGTAGGGAATCTAGACTCAAAAATGGAGTCTTATTAGCTTAGGGATTGGGTTTGTAGGAAAAAAACATGGTGGTCTTGGTCTTGGGCTTTCTAAGTTGAATAGTTAATCCTTTACTAAAATTTATTAGAGATAGTCTAATTTGTAGGATTGACCATTCAAAATTCTTATCTCCTTGTGATGTCTAAATTTGATGCAATCAGATTTGGATCATTTGGTTGCCTCTACTCTTTTTAGATTTAGGATCAAGCCTTCTAATAAAGTGAATAGAACAATTAAAATTCCCCCCCCCTCCATTGCTTCTTTTCAAAATTAACATTGATGGTTCTTCTCATTGTAATCTGAGTGTAATAGGGATTGGTGGATTTGGGAAAGATAATGTTGATTTAGTTAAATTATTTCTATATTCTACTATGATGTTTGACACTAGTAATCAAATCTAGGCTTGAAATATCCTTGTGGGTTTGAGAAACATTGTGAGCTAGATTAGAAAAAGATAATCTATGAGAGAAATTCCATGATTTTGATCTTCCTTATGGCTAATGGGAAGTCTCATGAATCTTCATAGAGGCTAGAATCATTTGTGGAGTACATTCTTTTTCTTTCATAAAAAATTGATTCCATATTTTTTATTTATATCCTTAGAAAGTGGAAATTTGTTACAAACTATTTGGCCAAATGAGGCTTTGATGGTAATTACATCTAGAATGTCATGAATTGGGAATCCTTTTCAACTACCCAATATTCACAGTTTCTTCAAATCCTTCACAATGATCTACTTTATCATTTTGGTCTTTTATTCATCAATATATTATTCTTTATTGTTTTTTTTTTTATTCCTTTATTTTCTAGATGTGATGGGTTCATAAAAATATCCTATTTTTATCCTTTGAAATTTTATTAGAGTTATTACTATTTAGAAATATTTTTTAATTTTTTGTAAAAGATTATTAGTTAATAAATTATCCAATTTTTTCCAAAAAATAATAAATTAAAGTTAATAGAAAACTCAACAACTCCTTCAATTGGAATAGCTTTTTCATTGAGGTAGAGATTAGGAAAAGTCATGTTTAAACTTGGAAATTGTGTATTTAGTAGAACCCTTTGCAAATGGTGTGTTAAAATGTAATTTCATATCTTAAGAAAGTATGTGATGGTTGGATTCCACCCTCAAAATATCTAATAAGATCATAAGGGAAAGTTGGAAGGTTATCAGGGAGATTAGTTAATGAAGAAAGTGGTTATATAGGATGTGGGTATTAGAGAAGGGGCATGTAGAGTATATCTAACATAGGATATAAAGTACACTTGAGAGTATTGATGTGAGGGGTACGGTGTGTGGATGCATTCTATGATTGATTTATAAATTCTCTTTGGGTTGTCAAAGCTAAGAGGGCCTAAATGACTAAGATATTCCTAAGGTGAGAGCCACCAATCTACTAGTTTGGTTTAGATTCATTATTGATCATATTTGTATATACATACCTACATACCTATATACATACATATATGTATATATACATGCATGTATATATGTATTTATGTATTATTTATCATTCCATTATATTATTATTTTCTAAATATTAAAAACTTTGAGGATAATGGTATGCAATTTTTTTATAAAATTAATAGATAACATAGAATATCCATGTTTGATGTAAACTAGGTTTATACATACACACACATATATACATGTATATGTAATGTCTATTTTGAAACCCTAAAATATCAAATTGAAACCATAAACAACTATTTTGAAACCCAACTAATATGTATACATGTACATACATACATACATGTATGTATATATGTATATATATGTATTTACATGTATATGTGTATGTATGTGTGTGTGTGTATGTAGATATGTATGTATACACACACATATTATTTCAAAACTAAAAATTAGAGTGTCCACTTTTTAGCCCCCCATCTTTGTGCACCCACTTGGGAGCACCTAAGAGAGAGGGGGGAGGAGGGAGGGAGAGAGTGAGAAAGAGATAGAGAGGGATAGGTGAGATAGAGAGAAGTAGAGAGTGAGGGAGGGAGGGTGAGAGAGAGAGATGAGAGAGAGGTAGAGGTAATGAGAGATAGGTGTGTGAGAGAGTAGAGAGAGAGAGAGAGAGGAGGGAGTGACAAAGAGAGAGGGAGAGAGAATGGTGAGATAGAAATAATTAAAGAGGGAAGGAGAGAGAGAAAGAGAGAGGTAGAGAAAGGATTGTGATAGGGAGAGAGAGAAATATTATAGAAGTCAATTGATTTCTAAAGTTTGACATGTTGATTATTGAAATTTAACTAAGTTTGAAAAATTATAAGATCTTCCAAAAATTAGAATTTACATTAAATAACTTTTAAAGATCTTACTATTTTTACAAATAGTAAAAAAATGACAATCTCGAGCATGCTCCCCATCATATTTGCACATTTTTCAATGTCAAGTTAAAAAAATAAAATGATAATATAACTTAAATGTTTATTTCATGTATATATTTTCACTAAAAGAGAAGGAGAAAGAGAAAGAGAAAAAAAATTCCAAGGAAAACATAATGCGAGCACATTATAATGCGCTCATGTTATGTTTTTCTTTGGAAATTTCCAAGCCTTTGGCTTGGATTTTCCTTGGGTTTCCAACCCAAAGGTTTGGAGTGACTTTTCAATGTCTAAAAACATGTTTTGTAAATCGTAAAAAAACTAACATAATCTCGAGCATGCTCCCCATTAGGTTTGCATGTGTTTCAATGTCAATTCAAAAAATACCATAAAAATGTTAAGTTCTCTCTTAGCTATCTAACCATGCAAATTTTTCACATTTTGAGTATGTTAAGGTTTTCATCTTTATTTTATTTTGTTAGTATATCCATTTTTTGTTAAAATCAATATGAGTTATTGCTTACTTCATTTTTAAATCATTTATTACAATTTCAAATAGATTACATTTTTAGAAACTAGACTCCATTCTACACATATTCAAAAAATTGATTTTTTATCAGTTTTCAAAAAAATTAGGAGTGGGCTCAATTTTTTGTTTTTTAGGATGTATCCACTTTGACAAGTAGTAAAAAATCATATATTCATTAAAAAATTAGTAGAATAATTGAGCATAATCTACATGTTGTTAGTTAATTTCTCATCGAAGTGAATTTTGAAATTCTAAAAAAAGTTAACATTTCAAGGGGCCCACACTAGATGCTATGTTTATTTTTTTGAAAAATAGGATCAACTTGTGTGACCCCCATTTTTGAACCCCTTAATATCAACCATTTTCAAAAACGATTTGTAGTTTAGAAAGTAGATTCAAAGAACTACGACTATTGTTTTTGTTGCATCTTAAAATTTTGAGTGCAACTATCTTTAATAATTTCTCATCCAAAGTTAATCTTTCCTAATTTCAAAAATGTGGCCACTTCATACCCTTTTTTTGGTCTTCCATCCTTTTACACTTACCCAAATACCATTCTCCAAATTCTAGATTGGCACAAAAGAGACTATCTAGAATGGAATTATTGACAATAGCAAGCAAAGAAACTATATTTTTAAAGAGTACAAGAGAATTTGTGCTAACCATTGCATCCACATGACAATTCTCTTTATGTAGGATAATTCCAATAGTGAATGAAGAGAAATTATTCAATAATGATAAAGGCTAAGACTATATCATATTTAGCATGATATGAACTTATAATTTGATTTATTATTAATTAAGAATCACTGTAGATTTCAATGTTTTATTTTTTATGATTAAGAGGAAAGTAAACATATAATAATGGCTTTGTACTCAAATATGTTATTTATGCATGAGAAGTTCAAATACAAGGACACTCGAAGTGGTTTATCAAAGGGGGAAATTGATATATCTCCTTTTTTAGAGTTAGTTCAACATTTTGATCTATTGAATAACGTTTCTTATGAATGTCAATTGTTTAAAAAAACAATATGTTCATCAAAAAAAAATCTAGATTAAGAAAAAAATTCGATGAAGGATATTCGATCGATGAAAATTTATTGAAATAAAAGAAACGAAATATTTTAATAACGTCCACGAAACCACATAAATTTATGAGATCAGAAACAGCATTTATGGAATAATGGTTGTGAAGAGATTAGATGCATGAATCCATTTATTCATCACAAAACAAGCGTGTACTTGAACTTCTGTAAACGCTCAAACAGCAAAAGGGTTCTGAATTCTTGATGGGTATGACGAAATTTGATGAGATCAGAAAAAGTTCATATGATTCCACCTGGCGTAAAACTCGTCGACAGCAGGATTCGAACCTGCGCAGGCATAGCCCAACAGATTTCGAGTCTGTCTCCTTAACCACTCGGACATATCGACCACAGATGTGAAATCTATGTTGTGTTTCAATATACTTCATAATTAGGAGTAAACCACGAAATTGCAAAAAAACAATTAAGGGAAAAGATGAAATATGTTCCTAAACCGCGACAGCTTTAAAATATTGTTTAAAGAGAAACAGAGGAAAATATATGGGAAGGTTTAGTTTAGACTGCAAATTTATTACTATGGGCAGTACCAAGAGAAGCGGAAACAAAATAATCAATAATTTTGTAATGCTTTTTTTAATAGTTATTTTAGTTTTATAAAGAGGAAAATAAGTTTTTATATATTATAGTTATGTAAAATATAATTTTTAATTGTAAATATTTTTTCATTCTTTTCATATATTTTAATTTAAGAAATAGTAAAAAATATATAAGTTATGTTTTTTTCTCAAGAGTATTAACATTACAACTTTTCATTCAGTTACAAATAATGAATTCTATTTTAAAAGATCCTAACTTCTAATATTCACATATTCAATTTGTAAATCAATAGAGTTATAGGAGAATTTGTTTATATTAAATGTTTTGCATAAAGAGGAAATAAGCGTATGTCATGATATGCAATACATAAAGAAACATCTATCACAAACAATAGTTCCACCAACAACTACCAATCTAATAGATGGTCCTTCAAACCAAACACAACATGTAACACAATACAAAAACTCAAATTCCAACAAGGAGTTTAATTGGTCCACGAACTTACTTCATGGAAACATCTAAAAAATTATAGAATACAATAAATTTTGTTACAAACTTACAAACATGCAATTTATTTAAAGAATGTACCTCGGTTTCATGTTCATTCTTCAAACAACCAACTTATTTGTAGTCTAGATGTTTTAGTGAGAAAGGTATACATAGATTCTCTACATCTAATAATATGGATCTAGGCGAACAAGCAAGTGTGCTCATGTCAATCTTAGTCTAGTAGAAGAGATGTTAATAGAACAAGTGTCATGTGGTGAATTAACAAATATGATCAACCCAAGTAAATTAGCAACTATATTCCTCACAATAAGTGTTATAAATAAAAAATAATTTGATTTATTAAAAAAATATAGCAAATAAAGTTTTCCACGTTCCAAAAAATGTCACAATAACAACATAATAAAAAATTCAAATATCACATCACTACATCTACATTACTGATTCACTATCTTTCAATAAGATGTCATAGAGAAACTACTATATAGTAAAGAGTATTAGTATATGTACAAATGGTAACATCGAGACACTACACATGTAGACAAATTTCTTTGGCTAGGGAAAGTACCAAATATGGACACACTTGACTAGGAAAATTATGTAAATATGAAAATAAAAATAAAATTATACCACTATTTGAAACCCTCACACTCCATCTAAAATAAATAACATAATACATCATTTTCCACTAGATCATTAATGTCGTCTAAATCTATAAATCCCATAAATGATTATGAAAAGTTGATTAACCATGTCCATGGATGCACAAGTATAGTGAGAGAACATGTTTATGTAAGAAGGGACAAAATTTAGAATGTTGATATAAAGCTCCATTGAATGAATTTGAATAAACTCTACCCTATCATGCAATGACACTAGAAAAAACTTACAAACCAACAGGATATGATGATAAATTAAACATCCATAATTGTAAACTACTTTCAATATGGAGAGCTAATATAGACTATTAGCTAGTCATCTTAAAACACTTATTATTTGATATATAGCTAAGTGTGCATCTAAATCTATGAAATAAAATTAGAAATTTATGTGAATATGTTAACAAAGAGATGTACATTTATCGAAGATTTAAAGACTGGCATTTGATAGCTTATTAAAATAAACTGCATAGAGGATAAATGCATGGAAATGGGGGATCAAAAGGGGGCCTTAAGTGACCACTTTTTATTTGAAATAAAAAAGATTGATCTCAAGGATGAGAAATTGAAGATAGTTATATTCAAATTTTGAAGATGGTGTAAATAGTGGATTTGTCAAACTAGTTAGTTTTTGGCATACCTAAAAAGAGTCTTATTCACATTTTTTAAGTCTTCACTTAAGGACTTTTATAGTTTTGTTTCAGGTCATGTGGTCGAGACAAGTGTTCTCACTTTGTGAGACACCTCTTGCATGGTCACTTGCCACTCACAAGAACACTTGTCATGTGAGTTAACAAGTATTCCATTATTGAAGGGGTACTCAATGTTCAACTTGCCTACCTTCACCACTCTGTCTATAAAAGCAACATTACATTATACATTCTACTCAACTATTTTATCTACTCTTGATAATAACAATTAGACTTATTGTGTGCGTGTATTTTTTGTAAGTTTCTCGCATCAACCCTAATCTATAGTTCTATACAATTTGATGGATCTCTTTTAGAGAGAGGTCTTGTGATATTCATTGTGAAGTTAAGATTTTGGAGTATGCATGTGTTTTTCTTGTAGAGAAGAAGCCACACAAACCTCTAGAAGGAGCATCAATCTGCTTACCACATGTGTCCACATAGCTTCAACAACTCCCTCACACAAGCCCTCAAGGAGGAAATCACCAAACTATTATGTAGATATTAGACTCTCATTGGGGTTTAGTAGCAGCACTGTATCCTCCAACATGGGTCTATTTGTGTGAAGCTACTTTGGCTAGATCACATATCAACCTTCATTTGGTCTTTTGTGGAGGACAAGTCCCCACAAGGAATTCAAGGCTCTACAAGTAATTCAAGGCTCTCGTAGATATCAGCCTTCATTTGATATTTTTTCCTAAGTACCAACCTCACCAAATAGTCTTCACACAAAACATTGTGCGGCCTACATCTCCTTCACTTTCCCCCTATGCAACACCAATAGTAACTCTTGTATTTGTCTTCTTCTCTGTCAAACACATTGCATATGACCCAGCTCCCACCACTTGACCTCACATCATTCCCAAAGAGTCAGGCTCTCTTCATTTTGGCATCTTGTTATGTCGAGAGGTGTCTACAGTGGCATTTTGACATTTTGTTACATCAAGAGGTATCTACAGTGGCATCCAACAATCTGTGTAAATTTTTTGAAGTTGCATTTAAAATGATCATGTGCAACTACAATAGATTTGATGAAACAAAAAAATCAAATCAAAAAGATTTGATGATACAAAAAGAACAAATAAATAAACAAAAAATAAAAATAATTCAAATATTTGCATAAACTGAAAGAACAAATAAATAAATAAATAATATTTTTTTTGTTGAATAGGCAGCTATCTATATTAATAAAAGATAAAGTTACATATTCACAAAAAAAGATGGGTGGTAAAAAGGCACACCCCGAAAGTCACATGGGTAGCGCCCATAAAAAACCAAAAATATTAAGCAATAATATTTTTGATTGCAAAGAGAAATCAAAGATTTGATCACAAAGATAAATTAATAAAAAAGAAAATTAGAGAATGATAACTCTCAGAGTATTTTATATATATTAATATTTAATATATGTGTGCTAGTTTTCATCACAATGACATCCCACAAATCAATAATTTGGTGGAAAATTTTGACTTATCAATTCTCCTCTTCACATGCCATTGTATATGGTTTGGTTGTGATTTTTATTGGAGTATTGCACCCTTGGGATCAACTTATATGCCCACCACCTTGGAGACTAGGGGCCTCAAATAAATGAGAATAAGCAAGTTAATTGTGTCAGTAAGTTAACGACTCTCTAAGAGCCCTTTCAACTGTTGTCACTTAGTCACAAGATTTGCATGTGTGGTGATATTGTGAAGAGATTAATTAAAGGGTGAAGACAACCATTGTGACCATGCAATCCATTGCATATGGTTTGGTTGTGATTTTTAATGGAGTATTGCACCCTTGGGATCAACTTATATGCCCACCACCTTGGATACTAGGGGCCAAAAATAAATGAGCATAAGCAAGTTAATTGTGTTAGTAAGTTAACGGCTCTCTAAGAGCCCTTTCAATTGTTGTCACTTAGTCACAAGATTTGCATGTGTGGTGATATTGTGAAGAGATTCATTATAGGGTGGAGACAACCATTGTGACCATGCCAAACAAGTTGAATTCAAAAACACTTGGCATACAAGTCTTGGTTAACCACATTCCTCCATTGGTGACTATAATGGTTATCTTGGCTTAGCTTTGTTAACCTTAATATTTTTTTTTTAAGTTATAAATATTATTGTTAACATTTGCTATAGCAGCTAATAGTTAGTATCTAATACTTACTTTTAGAAGTTAAGTCAAACCTTCAAGTTCTAACCAAGTTTGTAAAAAGAAGATTTTTTTCATTTTTTTCACAGTGTTTGTGAAGAGGGGGATTTTTTCAATTTGGCATAACTTTCAAACCATAAGTCAAAAATTCAATTGTGAATAGTCAACAAAATGTCCTTTTTATTTTGGAGACTTTAGCATTGAGATGATGTGAAAATTGTGTTGTTTAACACACATTTTGTATCCTCTTTTAAAAGGAAAATTTTAAGTTTCTAAGTGCAAAATTAGGCACATATGATTATTGTATCTTTTGATTGCCTACTCTAATTGAGTATTGATTTTATGAAAGTGAATACACTTGCCCATTTTATTGGCAATAATATTGCATTCAATTAAAAAAATATCATTATTCGTTACATCAAAATTGTTATATGCACTAAAATATATAAAGTGAATTCAAGGGGTCAAATACTGAATCAAGGGGGGGTTGTCTTGAATTGTTCCTTTGAGCACTTCCATGAGTCGTGTTGCATGCACTTCCATGTTTCCCTTAATTCATTTGATATAGCACTAATCATTTAGGAAGAGTGTTTTGAGTTGTGCCAATAAGCATTTTCATATTTCTCTTAATCATTTTCCTCCTATATAAAAACATCATTTTGGAGATGAACAAAGTAGTCCACTGACATGCATTGTGATCTCATCACTTGTTGTTACATACAAATTTAGAGTTGGTTCCTTGAGAACTTCCAATAATTTCATGCACTAGGATGTCATCTTGCACATTACAGATTTGGAAGACACCATTGAGGACATCAACCTTCTTTTGATAGTTCTTGATGCATTAAAGTTAAGATATGCTTTATAAAGAGCATCCAAAGATTCTTTGCAGGAAGACTTCACATCACTACCTAGATACTTGTTCTAAATTAGTCTTCAAATGGAGTATTTGAGAAACATTCAAATAAGTCATTATCTTATGGGGGGCCTACATAATCTTTCTTCATTGTATCATTCCTCTTTTGGAGAGGGGTTTTATTTCTCACGTGGTTTTTTCTCCTTTACTTTACTTTATGATAAATTTCTACATGAGTACTTAAATGGTCTAGTAATTGAGACTCATCATCATGCATACATTATTTCCTAAGTTACACTTAAAAGGGGGTTTTGGTGTAAATAGTGACTTTATCAAACTAGTTAGCTTTTGGCATACCTAGAGAGAGTCTTATTTGCATTTCTTGAGTTTCCACTTAAGGACTTTTGATGAAGACAAATCTTCACTCTTTCAATTTCTCACCCAATTTCACAAAACACATATTACAAAAGACTTCATAGACAATTAACTCTAAAATCAACAATTACATGTGTCGATTTGAATCGATTCATGATTGCTCAACAATATACTCAAATTTGAAATCAAATAACTTTATTCAAATTTCATGAAAGAAACAGTTACAATTTCTAGGCAACTCCATTGCCCCTCTATCCTGTCCAACCATTCATCTTCCCTACACGCTGGTTTGATTTCATTTCCACCTTCAGAAAATACCCTAATGCATTTGTGCCATACCATATGGCTTAACTCATCTCCAACTTGTAGCTACCTTCTTACATGATGGCAGCCATTATCTTCTACCCATTTCTCATTAACAAACCATCCTCATTCTACCTACACGACTCCCTTGTTACTCCACTCACGTTTCAACTGGTGCAGACTTGCTAGTCTTCCTATGCGTGTATTCTTATATCTGCAGATCTAAATCTCTATCATGCTAGCGCCCATGTTCTCTTATTCCAATCTGTATTTAAATTTCCTCCATTCTGAGGCTTGGAATCTAGTAGCAAGTTTTAATTTCAGAACTCTATGCAATTTCAACCGTCTTTCTTTGACCTACGCCCATCATACTCCTTTCTTTGATCATGGGCTCTTTGTTGCCTTTCATATTCCCACGTTGTCCTTCCACGCTTTTCCCAAACGCCCTTTCTTCCCTTTTCTCCATCTTATAGGCAATCACTCGATACTTTATATCCGATGCCCTCTATGTGAGCTTTTAGTTTTCAAATCTCCGTAGCCTATTTGTTTTTCATCACAGAATTTTTCCCTTTCACACCACTTCCCCACGCGGGTTCTCCTCAACAATGATTTACATTGTCTTTGATTTATGATGTGTATTTCCAAGGCATCGATGGTAAATGTCTTCAAATTTTCTACCTAACGCTGCCCTCCAATCTGTCTTCTTTTACTATGTAGGAACTTCTTAGCATGGCTTCCCCATGCTGCCTCCCACATAACCCCAACTTATGCTCCCCTCCTCTCTTTCATGGATTTCTTTTTATTTATTTAAAGGATTCCACTTTCCTTTCATATTCTCATATTTTCAACTTCCTCAGTTCATTTATCTTTTCCATCTATGTTTTTGAAAAGATAAGCAACATTTACAGGGTGTTGTACCCTTTACATAGAAAGCCCAAAGGGTCAAAGGAAAGTATAGTTCAAACAACTTTGAACTAGAAGAAAAAACAAAAAAAGATTAGACAAACTCTGAGAGAGAGGGCTCTAAACTGACTCCTTGAACCCGAGGTCATGAGGAGGCAACTGCTTTGGGGAGACCCTTCTTCTTCCACAGCACAACCGACTAGGAAGGCTCAGAATCAAGAACCAACAAGCGAGGCGAGGGGAGCGGATCCGCATCAACTTCCCTGGGAGAGGAGCCACCACACAACAAGGGAGTCAGCAATGAAGAAACGGAGATAGGAGCAATTAGAGGTCCAACATAATCAAACAAAGAAGGACGTGCAGGTTCAGACCAAACAATGATAGTAGAGGGCTCTGACAGAACAAAGACAACAGAAGGCTCCGCGAAAGGGATAGCCAGAAGAGGGTCTTGGGAAGTCACGGGGGGGTCAGTCACCAAAGAGGAACTAACCAAAGGAACTCCCGAAGGAGGAGAACCCACAGTGAGATGGTTTGAGAGAGCGTCCTTCCACCAAGTCGCAGCACCCTTGCGGTGGGCAATGGGGCAAGCAGAAGCATATTAGTCCATTTTGAAAGCAGCCAAAAATAATATGCAAGAACAAGTAACTCAAATTCTTCCAAAAATTTGCAGAGATGAGCATAATAACATTATCTAACTTCGCACCAAGCCACTCTACTTCAAACCTCACAATTTTTTGAAATTTTAAATTTTTTCCAAGTCACCAGTTGAAGTCGAGAAACGCTTAATTCTTCATAACCATTAACAATTTGAATTTGTAACATCTATCATTAAATCTAGGATGGAATCTAATTTTTTCCTATAAGAGGTTTTTCCATGAAACCTTACCAATCTCTCGAAACAATATTTTTTTGGTTATGTTGATTACACGTTCGCGTGGATGCTCTTGCATCAGACATGTCAGGTAGGAAATTTGTGAGCATGGGCTCATAAAGGTGGAGTTGGACGATAGAATCACCCTTCAAGATTGCGATCAATCTACATCAAACTCCATCATTGATAGCTCGACCTCCTCCACAAAATACTTCATATTCTTTCCTTCATGCCTTCCTCACATAATGTCTTTACTACAACTCAGCCCTTGCAATCTCTTCACATTGAATACTTGCAATCTTTCTTGCATGTACACCTCAAGAAGATCTTTCCCACTTCCCCTATTGTAATCTTTTACTACCACATCAATTTCCTTACGTTTTTGAGCTCTCAATTGCTTTGGACTTCACACACCTGCAATGATACTTTTGAGCTCTTAAGTCACGCTTCCTCTATCCATATGTCATGTCATAAGTTGCCTTACATTCAAAAATCTACTTATGCACTCAGAACCTCTTCTCACTTCCCTCTCCACCCACAATTTCTGGTGTGGACTACCTCACGGTCGACGATCTATCCACATCCTCAGAACCTCTAACTCTGATACCATTTGATGAATATGGATCTTCACTCTTGTAATTTCTCACCCAATTTCACTTGAAACATAGATTACAAAATACTTAATAGACAATTAACTCTAAAATAGACAATTACATGTGTCGATTTAAATCGATTCACGAGTGCACAACAGTATACTCGAATTTGAAATAAAATAACTTTATTCAGATCGCATGAAAGAAATAGTTACAATTTTTGGGCAACTCCATCACCCCTCTATCTTGTCCATCCATTCGTCTTCCCTACACATTGGTCTGATTTCATTTCCACCTTTGGAAAACACCACAATGCATTTGTGCCACGCCATATGTCCTAACTCATCTCCAATTTGCAGCTACCTTCTTACATGATGGCAGCCATTATCTTCTGTCTATTTCTCATTAATAAATCATCCTCGTTTTTCCTCCATGACTCCCTTGTTACTCCTCCACTCACATTTCAACTAGTACAGACTTTCTAGTCTTCTTGTGCATGTATTCTTATATTTGCAAGTCTAAATATCTAGCATGTTGGTGCCCATGTCCTCTTATTCCAATCTATATTTAAATTGCCTCCATTATGTGGCTTGGAATCTACCAACAAGTTTTAATTTTAGAACTCTATGCAATTTCAACTTATTTCTTTGACCTACGCCCATCATACTCCTTTCTTTGATCGTGGGCTCTTTCTTTCCTTTCATATTCCCATGTTGTCCTTCCATGCTTTTCCTAAACTCCCTTTCTTCCCTTGTCTCCATCTTATAGGCAACCGCTCCATATTTTATATATTACACCCTCTCTATGAGCTTTCAGTTTTAAAATCTTAGCAACCTATTTGTTTTTCATCGCAGATTTTTTCTCTTTCACACCACTTCCCCATGCAAGCTCTCCTTTGTTGGCAACTTGTTTTTCATTGATGTCAAAATTGTCATTGATTTCAAAGGAGAGATTAGAGGTGTTGTGGATCTAGTTCTGGAAGAACTAGTGAAGGTTGGTGGTGAAAGGAGCATGTTTTGCAATTATTTCAAAGTTGCTCAAAAAGTTGCAATGTTGTCATGTAATATTGTCATAAGGTTGCAAATGTCACTTCTAGAGGTCTGTGTTGGAATCTAACTATAGATTCGACATGGGATTTTCGATAGGATTCAATTAGTCTGGTCTACATGATCAAATGATTTTAAATATGCCCAGGAATGATTTATTTGTGCTCTCAATCTGAACTAGGGTTTTACTATTAAACCCTAAAGCCTCTAGTCATGGTGATAAACAAACTTTAGATTTTTTCGTTGACTTTTTATCGGTTGTTGCAAGTTTCTTAAGTTATCACTTAAGCCATTAAAAATGTTTGTACGACTGAGTCCTTCACCTAGTGATTACCGACTTGGAAAATATTTATTGACCTTAATAATTTTTTAAGTCTAGCGTCTAATATTTGTCTTCAGCTCGATCAACGACTATGATCAGTGCTTGAAGATCGATGACCTCCACACCATCCTACTAAGTATGTGGTGGGTCCTTGTCTACCCCTACGATATAGCAGGCAATGCTAGATATCAAGCGACGATGATCGAACAGTACGTGTGGTGTGTCAAGTGAGACCGTATAAAGAATGAAGCGATGGAAGAAGATGGTAATGTTGTTGTAAGTATGGATGAGTTTGGTGGTGTTGTCATTAATGTTGTCATTGATGTCAACACAATTCAGAGTGATTGCAGATGGTACTTGTATAGTTGAGATACAGTAGAAGTGTTTAGAGTACATGGAGCTATATTTATGAAGTTGCAGTTGTGTTGATGCCAAGTGCTTTTGAGAAAATTAAAAAATAATGAAGGCAATGTTGAGTGTGTGTTTTGAGTGTGCTCTGGTATTATGCTCTGCATTTCTTCTGTGTTGATCCTATGCATGTGTGGATCTGTAGTAGTGTTAATGAGCTTTAATAGATAATATATCCTAAGTTTTAGCTTCTGGATTGATGGAGAGTGAAAGATATGTTCATCAATGTGTGAATCGGTTTGGTAGAACTATTTGTTTGTTGACTGGGAGAAATGTATTTGCTCCACAGTCTTCTTGTGTTTTATTTCAGATTTTGCGGATCTGGAAGAAGGTTAATCTTGATGTTCTCTGTGTTCTAGCAAACGTCCTTGTGGTTTGGTGCTTCAAAAGGATTTTTCCAAAGCTACAGTGTGTTTCTGCTTGGTCTGGTTGGACTGTTGAAGAATGATATGTGCATGAAGATTATTGCAATCACTACAAATGTACTTGAAGGTTTCTAAGAGATGTTAAAATTTTTGGTGAATTATTTTGGGTGATCCATGCGTGATCATCTTGCCGGAGATGTTGGTACTTCAAATATCTTTGGTTTTTTCATTAGGTTTGTTTGACCTGGTGTTTACACGTTACATAAAGATTTGCATCAATTTTAGGAAGCATGTGATTGATCCAAGATGTTGTTTGGGTCCTAATTAAATGTGTAATTGGTCCTCTCTCATTCTTATCCACTATGGGAATGTTGAGTATCCAACCTGATTTGAATATGTAAAATGAAGGATGTATAGCCGACCTTGGAGAAAGTTTCTAGGGTTGAAGATGGTATAAAAACAAGTTAAGATGTTGCAAATTGTATGACAAGCAAGAAAAGTGTGTGAACAAGTGCGAAAATTAGAGTGTGTAAGATCGAATCAAGGCAACAGTACTTTGATGTGTTAGATTCCCGAAAGCAGTGAGCTTCTACAATCATTTGATCAAGCTGCAAATGTGTGGAACCTATTGTGGTGGATCTTTATTTATCTTTTCTTTATCTGTAGGCAGTGTGCCTCCTTCTGGATAGTGAGTCCTATTTTAGGCAGTAAACCTTTGCATCTGGACAGTGAGCCCTTTGGTAGTGAGCCTTTGTATTTGGTATTGCATTATTACTATATTGTGAGTTAATCCTCATCGTGGTTTTTCCCTCGTTGTGTTTTCCACATAAATCCAGTATCTCCAGTGTTTGCTTTCTGTTATTTGCATTTCATGTTTATTCTTAATAACAGATTAAGTGAAATTGATTGATAGAAGTTAAAGTAATTTGGTACAACTGATTCACCCCCCCTCTCAATTGTCTTGTGCATTTCAACAAACGTGTGAAGACAGATGGTGGTGATTCATTGGTTGATATTCACATCATTGTTGTGAATTGGTTGGTGATGATGTGGATGACAGATGGGTTAGCCTGCCAACCTGTTGAGATTTGGTGGGCCCATGTCTTTGGCCAATGGTATAGTAGGCTTGTCATGCATCTTACTGGAACCTGCACTAAGCATAACACTTAAGATAATGATCGACGATGGTGATTTAAATGAATTTTTATTCGATGGTCATGTTCTAAAGTTGGGCGATGATTGAAAATCGATGGATTATTGCACGAAGATTGTAGATCAATGGCTTGAATTCAAAAGAAAATATTTCTCAATGGATATGACTGTGTGAACACAGTTTAGGCATGGTAGCTGACATAGTGAACAAAATTAAATGCTCTACATGCTCCTGTGACCACTTGATCAAAGATTTGATTTGTAGGGTGATGACACAGATTGCGAAGGAGATTGAGATCAAAAACATATCGAACAAGTTAGGAAGTGCATTAATTGCATATCAGGTTTAGGGTTTTGGAGGACACCATGGTTAACAGACCAGAATTTAAAGTTGATGGTGATTGGCTTCATGGATAAGTAGCTTCTTGAAGAAGATAGCGGGAAAACCCTGAAAAAAGCTTCTAGATGTGTTGGATGGTGGTGCAAAGCTCGAGGCAATGATTGCGAGTCAGTGGAGTTATGCAAAACAAGTCAATTTTTTTTTACTATGTGTTGATGTAGTAGAGTGGTGTGATGTTATTGCATAGAGAGAGATAAAATGAAGAGAAGCGAACAGAGAATGCATACGTAAATTTTGAGTAGAACCCAAAAAAAATTAGAGTTTTATTAGGGTTTATATTCAATGTGTAGAGCAGAGAGAGGTGTGCAGGAAAGAGAATTGAGTTTTAGAGATTGCAACAAAGAATTGAGCAGTTGAAAATTAAGTTGCAACATAGAATTGTACTCAATAGAAAAAACACAATATCTCGAGGTGTAAATCCGATTGGTGGGTGCCATCAGATATCTGGGTAAGTGCTCAGATTAGGGAGTGGTTGCTTCCTTTGAGTGGGTGCTCCCTTTGAGTGGGTGCTGCTAAAATCAGGGGATTGGTGTCTCCTTAGGGTTGGTGCCCTTAAACCTTGTAAAAGAACATTTAATTGTGAGGTTGGATTAGGACAATAGATCCTAGCAACATTTCTCACTGTGGTTTTTCCCATCTTTGGTTTTCCATGTACATCTTGTGTTATGTGATGTTTGTGTGTGTGCATGTTTATGTTTATATGTAACAAGTTTTAATCTATACATAAATAGCTTAAGGAATTAATCTCCATAAATGTTCTAAGGGATCAAATTTAAAGTGATCTATTGATTCGCCCCCCTCTCAGTAGATTTTTGTTTTCCAACAATTGGTATCACATCCCTAGGTTCCCTAGGAGAAGCTTAATCAACTTAGGTAGATCTTGGTCTAGTGAACACCATGGCCAGTCAAGAAGGGTCTTCTACAAACAATGCACCTCGATTTGATGGATCAAACTATGATTTTTGGAGTGTTATGATGGAGACATATTTGGGATCTTTAGGATTTGATGTTTGGATGTCTGTTAAGAATGGATATACACCACCAACCATAGCTTCTACTGATGTTGTAAGTAAGAAGGATTATGAGAACAATGAAAAACAAAAGCATGTCATTCTCTTTGGTTTGTCTAGATCAATGTTTGTCAAGTTTATGCATACACATGATGTATCAAAGAAGTTGAAAAGCATCTATGAAGGAGATGATAAGGTAAAATTAGCAATTTTTTAGATTCTTAAGGCCAAGTTTGAAATTCTTCAGATGAATGAATAGGAAAATATTGCAGACTATCTGCTTAGGGTTGATGAAACAATGAACTCTATCAGAGGATTCAAAGAAGAATTTAAGGAATCAGTCATTGTGCAAAATTTTTTAAGGTCTATGCCATCCAGCTATGACTTCAAGATATCAGCAATAGAAGATGCAAGAAAATTGGATAAAGTCACTATTGATGAACTACATGGCATATTCACTACATATGAAATGAGAATGGGAAATGGAGAGCCATCCAAAAGAGAAGTTGCATTCAAGGTTGCAAATAAAGATAAGGCCGATGCACCCAAGAAAGACAAGGAAGTTTTGTCTCTACATCAGAACATGAAGAGACTAATGAGGAAGAATAAAACTTCATTAGAAGACTAAGGAGAGGATCTGAAAAGTATAAAGGTAAGGATAGGACACTTTGCTTCTAAATGTCCTTACAATGAGAATGGTAACTCTAAACAAGAAGGAGATAGTAAGATGAAGAAACCCTAATATCTTAAAAAGAAGAGATTTGGAAAGAATAAAAATAGCTTGTACATTCAAGAGGAGAGCAACTCATCTGATGCTAGTGATAGTTCAGATGATGAACAAGATTTCTCTTTTGTAATGAAGGAAGAAGAGGAAGAGTTTCTCTTCATGGCCAAAGACTCTGTAAAACACAAGCATGGTATGGTAAACATCTTGGTGAAGAGGAAGCTAAAATAGATCTTGAGGGAAAACTCATCTCTACCTTAGAAGAAATTGACAACTTAAAAGATGAGGTTGAAGACCTAAAAAATGAGAATAAGCAGTTAACTAAAAATCTTGAGGAATCTAATCAAATGGTAGTGAGTCTAAAACTTCAAGTGGAGAAATCCAAAAGAATGGAAGAAGTGGTAAATCTAAATTAGAATATGATATAGATAAATGTATGAAGCTTGAAGAAGTAGTTTCCTTAAGAAAAGAGTTGGAGAAATCTAGAGAGTGAGTTGAAAAAGGATTGAAGCTAAAGGGAGGCCCAAAGATTCTTGATGGATTATTGAGCGCACAAAATCCTACTAACAAAGAGAAAGCAAGTTTAGGTCATGAGAAGGAAAAAAGTTCCTTTATATATGCTTCTACAATGTTTTATGAAATATTTAGGGAAGAAAAAAAGTCTGGTACAGATGGTGAGAAGTCATGCAAGGAGGATGTCTTTAGAGAGGAGAAGAAGCTAGTTGAGGTGAAGAAATCTGATGAAAAAAAGAAGTCAATTGTAGACAAGAAGAATGACCAATTAGTTTCTGATCAATAGAAGAAGAAGCAAAACACAAGGACTAATGTTGATGGATTCACAAGAGTGAGAGATCGAAGGAAGCCAAGACTAAGAGAACATCCTCATCCAAGTCAAGGAAATGCTATGATTAGGTACTCTTCATACTTTTATGGATATTGCTATACTTGTAATCAATTTGGTCATAGGGCTAGAGAATGTAAACTAGTTCCTAAAAAGAGTACAAACTTTGTAAGTAAAAATCATCTTTCTCCTTTAGTGGATATGAGTGTAATATGTTACAATTGTAATAATTTTAGTCATATAGTTAGAAACTATAGAAAAAAATTCATAAGACCAAAAGATCAGTCTAAGAAGAAGAAAAACACATCTCCCAAAATGAAAAGGAATCTAAGGTTCCTAAGAAAGAGGAAGAGAAGGTGGAAAAGAAGCCTAAGAAAGCGTGGAAAGAAAAAGAGAAAAATAACACTCATTCAATGATTGCATAAACGACATTGCATTCCAAAAAGCAGAATATGTGGGTAATTGATAGTGCCTGCTCCAAGCATATGACTAGAGACAAAATAAAATTCATCGAACTTAAGAAATGTAAAGAAGGATCAATTAGTTTGGGCCCTAATACTATTGTGAAGATTTGTGGAAAAGGAATCTTGAGCATAGATGGCAAGATGTCCTATATGTTGAAGGGTTGAAACAAAACCTTTTAAGTTTCACCCAAATGTGTGACAATGGATATAAGATTATATTCAACTCAGAATGCTATAAGATAAGAAAGAATGGTAAGACAATTACACAAGGAGTAAGGAATGGCAGTAACTTTACAATATTTGTGAAGTAAAAGGTTAGAATTGTCTGATAAGCCAAGTAGATGAAATTTGGTTGTGGCATAGAAGGTTGGGGCATGCCAATTTTGACAACATGGTAAAAGTAAGTTCAAGAGGACTAGTTAGACACATGCCTAAGATTACAAAGCCTGCAAACATCATTTGCAAAGAATGTCAGTAGGGAAAACAAACAAGGGTTAATTTTCAAACAAAGGAATATTCAACCACAAAACCCTTGCAATTAGTTCACACGGATTTGTGTGGTCCCACAAGGATAAGAGGACTGAAAGGTGAAAAGTATCTCATGCTGCTAATTGGTGATTATACTAGAATGGCATGGGTAACCTTTCTAAAGGAGAAGTCAAATGCATTTGAAAAGTTCAAGATATTCAAAAAATTGGTTGAGAAGGAGACCAATAGAAGAATCAAGTTCTTAAGATGATATAGAGGTGGTGAATTCACATCAAGTGAATTTATTAGATATTGTGAGAAACATGGAATTAAATTACAATATTCTGCTCCAAGAACTCCACAACATAATGGAGTGGTTGAAAGAAGAAAAAAATGGTTAAAAAATGGATAGAGCCATGTTGAGTGAGGCCAAATTGGTAGATATGTTTTGGAGAGAAGAAGTCCATACTGTTGGAATGATGGATGCAGAGGTGTCCTTGATGAAGTTACAGTATTCAATGGAGGACCTTTGCTAGGAAGAAATATTCAACCACACAGAAAGTATGATAATGGCATTCAAATAGAGATTCTATTATGATCTATCTAGATATAGATATTTTACAAAGATTACATATGCCTGATTATATAGGCAAGTGATAAACCTAGAATGCAAAGGATGTTGCCAAGTGTTCAAATCACACTTCATGTGACAACAAGAAACCCTAACCAACTACCTAGGGAATGATAACAAGATGGAGATAAGTTCTAGAAAAGACAACTCATCTTCTAGAAGGGAATCTTATCTCAACAACATTATTAAATGATTAAATGCAACCTAGGACTAATATGATTAATTAAGACCTAAGTTAACTTATGCTAGTGTAATAAATAATTAGATATTGTGAGAAACATGGAATTAAATGACAGTATTCTGCTCCAAGAACTCCACAACATAATGGAGTGGTTGAAAGAAGAAAAAAATGGTTAAAGAAATGGATAGAGCCATGTTGAGTGAGGCCAAATTGGTAGATATGTTTTGGAGAGAAGAAGTCCATACTACAGTCTATATTCAGAATAGAGCTCAAATAAGAGAAAATAGTGGTAAGACTCCATCTGAATTGTGGTACAACAAACCTGCATCTATCAAGTACTTCAAGGTGTTTGGTAGAAAATTCTATATCAAGAGAGAAGATGAAAATTTGGGAAGCTTTGATTCCAAATATGATGAATGAGTATTTTTAGGATATTCCACCCAAAGCAAAGCTTAAAAGTGTTATAACAAGAGGTTGCACAAGATTGTGGAAAGCATCAATGTCAAGGTTGATGAAAATATGAACCATGATAAGTCCAATAGAAACAAACTTGAAGTTGAATTAGAAGATGAAGAAGGAACTATTGTAAATGAAGAAGAGCCTGAAGAAGAAGTTGAGAAGGCACCTACAAAATATGTACAAAAAGATCATCCTACAGATTAGATTATTGGTGATAAGAATGAAGGAGTACAAACAAGAAGAAGACTAGCAAAGAACAAGGAAAAAGTAAACTTTGCACTCTTTTCTCAAAATGATCCAAATAGTTATTCTGAGGCTAGCAAGGATAAAAGTTGGATAAAAGCTATGAAGGAAGATTTCAATCAGATTGAGAAGAACAAAACATTGGAATTGGTTCCTAGACCCCCAAGAAAAAAATTCATAGATACTAAATGGGTGTTTAGAAACAAGTTGAATGATGATGATGTTTTAGTAAGGAAAAAGGCAAGGTTGGTGTGCAAAGGGTATGCACAAGTTGAAGGCATTGACTTTGAAGAAACATTTGCACTAGTAGCAATATTAGAAGCAATAAGAATGTTTCTTGCATTCTTAGTTTATAAAGGATTTAAAGTTTATCAAATGGATGTTAAATTTTCATTCCTGAATGGAAACCTTGAATAAGAAGTCTACATTGAACAACTAAAATAAGAAGATTATGTATGCAAATTGAGGAAGGCATTGTATGGTCTAAAACAAGCACCTATAGCATGGTATTCAAGATTAGACAAGTGCATGCAACAATAAGGATTCAAAAAGGGATGTGTAGATAGCAATTTGTACTTCAAATCAAAAGGTTAGCACATGATCATTGTTGTTGTATATGTTTATAACATCATATTTGGAGGAAGCAATGACAAAATGTGTAAATTATTTTCTACACATATGCAAGACGAATTTCAGATGTTAATTCTATGTGAGTTGTCATTTTTACTTGGTTTACAGATTGCACAAACTGATGATCAGATATTTATATCTCAACCAAAAATGCTAAGGAAATTATTAATAAGTTTGGAATGGAAGATAACAGACTAGTAAGTACCCCCATGATGACTGGATGTGAATTGAGAAAATCAGATGAATCCTCATATGCAAATCAGACAATGTATAGGTCAATGATTGGAAGATTGTTCTACCTAACTACATCAAGGCCAAATATAATGCAAGTAGTGTGTATGGTAGCAAGGTTCCAAGATGCTCCTAAGGAGTCTCATGTCAATGCAGTGAAGATTTTTTTTGGATATACCAGAAGTACTGTTGATTATGGGTTGCAGTACCCCAAGAGAAAAGATTTTACTTTAATAGCATATACAGATGCTGATTGGGTTGGATGTGTAGATGATAGGAGGAGCACTAGGTAAGTGCATGGATATGTGACACAATTTTGGCTCTTAAGATGCCACTTCTTTTTTTTCTTTTTTTTTGAAATCAGCAAAATTTGATTTGCATGAGAAAAAGAAGATAGTTAAGCTTAAAATTTCAAGATGCAGCAAGAACAAAATTTGAAGTGCTCTGAGTGTAGTTTCTAAGCTACTATATTATTTTTGAAATAAATTAATATTAAGGGTCTCAAAGGGGGGGCCAAAACAGGTCCTATTTTTATCAAAAAAATAGCATAGCACCTAAGGGCTCCCCCCTTTTTGATTAACTTTTTTTTAGAATTTCAAAAATATGAATTGTGAGAAATTAGGTAGCACCATGTAGTTTATCCTCATTCTTTCGGATAATTTTTTTAATGAATATATAATATTTTATGAATTTCGAAAGTGGGCACATCCTGAAAATCTGAAATTTGAGCGTGCTCCCCCTTTTTTTTTTTGAAAACTAATCAAAAATTGAATTTTATTTTTTCATCATGTGTAGAATGAAGTCTAGTTTAAAAAAATGTAATTTGTTTCACATTTCTATGAACGAGTAAAAATCTATCCTAAAACTAGCACATGTTGGTTTTTGACCAAAAATGGAGGCATTTATAATAGAAGCTATGGATCAAAACCTTAACTGAATCAAAATGAAAAAAGAATTATATATTTAGATAGCTAAGAGAGAGGGTAACACTATCATAGTTTTTTATAAACTTGCATTGAAATATGTGCAAACTTGACGGGGAGAACATATGAAAAAATGAGGAAATTTGGCAAATCTTGTCAATTAACACATCCAAAGTAGTTCATTTGGCAAGCACCAAATCTGGCACTCACCAAATGACACATCCCATTTGGCACACACCAAATTTTGTGCTCGCTAAATGGCCTGCTTTCAACAAAATGTAACTTTCCCCTCTCTTTGGTTGACCGCTTTGATAATGGTGAGAGTACATGGTTTATGATCGTAGATGGATATTTGAGGTTTTACCTTTTATACACTCTCTGCCTCGTTACCTTGAGTGGATAAATCTCTATCCCTCTAAAGTCTCTCTCTCAGATATCACTCCCTTCCACACTACCTAGACTACTCTCTCTCACTCCAAATCCCTCTCTCAAGTCTCGTTCCCTCCCACCCTACCTAGATAAATCTATCTCACTCCAACCTCCTTTTTCATTCTCCCTCTCTCTCTCTCCCTCTGGTCTTTTTATCTCTTTCACTCCATCTCCCTCTCTTAGGTCATTATCTTTCTCTCTTTGTATCTCTATCTCTCTCAAGTCTCTCCCTCCTACCCCCTCTCACTCTCTTAGGTCTCTCATGCACTCCCTCTATCTCTCACCCACTCCCCCTATCTCTCTCCCTCTCTCTCCCACTCTCTCTCAAGTATCTCCCTCCCCTTCTCTCTCTCTCTCACACACACACCCTCTCTCTCTCTCACTCCCTCTCTCTCAATCCCTCTATCTCTCTCCCACTCTCTCTCCCTCTCTCTGAGGTCTCTCCCTCCCACCCCCTCTCCCTCCCTCTCTCTCTCAAGTCTCTCCCTCGAGACCCTCCCTCTCTCTCTCCCCTCCTCTCTCTCTCCCTCCTTTATCTCTCTGACTATGTCTCCCTCTCTCTCCAGAGTCTCCCTCCCACCCCTCTCCCTCTCTCTCTCTCAAGTATCTCCCTCCTGCCCCCTCCTACCCCTTCTCCTCTCATGGTCAATCCCTCACATCTCTCTCTCACTCCCCTCCCTCTCTCACTCCACTCTATCTCTCTCCCTCTCTCTCTCTCCTCTCTGTCTCGGTGCCTCTCCCACCACCTCTCCTCTCTCTCCCCCTCTCTTTTGGTCTCTCCTCCCACCCCCTCTCCCTCCCTCTCTCTCTCATGTCTCTCCATCTCAGGTCTCTCTTTGCTCTCTCTCACTCCTCCCCTCTATCTCTCTCCCATGCCCTCTCTCTCTCTCCTCGACTATCTCTCTCCCTCTCTCTGGTTGTCTCCCTCCACCCCTCCCTCTCTCTCTCTCTCTCTCTCTCTCTCTCTCTCTCTCTCTCTCTCTCTCTCTCTCTCTCTCTCTCTCTCTCTCTCTCTCTCTCCTATATCCCTTTCATCTCCCAGTGTCTCCCCACCACAGGTCTCTCTGTCTCTCTCTGTATCTCTCTCTCTCTCTTGCTCCTCTGTCTCGGGAATCCCTCTCCTTCCCACCCCCTCTCCTCTCTCAAGGCATGTCTCTCTCATGTGTATCTCTCCCATCCCTCATCTCCCACTCTCTCTCTCTCCTCCTACTCTCTTAGGTATCTCCTTCCCACCCCCTCTCTCCCACTTTTTCTCCCTCTCCTTCTCTCTTGAGTGTCTCCCTCCCACCCTCTCTCCCTCTCCCTCTCTCTTAGGTTTCTCCCTCCCACCCCATCTCCCTCCCTCTCTCTCTCAATTTTTTCCCTCCTAACCCCCCCTCTCTCTCTCTCCCTCTCTCTTAGGTATCTCCATCCCACTCTCTCTCCCTCTCCCTCTCTCTCAAGTCTCTCCCTCCCACCCCCCTCTCCCTCCTCTCTCTCAAGTCTCTCCCTCCTACCCCCTCTCCCTCTCTTAGGTCTCTCTCTCACTCACTCTCACTAAATCCCTCTATCTCTCTCCCACTCCCTCTCTCTCTCACTCCATCTATCTCTCTCATCCCTCTATCTCCCACTCCCTCTCTCTCCCCTTCCCTCTCTCTCTCTCCCCCTCTCTCTCCCTCTCTCAGGTAGAAGGGAGAGACTTGAGAGAGAGTGAGAGGGAGTGAGAGAGAGAAAGAGGGTTGAGGGTTTAGGGTTGAGTGTTCAATGTTGAGTGTTTAAGGGTTGAGGGATTAGTTTTGATGGTAGAGGGTATTGGTTTGAGGGTAGAGGGTAGAGGGTAGAGGGTTTAATAATTTAGGGTTTAAGGGTTGAGGGTTTAGGGTTTAGGGTTTAGGGTTGAGTTTTTTAGGGTTTAAGGGTTGAGGGTATAGGGTTGAGGGACTAGGGTAGAGAGGGAGGAATGGATGGAGGGAGAAATGTAGGGAGAAGTGAGATATAGAGGAGAGAAGAGGAGGAAGGGATAGAGATAGATGAAGATTGAGGATCCAGTGTTTAGGTTAGAGGGTTGATAATTGAGGGCATAGGGTTGAGGACCTATAGGGTTGATGGTTTAGGGTAAGGAGAGAGGGAGATGGTTTAGGGTCAAGGGTCAAGGGTAAAGGGTAGAGGGTAGAGGGTAGAGGGTGGATGGTTTAATGGTTTAAGGGTTAAGGGTAGAGGGTAGAGGGTTTAGGTTTTAGGGTTTATGGTTTAAGGGTTGAGGGTAGAGGGCAGAGGGTTGAGGGTTTAAGTGTTGAGGGATTAAGGATTGAGGGTTGAGGGATTAGGGTAGAGAGTTGAGGGTTTAGGGTTTACGATTTAAGGGTTGAGGGTTTAGGGTTTACAGTTTAAGGGTAGAGGGTTTAAGGGTTTAGGGTTTAAGGGTTGAGGAAAGAGGGTAGAGGGTAGAGGGTAGAAGGTTGAGAGTTGAGGGTAGAGAGAGATAGAGAGATAGAGAGAGGGGGTTGAGGGTAGAGGGTTGAGGGTAGAGGGTAGAGGGTTAAGAGTAGAGGGTTTAAGTGTTTAGGGTTTAGGGTTTAAGGGTTTAGTGTTTAATGGTTTATGGTTTAAGGGTAGAGGGTGTAGGGTTGGGAGAGAGGGGGTGGGTATTTAAGGGTTTTAGGGTTTAAGAGTGGAGGGTTGAAGGTAAAGGGTTGATGGTAGAGGGTTGAGGGTTGGGAGTAGAGAGTTTAAGGTTTTATGGTTTAAGGGTTGAGTGTTTAAGGGTTTAGGGTTTAAGGGTTGAGGGTTGAGGGTTAAGGGTAGAGGGTTTAAGGGTTTAGGGTTTATGGTTAATGGTTTAAGGGTTTGGGGTTTGGGGTTTAAGGATTTAGGGTTTAGGGTTTAGGGTTTACGATTTAAGGGTAGAGGGTGTAGGGTTGAGAGAGAGATAGAAAGAGGGGGTTTAAGGGTTTGAGGGTTGAGGGCAAAGGGTTGAGGGTAGAGGGTAGAGAGTTGAGGGTTGAGGGTTGAGGGTTGAGGGTTGAGGGTAGAGGGTATAGGGTTTAAGTGTTTAGGGTTTAGGGTTTAAGGATTTAGGGTTTAAGGGTTTACGGTTTATAGTTTATGGTTTAAGGGTAGAGGGTGTAGGGTTGAGAGAGAGAGATAGAGAGAGAGGGGGGTTGATGTTTTAAGGGTTTAAGGGGTTGAGGGTAAAGGGTTGAGGGTAGAAGGTTGAGGGTTGAGGGTTGAGGGTAGAGGGTTGTGTAGAGGGTAGAGGGTAGAGGGTTGAGGGTAGAGAGAGAGGGTTTAGAGTTTTAGGGTTGAGGGTAGAGGGTGGAGGGTTAAGGGTAGAGGGTTTAAGGGTTAAGGTTAGAGGTTTGAGAGTAGAGGGTTAATGGTTTAGGGTTTAGGGTTTAAGGGTTTAGGCTTTAAGGGTAAAGGGTAAAGGGTTGAGGGTTGAGGGTTGAGGATAGAGAGTAGAGAGAGGGGGGATTTAGGGTTTAAGGGTTTAAGGGTTGAGGTTTGAGGGTAGAGAGTAGAGAGAGGGGGGGGTTTAGGGTTTAAGGCTTTAAGTCTTTAAGGGTTGAGGGTTGAGGGTTGAGGGTTGAGGGTTGAGGATAGATGGTTAAGGGTTGAGGGTAGAGGGTAGAGATAGAGACAGAGAGAGAGGGTTGAGGCTTTTAGGGTTGAGGGTAGAGGGTAGAGGGTAGAGGGTTTAAGTGTTTAAGGTTTAGGGTTTAAGGGTTTAGGTTTAAGGGTTTAGGGTTTAAGAATAGAGGGTGTAGGGTTGAGAGAGAAAGAGGGGGGTGGGGGTTTTAGGGTTTAAGGGTTCAGGGTAAAGGGTTCAGTGTTCAGGGTTTAGGGTTCAGGGTTGAGAGTAGAGGGTTGATGGTAAAGGGCTGAGGGTAGAGAGTAGAGAGAGAGGAGGGGTTGAGGGTTAAGGGTAGATGGTAGAGGGTTTAAGTTTTAGGGATTAAGGGTTAAAGGTAGAAGGTTTAGGGTTTAGGGATTACGGTTTACGGTTTAAAGGTAGAGGGTTTGGGGTTGAGAGAGAGAGGGGGGATTAAGGGTATAAGGGTTTTAAGGTTTAAGGGTTGAGGGTTGAGGGTTGAGGGTTGAGGGTTGAGGGTTGAGGGTTGAGGGAGAGAGAGGTTTTAGGGTTTTAGGGTTGAGGGTAGAGGGTAGAGGGTTAAGGGTAGAGGGTTTAGGGTTTAGGGTTTAGGGATTGCAGTTTATGGTTTAAGGGTAGAGGGTGTAGGGTTGAGAGAGAGAGAGGGGTTGAGGGTTTAAGGGTTTTAGGGTTTAAGGGTAGAGGGTTTAAGGGTAGAGGGTTTAGGGTTTAAGGGTATAGGGTGTAGGGTTGAGAGAGAGAGAGAGAGGGGCAGTTTAGGGTTGAGGGTTAAGGGTAGACGATTAAGAGTTAAGGGTAGAAAATTAAGAGTTAAGGGTAGAGGGTAGAGTGTTTAAGGGCTTAGGGTTTAGGGTTTAAGGGTTGATGGTTTACGGTTTACAGTTTATGAGTAGAGGGTTTAAGGGTTGAGGGTTGAGGGTTGAGGGTTTTAGGGTTTAAGGGTTAAAATTTTGTGGTTTAAGGGTTAAGGGTTGAGGGTAGAGGGTTAAGGGTTAAGGGTTGAGGGTTGAGGGTTTAAGGGTTTAGGGTTTACGGTTTAAGGGTTTATGGTTTAAGGGTAGAGGGTGTAGGGTTGACAGAGAGAGAGGGGGGCTGGTTGAGGGTAAAGGATTAAGGGTTGAGGCTTGAGGGTTGATGGTTGAGGGTAGAGGGTAGAGGGTAGAGGGTAGAGGGTCTTCCCCTCCCACTCCCTCTCTCAAGTCTTCCCCCTACCCTAACTAAATAACTCTCTCTCTCTCTCTCTCTCTCTCTCTCTCAGTTCTCACTCTCTCCCATGCTACCTAGACTAATTTGTCTCACTCCAATCCCCTCTCTCACGATTTATAGTTTATGAGTAGAGGGTTTAAGGGTTGAGGGTTTTAGGGTTTAAGGGTTGAAATTTTGTGGTTTAAGGGTTGAGGGTTAAGGGTTGAGGGTTTAAGAGTTTAAGGGTTGAAATTTTGTGGTTTAAGGGTTGAGGGTTTAGGGTTTACGGTTTAAGGGTTTATGGTTTAAGGGTAGAGGGTGTAGGGTTGAAAAAGAGAGAGGGGTTGGTTGAGGGTTTAAGGGTTTAAGGGTTGAGCATTGAGGGTTTACAGTTTAAGGGTCGAAGGTTGAGGGTAAAGGGTTAAGGGTTGAGGATTGAGGGTTGATGGTTGAGGGTAGAGGGTAGAAGGTAGAGGGTCTTCCCCTCCCACTCCCTCTCTCAAGTCTTCCCCCTGCCCTAACTAAATAACTCTCTCTCTCTCTCAGTTCTCACTCTCTCCCATGCTACCTAGACTAATTTGTCTCACTCCAATCCCCTCTCTCACACTCCCTCTCTGGAAAGTCTCATGTACCTCCCACCCTACCTAGAAAAATCTATTTCGCTCCAACCCCTCTCTTGTTGTCAGGTCCTTCATCCCACCTTGACTAGATAACTCTCTATCTCTCTCAAGTCTCTATTGCTATCAGGTCACAGTCCCTACCATGCTACCTAGACTAATCTCTCTCACTCTTATCCTCTCTCCCTCTATCTCAAATCTCACTCCCTTCCTCTATATATTGTGAGAAAAAAATTAAGAAACAAATTTGGCACTCTCCAAATTTGGTGAGCGCCAAATTTGTTTTACCTTGAAATAGTAAAAAAGGGGTTTACCTTGTGATTCAGGCCCACATGCTTTTGCATTTGTCTGGTTTAGCGCTTTATGTGACTTAGAAATGCCTTTTTTATGTAGTTGACTCCCATTTCACCAATCTATGCTTGATCCATCACCTTCTTACCACCAATTTGCATGCTAGACAATGTAGATGAAGACATTTTGAAGTTTCTACATCATTTTGCATTATCTCAGGTAAGATATTCATTTTGGTAATATTGAAATGTTTATATTTAGTATATTTGTTTTTTTTTGAAAAAAAATAAATTCCTTTAATTATTTTATTAATCATGACAATTGGACATAGAATTCAACATTGAATTAGATGGGAGTTGCATAAAAAAGATTAATTTTTTTGATTTTGAAGAAAAAAAAATGAAAAACATGACATAATTTAGATGAATTCATGTTTAAACTTATATAAACGACATCAACTTAACACAAATTTTCTTATGAATTCTATTTGCATTGCTTATAGTAGTCCATTTCCAGCATGGCTAGTGGAATTCAATCTATTTGATTTTAGGTAGATGTTTATATTTAGGTTTTTTTGTTTTGTTTTGATAATTTATAGACCATTCATTTTATGATTTTATTAATATTCATTGTTACACATAGAATTTAACATTAAATTAGATGGGTGTTGCATGTAAATGTTTAATTTTTAGGAGCTTGAAGATATAAAATGGAAAACATGACAAATAGATTCAAATTCATTATTAGTGATGGTTGTGGGAAAACTTTTATTTTCAATTAATTTGGAAAACCTAAGAGCTCTCCTCAATGTTAATTTGCAAATTTCCATTAATTTATTTGTGCCATAAAAAATTTAGCTTCATCATGAGCTTAGATAAATTCAAGTGACTCAAGACATAGTTGGCTTAATGCAAGTTTCCATTCATTCATACCATTTACCTTTCTAAGAAATAAAAAAAGGGAAATTTTTGTGCAATTAAAAATGATTTTTGTCTTTCTAAGTTACCTCATTGCTAAATAAATAGTGAATAATTCCAAGATATAGCATCGAAAACCCTTCTTTGAATTCATGTTCTTCATGGCTTGGTTGACAATCACAATGTGGTTTTGACAACAATAAGCACAAGATTCTCTAGTTTCCAAAGGTGGCAAAAACTTATACCTTGAGTTTGACACAAAATGATGATTCATCAACCCTCTTGTTTTCAGCACATGCATATAGGCCTATATAAAATTAGTACCAAGTTTCATATATTTTCCCTAGATGCATCAAAAGTTATGGGTTTTTTGAAGCTCGTTATAAACCCTAGGTTGGGGACAACAATGTTTTATAAGATATGCAATGTTTCATAAGTCACATTAGTTATGCAATGTAAAGTAATGCTTTGAGTTTTAAAGATATGCAATGCAATGTAATAAACAATATCAATATGTTTCATAAAATTCTTGGTGTGTTTCATAAATGCTTGGTGTGTTTCATAAAATACAATGTAATCAATGGTATGCATATGTTTGAAAAAATGCATTACAAGTACTTTTCTTGCGGTATGGAGGTAGATGTATGTATGAAAAATGTTGTAGCATAGACATGTTTGATAATTCCAAACAGCTTGTTGCCTTCTTTCATAAAATGCTTTGGTGTGTACTATAAAATGCAATGTAATCAACATTATCAAAATATTTCTTTAAATGCATTACTTGATTTTTTTCTATGTGTGTTTGTGAACATGTAGCATTCAACGTCATGTTGAGGAAATGACAAAATCCTCTAACACTAGAAGAATGTGTAGTTAAAAATGCAAGAAGACAATCAAAAATTGTAGCTCATGAAGCAAAGGAATTGCAGCCCATACAACCAAAAATTCCCGTGCAATCTAATAGAGATGTCCAATTGGCAAAACAAAGGGAACGAATGAAAAAATTTCATGGAAGGAAAAAAATGGATCCTAAAGTTGGGGGAACATCATCAACCATAGGTGAAGTTCAATGCACATCTCCAGTTGAAGACACACCAACAACAACATGTGGTTTTCCAAGTACATCGGAAATCACATTTCCAATTGAAGACACACCATCAACAACATTGTGTTTTGAAAGTACATCAACAAACACATCTCTATTTGAAGGCACTCCACAAATGAAATCTCAAGTTGGAGGTACAACATCGTTTACATTGCAATATAAAGGTATGTCATCAATTGCACCTCTGATTGAAGGTACATGATCTATCCCCGATGTTGTTGACATTCATAACATTGACACAAATTTACATTTGAGAACTCCTCCTAGAGTTTTGCATAGAGAACCTATATTTTTTATTGATATTGATTCTAATGTTTTGAAATGGATGCTTGATAAGATTCCAAAACATACATGTCAAAGATATGCATAGAGGAAATCGAGTTTACTTTTGTGAAGCTAAGTGAGGGTGGAAGATGCCAACTATTTGTTGAAATGATGAGGAAACTTAAATTTAGGCCCGCCATGAAGGCTCTTGGGCTAAGAGTTTCAAATGAATCAAGTGAAAATTCTATTGTAAATAAATTGATGAGTGCATACGAGAGTGTGGGTTCTACCTCGCGCACGAAGGATAGTTGTGCCACATGATGTGTGATGATAACAATGTTGTTAAGCAGTCAAACAAGGAACAAGGTGAACCTTACAAAGATAAGTAAGTCTTTAAAAATAAGTAGATCATCTCTAGTTAGAGACAAAGGAAGGTGTGAAAGAGTGGAGAATCCAAATAGCAATGAGTTATGGGCATTCTTGGGTAGAGTGCCACAAAAAGATAAAAGAATTGCTCAAGGCTTGAGATCTTTAATAGTAGATTATTGGAAGGATAACACAAGGACCTCTCCTAATCAAAGAGATGTTGTCAGAAGGAGAATTGGTAGTAAAATCCGTGAGCCACATCCAAAGCATTATTTGGATACCACTCAAACCCAATTTTTTGTTGATTTTGTATAGAAGTTTCCTGAAATTAAAATATGTAAAAGGTATTTTGAAATTCTAAAGCCTTTTTTATGTCAAAATAAATCACACACGTACTTTTTTTTGTAGAGTTCATACTGAGTTTTCTAAAAATTATGATGTTTATCGACGTATATGTGTAAATATGCATACTGACAATGTTTTGCAGGAATGTAACATAAGGCCTCCACCTAAATCCTCAAGGGAATTCTTATCTTCCATTTTATGTGAAAGAGAGGATGGTCAAATGTCTTACAACAAGTCGTGTTTAGATGGCATATGTGATCATTGTGGTGGCATGCAACATTTTCCAATTTTCCAACACATGGCTAGTACACACACAATTGGAGACATAATTGTGGAATTTGGAAAATACAAGAGAGTGGCCTATAGTCTAAAAGATGGGAAAGAAGCAAATAAATGTGAATTGGTCACTGATAATATTCCAATGTATCATTTTATGGGAATTTTCGTGATTAGGTGGTCTATGAGTATGCAAGGAATACATACATAGCTCAATGGTTGGACTCACAGTTCAAGTTATGAAAGGACACATTTCCACTTCATAGAATTGTTTCAATTGTCGACTTCACGGAGAGCTACACACTAGAGCCATAGAATGAGGTGCAATCACATAACTAAAACTCCATGCAGGTTGCTATATTTGTGCATATAGCATTCATTCATGCAAATTATAGTACAGAGGAAAATAGGAATGTATTGAGGGAGTATCACTTTTACATCAGTGATGATCACACACATTCTATAGATTTTGTGCAAAGTTGCTTTCAGATGTTCTATGTTCATCTGGCTAGCAGGGGAATATCATTTAGTCAGCATATCATATGGTCAGATAACTGTACATCATAATTCAAGAACATCAAAATGTTTTACTAGTTGAGCAGGATGTATAGGATCAGTGGTGTTCAACATATTTGGAACTTCTCAGAGGCTGGGCATGGAAAGGGGGAGCATGATGGAGCAGGTGCATGTATCAAAAGATCCCTAGCACGAGAAGAGTTAAAATACAAAGAAAGTGTAAAGTTGATAGATGCAAGATCAATTGTCCAGTGGTGCAATCATGCAATGGGTCCAGGTAGTGAAGGTAATTCTTTAATTCATAGATTTTTTCATTGAGTAGATGATACTAACTTTGCAAAATATGAGGATTGTTGTACACTCACAGGATCGAGCGAGCTACACTCTTTTAGAAGCTCCAATGCAAGATGGAATGGCATGACAATAAAATTGCTATGGATTGTCATGGCATTCCATCACCATGAGACCGCATTTATTTGAGAAAATTTTTCAACCAGCTCACTACCTTGTCTATGCTATTGCTTACTACTATGCTTTGATATATTTTTTCCAAGCATCCATAGCTTGTTCGAAATCACCTGTTTTAGGCTTTTAGCCATAGCAGAAAGGTAGTGAACTATTTGATAAAATTATTTGGTAGACATGTATAAAAAATGTGGTAGCATAGACAAGGTAGTGAACTTTTGAAAAAAAATCCTCAAATATATGTGGTCTCATGGTGTGATGGAATGCCATGACAAGTGAATTGTTATGGATTGTCATGGCATTCCATCACCATGAGACCACATTTCTTTGAGGAATTTTTCCAACTAGTTCACGACCTTGTCTATGCTACTGCTTACTATTATGCTTTGATAGATTTTTCCCAAGCATCCATTGCTTGTCTAAAAGCACTTGTTGTAGGCTCTTAGCCATAGTGGAAAGACAGTGAACTATTCGCTAAAATGCTTTGGTAGACATGTATGAAAAATGTGGTAGCATAGACAAGGTAGTAAATTGTTTGAAAAAATGCCTCAAAGAAATGTGATCTCATGGTGATGGAATTCCATGAAAATATAGGGAATTTTCTTGTCATGGCATTCCATCACCATGCGACCACATATCTTTGAGGAAATTTTTCAAGTAGTTCATTGCCTTGTCTATACTATTTCTTACTATTACACTTTGATAAAAATATTCCAAGCATCCATAGCTTGTTCAAAAGCACCTATTTTATACTTTTAGCCATAGCAACAAGGTAGTGAATTGATTGATAAAATGCTTTGGTAGACATGTATGAAAAATTTCGTAGCATAGACAAGGCAGTAAACTATTTGAAAAAAATGCCTCAAAGAAATGTGGTCCCATGGTGATGGAATGCCATGACAAGCACATTGAGACCACATTTCTTTGAAGCATTTTTTTGAATAGTTCACTGCCTTGTCTATGATATCGCTTACTATTATGCTTTGATAGATTTTTTCCAAGCATCCATAGCTTGTTTGAAATCACTTGTTTTAGGCTTTTAGCCATAACATCAAGGCAGTGAACTATTTGATAAAATGCTTTGGTAGACATGTATGAAAAATGTGGTAGCACAGACAAGCTAGTGAACTTTTGAAAAAAAACCTCAAAGAAATGTGGTCTCATGGTATGATGGAATTCCATGACAAGTGAATTGCTATGAATTTTCATGGAATTCCATCACCATGAGACCACATTTCTTTGAGGCATTTTTTCAACCAGTTCACTACCTTGTCTATGCTACTGCTTACTATTATGCTTTGATAGATTTTTTCCAAGCATCCATCAATTGTCTGAAAGCACTTGTTGTAGTCTCTTAGCCATAGTAGCAAGACAATGAACTGTTTGATAAAATTCTTTGGTAGACATGTATGAAAAATGTGGTAGCATAGACAAGGTAGTAAACTATTTGAAAAAATGCCTCAAAGAAATGTGGTCTCATGGTGATGGAATGCCATGACAATCCAGGGAATTTTCTTGTCATGGCATTCCATCACCATGAGACCACATATCTTTGAGGAATTTTTTCAAATAGTTCATTGCCTTGTCTATTCTATTGCTTACTATTACACTTTGATAGAATTTTTCCAAGCATCCATAGCTTGTTTGAAAGCACCTATTTTAGACTTTTAGCCATAGAAAAAAGGCAGTGAATTGATTGATAAAATGCTTTGGTATACATTTATGAAAAAATTTCATAGCATAGACAAGGCAATGAACTATTTGAAAAAAATACCTCAAAGAAATGTGGTCCCATGGTGATGGAATTCCATGACAAGCACATTGAGACCACCTTTCTTTGAGGCATTTTTTCAAACAATTCACTGCCTTATCTATGCTATTGATTATTATTATGCTTTGATAGATTTTTTCCAAGCATCCATAGCTTGTTTGGAAGCACATGTTTTAGGCTTTTAGCCATAGAAGCAAGGCGATGAACTGTTTGATAAAATGCTTTGGTAAACATGTACGAAAAATGTGGTAGCATAGACAATGCAATGATTTTTTTGAAAAAATGCCTCAAAGAAATGTGGTCTTATGGTGATGGAATTCCATGACAATCCATTGCAATTTTATTGTCATGGAATTCCATCACCATGAGACCACATTTCTTTGAAGCATTTTTTTCAAGTAGTTCATGTCCTTGTATATGCTATTGCTTGTTATTATGCTTTGCTAGATTTTTTCCAAGCATCCATAGCTTGTTCGAAAGCACATGTTTTAGGGTTTTATCCATAGTAGCAAGGCAATGAATTGTTTGATATAATGCTTTGATAGACATGTATGAAAAATGTGGTAGCATAGAAAAGGTAGTGAACTCTTTGAAAAAATTCCTCAAAAAAATGAGGTCTCGTGGTGATGGAATGCCATGATAATAAAAATCAATTTGATTGTCATAGAATTCCATCACCATGAGACCACATTTCTATGAGGCATCTTTTCAAATAGTTCATTTCCTTGTCTATGGATTATCATGGCATTCCATCACCACATTTATTTCATGCATTTTTTCAAATAGTTCACTGCCTTGTTTATGCTATTGCTTACTATTATGCTTTTAATATATTTTTTCCAAGTATCCATCACTTGTTTGAAAGCACTTGTTTTATGATTTTAGCCATAGCAACAAGGCAGTGAACTGTTTGAAAAGATGCTTTGGTACACATGTATGAAAAATGTGGTAACATAGACAAGGCAATGAACTATTTTTAAAAATACCTCAAAGAAATCTGGTCTCATAGAATGCCATGATAAGAAAATGCAATTGGCAGTTGCTCCTAGTTATTAGTTATGCAATGTGAATTAATTGCATAACCACTTAGTTTGAGTTTGTAAAGCCTATATTGTAATTAAAATTTTGTCATCTATCAACATCCAGTTATTAGTTATGCAATGTGAAGTAATTCTTTGATTTTGAAAGATGTGCAATGCAATGTAATCAACAATATGAATATAAAGTACAAAAATCTATTTTTTACAATTCATTAGTTAAAATCTTTATTTTATTTGCTCTCTATATCTCTATGTTATGGATATACCTTTCAATTTCAAAAAAAATAGTTTTATCTCTTATTCTACAATTTTTTACGTTTTATTTATATATGATTTTTTTCTTGATTTTTTCAAAAACTCTTATACTTTTGGTTTGCTGATTTTTTCCCCAAAATTTTTTTGCTGCTATGCATTGGAAGCATGAAGCATACATGTGAATACATGCAATATACATGAATTATACACGTGAATAAGGGAAGCATACATGTGAATAAGTGAGGCACAAGTAATTGAAGCATTGCAAAGGATACAAACCACCAGGAATGGAGCTTATTTACACAATACGCTTTAGATGGGGCTTATTGAGCAATAAATAGTAATTAATTAAGCATTAGATGTAAAAAAAATCCATGCCTACAATATTCAAGCATACAACTTACACAATACACATGATAACATCATTCAAGAATTGCAGTAGAAAAATAAGATTTTCCTTAATCAAAAATCCATAAGGCTATACAATGATATGTATTGATAAAAGTATATACAATATATCCAAAAAATTCATACAAGCTTAGTACAAAAGAGTCATATGGACATAAAATATCACATATATCAATAGTAAAAAACATATGTTCCAAAATGCCACATAGGCATGCAACAAACGACCTTAATACATAGGCATTTCCCTCAAGGGGAATAAAATAGATCTTGTGTTGCCTTCAAAATTTGGCTGGATGGAGTGATTGTTGGTTCTCTTGTCTTTCGAACAAGCTCGCCAGTCCTCCTCTCTTCACTTTGGACTTTCAGTTGATACAATAAAAAGTAAAGATGTTAATACATAGAAATTGAATTGTGGAATGACATATAACAAAATATAATCACTTACTGCATACATATAGTCATTATACACATTTACAACATTAACACATCCATGATCTAGAGTGACAACCACCTATAGCAACTATCAAGATAAAAATTAAACTACATAAAAGTATCGTGAAAATTTTCTATAATAGACCATAAAAGAGAAAATATAATGTCAAATCGACTAATATGTTACTGTTAGGGTTAGAAAGTAGAAATATAACAAGTTAAATGCAAATTTGAAAAATAAAATAAAGTGATAAATCACACATTGAAGACAACACAAAGAATTTAACGTGGTTCACCCAATCTGGGCTACATCCACAAAACCGCAGCCATCCAATTATTTTATTAGCCGGTGCCAAACCTATTACAATATTGTGAATAATGCCATACAGCAACTCTCCATCCCAGCCACTTATAACAAGCTTTTAGAAGCTTCCAAAAATTAGGGTTTACAAAGTCGGCTTTTCCTTTTTAGGTGACAAAACGAAAAAAGGTGAATTTTTTTTTCAAGGATACATGAAGAGTGTACAGTACTAAAAATGTATAGTATAGCATGATCAGTTGCCACATACCAACAATCTCCCACTTGGAGACTGATCTTGGACGACACCACTGCACTTACAAATCCCACTGGAAATAAGCACCTTGAACCCTGCTGCTTTGTTATACTTGAATTCAACCTTGAAGGCCAACCAAAGCTGAAGAGAACCTCAACTTCTCCCTTGTCACTTCCTTGGTAAACATATCTGCTAGATTGTCATTTGTATGTATCTTTTCCAGCTTTACCTGTCCATCCTCCAATACTGACCGAATGAAATGATATCTTAGTTGTATGTGTTTGGTTTTAGAGTGCAAGGCAGAGTTCTTGGCAAGATGTATAACACTCTGGCTGTCTATAAACAAGTGATTTCCATCCTGTGTTTTTCCCAACTCTTCCATGAAGACTTATAGCCATATCATCTCCTTTGTTGCCTCTGTTGCAACCACATATTTTGCCTCTGTGGTGGATAAAGCAACCACCTTTGGCAACCGAGAAATCCAACTCACTATTGTCCCACCAACTGTAAATACATAAACTATGGTACTTTGCTTGGTATCTATATCCCCTACCAAATCTGAGTCAACATAGCCTTTTAAATCTATGATAGAGCCCCCAAAACATAAACATATATTGGATGTACCTCTCAAGTACCTGAGAATCCATTTTATCACATTCCAATGCTCAACTCTAGGATGACTCATATACCTGCTAACTACTCCTACAACATGTGCAATATCTAGTCTCGTGCATACCATAGCGTACATTAAAATGCCTACAGCTGAAGCATATGATACCATGGACATTTTTTCTTCCTCCTCTTGTGTCTTTGGACACATATCCTTAGTCAATTTTACATGACTGGGCAAAGGTGTGCTGACAGCTTTTGCATTCTCCATATGAAATCTCTGCAACACCTTTTCAACATAATCAGCCTGAGATAAAAACAATTTCCTATTTTTCCTATCTCTTGTAATCTTCATACCAAGGATTTGTTTTGCTGCTCCCAAATCCTTCATAGCAAATGAATTTGCTAACTGTTGTTTTAACTCCTTTATGTGATCCATGTTAGACCCTACTACAAGCATAGCATCAACATATAAACATAAAATAATGTAGCTATCTTCACCTAACATCTTAAAATAAACACAATGGTCTGAATTACACCTATTGTAGCCTTGCTCAGCCATAAAACTATCAAATTTAAGATAACAATGCCAAGGTGCTTGCTTCAAGCCATATAAAATTTTCTTCAATCTGCACACTAGTTTCTCCTTACCTTTGACCTCAAAACCTTGTGGTTGTTCCATATATATTTCCTCTTCCAAATCACCATGGAGAAAGGCAGTTTTAACATCAAGCTATTCTAAATGCAAATCTTCAATAGCCACAATACTTAAAACAGTACAAATAGAAGTCATTTTAACAACTGGAGAAAATATTTCATCAAAATCAATACCCTGTTTCTGTGCAAATCTCTTTAAAACTAATCTGGCTTTAAATCTTTTCTTACCTCCATCCTCCTCTTTCACCTTGTAAACCCATTTGTTTGGTAAAGCCCTTTTTCCTCCAGGCAACTTTTATAATTCCCAAGTATGATTTTCCAACAAGGATTCCATTTCTTCTTCCATTACATGCTCCCACTAAACCTTGGTATCCACATGCATAGCTTCATGATAACATTCTGGTTCACCAGCATCAGTTAATAAAATAGAATACAAAGAGGGAGAAAATCTTTCTGGAGGTCTACTTATCCTTGAAGATCGCCTAACATTCACTGGATCTTGTTGTTGTTGTTGCGGAGCATGAGGAACCACTGGAATATTATCGTTTGTAATATCATCCAACACTGCATAATCCTTTCTTGTCTTCTCATGCTGATGCAATAGATCTTTGTACAACACTTTCTCATTGAATATGGCATCCCTACTTCTCACAATTTTCTTATTTTCGAAATCCCAAAGCCTATGACCAAATTCATCAATTCCATATCCAACAAATATGCATTTCTTTGATTTTGCATCAAGCTTGGTTTATTTTTAGAATCTATATGTGCAAATGCTTCACAACCGAAGGTTTTCAGAAAAGAATAACTCACCTTCTTACCTATCCATGCTTCCTCTAGAATACCACAACTCAAAGGATTATGAGGACCTCTATTAATTAAATAAACAACAGTGTTTACAACCTCTACCCACATGTTTAAAGGCAGCCTAGCATGCAATCTCGTAGTTCTTGCACGCTCCATTATTGTTCTATTCATGCGCTCAGCCACTCCATTTTCTTGTGGAGTCCTTGGAACCATTTTCTACCTACGAATACCATTAGAGGAACAATACTCTTCAAACTCCTTGCTGCAATACTCACCACCATTATCAGATCTGAGACATTTCAGCTTTTTACCTGTCTCATTCTCAACCAAGCTTCTCCATTTTTTAAAAGTTGCAAATACATCAGATTTCTTCCTAAGGAAATAAATCCATACCTTCCTAGTTTCATCATCAATGAATGTAACATAATATTGAGAGCCACTGAGAGAAGATACCTAAGTTGGTTCCCATACATCTGTATGCACAAGCTCCAATTTCTCATCTTTCTTTTGTTTCCCATCCTTGAGAAAACTAACTCTCTTTTGCTTTCCATAAACACAACTTTCACAGAAATCCATATTAACACATTTTAGACCTGGTAAAACATTCTTTGAATGAAGTAATTTCATACCTTTGCACTCATATGCCCAAGTCTATTATGCCATAGTGCTGATTCAGAATCCACAACAACTATCTAATTTTCTGCCTACTGAACTGCAACAACTATTCCTGAACATTGATTTTTATCTGCAATAGCTAAAGTAGTAGGAATAGTATGACCTGTACAAAGATATAAGGTGCCTACTTTCACACCTTTTGCTACCACTAAGGCATTTTTTGTAACCTTCCAATTTTTATCACTAAGTGTAACAACACAACCTTCATCATCTAGTTTCGCTGCAAAAATTAAATTTCTTTTTAACTTTGGAACGTGCCTTACCTCATGTAGTATCCAATGATTCCCATTCTACAACTTAATTTTGATTCTTCCCTTTCCAACAATCTATCAGGGTTCATTATCTCCCAAATAAACCAGCCCAAAATCCCCTTGGACATAATCAAGAAAATAATTTCTATGGGGTGTAGCATGAAATGAAGCCCCTAAATCTAACACCCAAGAATCATCAATATTGTCAAGGGAAAGAATCAAAGCATCCTCATCAAATTTATTACTTACCACATTTGCCTCTGTATTTCCTTCCTTTGTGTCTCCTTTATTTTTTCGAGACCAACAATCTTTCTTTAAATGACCTAGCTTACCACAGTACCAACAATCCCTCTTGTCTCTAGATTGGGACCTTCTGTCCCTTGATTTTTCTCATGACTTCCCACGACTTCCAAACTTGTTTCGTCTCTCCTTTGTTCTGCCCCTGCTTTCTGCATTCAAAACATTTCCTGATGTGGATGTTCCACCTAATCTTTTCCTACGAATTTCCTCGCTCAAAATAACACCAACAACATCATCAAAGTTCAATGTATTCGAACCAGAAACAAAATTGCTAACAACCATTACCAAGCTATTCCAGCTTTCAGGCAAAGAACATAGAATCAAAAGAGCCCTAACTTCTTCATCAAAGTTTACTTTTACAGAAGTTGATTGACTGGTAACCTATTAAACTCGTTTAAATGATCAGTAACTAACCCACCTTCTACCATTTTCATATTAAATAAACGCTACATAAGAAATACCTTATTCAAAGCGGAACGCTTTTCATATAACTTTGCTAGGGTTTCCATCAACTCTTGAGTTGTCTTTGTTGTTGTAATATTGAACGCCACCGATTGTTCCAGGCATAAACGAATACTGCCAAGTGCCTTTCTGTCCAAAATATTCCAGTCCTCATATGACATTGTTGTGGGTCTCTTGGCTGTCCCTTCCAATGGCTGCCATAAATCCTTCTGATAGAGGTAGTCCTCCATCTGCATCTTCCATAACTGATAGTTTTTCCCATTGAACTTATCAACCTTCAAATTACCCTCATCTTCCATTGCTCCCACTTAATTGTGAGACTCCCACTCAACTGTGAGACTTTCTTGCATACGGTAATCGAAAACAACCCACTCTGATACCACTTGTTAGGGTTAGAAAGCAGAAATATAACAAGTTAAATGCAGATTTGAACAATAAAATAAAGTGATAAATCACACATTGAAGACAACACAAAGAATTTAACATGGTTCACCCAATCTGGGCTACATCCACAAAACCGCATCCATCCAATGATTTTATTATCTAGTGCCAAACCTATTACAATATTGTGAATAATTCCATACAACAACTCTCCATCCCAGTCGCTTATAACAAGCTTTTAGAAGCTTCAAGAAATTAGGGTTTACAAACTTGGCTTTTCCTTTTTCGATGACAAAACGAAAAAAGGTGAAAAAAAAATTCAAGGATACATGTCACCCATGAACCCCCGCTTTTCGGGGGCTGCCACCCCTGAACCCCTGCCCGAGGCCCGGCCCGGCCCCGGACCCTAGCAAGGATACATGAAGAGTGGACAATACTAAAAATGTACAGTATAGCATGATCAGTCTCCACATACCAACAGTTACATGCCTCTCTCAATGGATCAGAACTAGCTATTGCTGCAACAACTCCATGGTCCATCATGCCACCAACATCACCAAGGCTGTCTGATGTCAACAAATGCAAATGAAACAACATATCTAATAGTAATATAAATAAGTTCAAGTAGTCCCTTTATAACTGTCATAAATGAAAGAGTAAATGGTTGGCCTCAGTTGAGACTACAATATAGTGCTTATAGACCACAAAATGGTGAAAGTACTAAGTCCATTGGGATAGTCCAAACTCTTGTAAATTCCAAAGTTTAGCACTCATTGAGATTCGTATTGCATATGTTGACGAACTAATGTTAATGAGGGAATGTTGTCAACATAGTGATAATTCCACAATGAAGTTCACATGAATGAAGTGAGGATTACTATGTTACTAGCAGCTTTCAAAGAGATAATGGAACATATAATGAATTAGGATGTGTCTAGGGTTTTACTATAGCACATGAAGTTGGTTGTTGAGGTGTGCAGCAGTAATGGAGAAGACAACTTTGGTCAATATTGAGTGGAAGGAAATTTATTTCTTCTAACGATGTATAGGATAAAATTTGGATGGATGTGCTATAGCATAGATGGGATAAAGAGACAAGACCAACAAGGGATAATGGAACATATGGTAAAATAATAGAGAGTACAATGGGATGGGAGTTGAATGTGATAATGGAATATGGGATGGACTAGAATAGATTAATGTGATGGGCTAGGATGATATAACAAAATATAGTGTGAACTATTAGAGGTTAATGGGATGGGATTAGGAGGAAATAAAGGAACATAAGGTGAATTAGGGAAATATAGTGGGACAAGACCAAGAGGAGATAATGGAACACAAGGTGAAATAAGAGAGGGTAATGGGATGGGAATAGAAGGGGTTAATGGAACATAGGATGGACTAGTATAGATTTATGGGATGGGACAGGATGGGATAACAAAATATAGGGTGGACAATTAGAGGTTAATGGGATGTGATTAGTAGGGAATAATGCAACATAGGGTGAATTAGGAGGTGTCTAGGGTTTGACTATAGTACACGAAGTGAGAACTTGAGTTATGTGTAGCAATAATAGAGAAGAGTTATCTAGGATGAAACATGGATAAAGATGGTATAACATAGAATGGATAAAGGAACATAGGGTGGAACATAGGGTGGAACATAGGGGATCATGGAACATTTAGGGTGAAATAATAATGGGTACAATAAGATGGGAGTAGAAGGGCATAATGACACATAGCATAGACTAGGAGATATTAGTGGGATGGGCTAGGAGGGGATCATGGAAAATAAGGTGAACTATTAAATGTTAATGGGATGGGATTATGAAGGAATAAAGGAACAAAAGGTGAATTAGGAGAAGATAATGTGACATGATCAAGGAATACAAATGCAATGTTTTTGTTTCTCATCAATTTTTTAGATTTGTATACACAAAATTATGAAAACTAGCTAACATTATTTTACAACACCATTAAAGAATAAAGGCTACTTGAGTGTAAGTTGTTTGAGGAAATGAATTGTGAGGTGTGGAGGTCAAAGTTCCACTAGGAAACTGTTTGAAATCTAAAGCATGCTATGAGACAAACATTCAAATATATCATTCAACTGTTCAAATGTAATAATAATATCTTTAATACTATTTTCATACCTATGGACTCAATGTCAAGAAGGAATAAGGGTCTATAGGAATGGAGCATGTGTCATTAACACTTCGACCCTAGAATTTCATCATATCAAAATTCTACTAATTTAGTTATTCTTAAATTTCAAAATATAATTTAATAAACAACATTAAATGAACTTGTTGAATTTTACTTGAGTGTCAATTTTGAATGTATCATTCAGAAAATCATTTGTGAAATCCATCGCCTCTACAACTGATGTAGGTTGTGTAGCTGCATCCCAAGCACTATGATAATCATATGTGCAAACAACACCACAAGCGCCACAATGGTAGGGTGGAGCTCGAGGCCTACATGTCTCCTCCACATCAGGCTCTACTAGAGACCTCACACATTGTAAAATGGTTTGGGTGAGTGGGCCAATTGACTCCAATGTGTCCACCTCTACACTATCCTTAATAATGGAAGGAATGTTGACATGATCCACCATGGGTTTGGCCAAGGGTCTCAGTTCCAACTATGGATTGCATCGTGCAACAGGTCTATCATGTGTGGAGCCCCCACCTATACCCTAAAAGTCTAAGATGTCAAAATAATTTGGCATCTTATTGAGGACAAACTCACAATAGAGTTTCCTCAAAACGTATTGTGGTACCTCATGGTTATTGCATGGAGGTTGGTCAAATACCATCAACCACCGCTCCCAAATTTTATTTTTAATTAACTCATGGTGGCACCAATGGATGGGGAACCTCCTGCATCCATGAGACAAAGGTGAGTTGGTTCTCAGGTTTGAAAATAGGGCACACAAGTCGGCTTTGCTAATTTTTTGTTTTTTCACATTTGCATATGACAAACCACTAGCATAAAACTGTATCATCTCATGCCTCTTATTTAACCAAAAATTTATTTTCTCTCTCATTTCTCCTACATGAGATACAATTGACTTCAATGATTCATCAATTTGTCTCCTATAAGGGTGGGTTTCAGCATGCTCAATTAATCTTCCAATTAATTGTTCAATTTCTCTTTTATTGTTTTCAATTTGATTTAAAATATTTTCTTGTGTTCCTTGATGATGCCTATGAATTGATGGAGGGGTTTTAGATTTTTCTTGTAAAGTATGCTCTTTGTGAGGGGGTGATTGTGAATTCTCAATGTTTCGAGGTGGAGATTCATTCCTTGATAATTAGAACAAATTTTTATTGTAAAAACCTATTTCAATCTGCATTCTAAATCGAATTCAAAATAAATAGAATAAAAATACATACCTCTTGACAATCTTCGATCTCTCTAATGTGTTGGCAACATCCTTGGGAAGAATCACAAGCTAAGAGTGCTAAAAATGGATGAGATTTGGCAAGCGCAAGTTGCAGAGCTCAAATCCTCCAAGCCAAGTCATGGGTTGAAATGAAATGCATGTTTGAAATGTTATTTTTGGATTTTAATTTACTTTTACATTTGGCGCTTGCTTAATTTGGTGTGCGCCAAATGCTCAATTTTGACCTTTTTTTATATTTTTTTTCAATTTGGCATCAAAATTGTGTCATAGATTGGTGCACTTACCCCACTAGTGGTGGTGCATTTTTCTTGGGAGATAAACTTGTGTCATGGATGAGAAAAAAGAAATAATCTTTTACACTTTCCACAACAAAAGTAGAATATGTAGCAACGACAACATGTTCTACTCAAGTTTTATGGATGAAGCAGACTCTCAAAGACATCAAGGTTGAGTATAGTGAGCCTATTTCTAATCTTTGTAATAACTCAAGTGCAATAAACATCTAAAAGAATCCAGTGATGCATTCTAGAACCAAGCACATATCAATTAAGTATCACTTCATCAGAGAGAAGGTTGCATATCAAGAAGTTAGCATATAATATGTGCCTACCAAAGAACAAGTTGTTGACATATTTACCAAGCCTCTTCCCAAGGAACAATTTGAATACCTGAGGCAAAAATTAGGAGCCATTGCTCCCACATCATATCAATAAATTTTAGTGATAGGGAATGAGTCCAGGGGGAGATTTATTGCTATCTCATTCATCCCTAGAAATGAAAGGAGATATCAAGTTAGGCCAAATTGATTTTACTAATTTCTAACGACTTGATGGTTGCAGATTCAAGGGTCCACTCTTTCTCTTTGAATTGCTTTTTAAAGGGGCAAAATATTCACCGGGGGAGAAAGTGTGCAAGTCTTGAGGATGACCCTTTGGCATTGATGACAAAGGGGGAGAAATTAGTGCAAATGCTCAATTGAGCAAGGAGAGAAAATGGTGCAAATTCTAAGGGGAGTTGCTATTGGTATCAGATCAATGTCATGCTTGGTATAGAGCAGTCCAGAAGTTTAATTGATTCAAAGCATGAAATGGCACATCAATTGGTATCAGTACTTTTGAGCATTTAGTTTTTACATCAATGAAAAAATGGAATATTTTTGGTAACTTGGTTTCCATTGATGTCAAAGGAGAGATCAAAGAGAGGATTAGGCAAACGATGGGCACTAGGCAAGATAGGATTAGGAAATGGTAGGGATGTTGAAGGTGTTTGTCTTGGTTGCATATTATTCCTAGTGTTTTATGTATAAGCAACAATATTATAACTCGCTTGCTATGAAACATTGTTCTTAGGTGGTTCAAGGATAAGGATAGGTTTGTTTTGAACTTATGGTTTTTGAGAGAGTGGATAAATGATAAGTTTAGGCTCGGGAGAGTACTCCAAGGGGTATCTAATGTGCATAACCTTATTTTCATGATCTCTTAGTGAAGAGGAGTCTAATGTTACTTCATCATCTTCATCTAAGGAATTACTATTTTCAATGTTCTCATTTTCTTGCACCATGATATCTTCCAAAGGGGGGAGCTTTTAGGAGAACTACAAACTAAATATTTGTGACATTCAAAGGTTGGTTCTTCTTCAATGACTTCATCACATGCGAGGGAGTTATCAATGGTTGGAATGTATTGTTCAATAATTTTTTCCCTAGGGGAAGAGAAACACATAAGATTCTCATCAATCATAGTATTGTCTTCGCAACTAGGAGAGGAATATATGTGATTGTCATGTTTATCTATGTTTTCATCCTCTTTAACTAGGACATTCTCACAAGAAAAGGATGAATGGAGGATAGGTAAGGTGATGTTTAGGAATGTGTCTATGATCCCATTCTCTTGTGTTATATGTAGACACATAAAAATGTACTCATAATCATTTTTATCCATTGCATATTCTAGTTGATCATCCACATAATCATATCACCATATTCATAAAATCATTAAAATATTATAAATATTAATTTCATTAATCATATCATTTAGTCATTTAAATCATTTATCATTTATCCATTAAATCATTTATAAGCATCATTCATATTATTTAAACATATTCCATTAAATAATTTAGTCATTGATCCACATTTCATTAATCATTAATTTATCCACTTCATTAATTGTTAATCCATAATCACTTAAATAAATTTCATAGATACATTTGCATGAATATTTATCTATTTTGTAAACCAAATTACATTAAACAATTTCAAATCCATCAACCATTCATCCAATTAAATCATTGGCATGCATAAATGCATTTTCAATCATTTAAATTCATAAATGCACCTTACATTATATCATGAATCCATCATCTACCATTTTAATAATTTTAATTAATTGAAATATGCATTTTCTCATCTTATTCCTTTACCCCACATTCTTCTCGAAATGTGGATTTTTTCCACCATCAAATCTGTAAATAGCTATCTCTCCTTCACTTTTGAGAAGAGGAATTCTCAATCTCATCACCTGATTTCACAGAGCTTCTTGTGCTTTTGCTTGTAAAATCTGAGAGCAAACTCAAGATATTGTGGAGGGTAACAATGGAGTGAATTTAATTTGAATGCATATGGATTTCATAGTTTAGATTATATTAGTTGCATATGTTTCATTTTAGAAAAGCTCCATTGAATGTCATGTTGAATGGCCGATTTAGATTTACAGATTTAATCACTAGTTTTCAGTTTTTCAATGTGCACATAATGGTGAACCTGACTTGAATAATATCATTTTCTATACCATTTGAAAATATCATCTGCTGTTGAAAATATATCATTTGTTGTTAATTTTTGTAGATTAATTTGAGACAACATTATTGCTAACAACATTCACAAATGATTTGCATTAAATATTCTTAGAATATTTTGTTTGTGAATCTATGCTTTTTAATTTTGTATACATTTTACAGGGGCAGTTGCAACTGGAACATCTAAATAAGTTTTTTTTTTGAGTGGTGTTAAAAAAGGTAGTACATTTGTGCATATGTTTCAGCCAAAATGCATCTTGATGAAACCCTTGTTTAATTAGTCGGTCATATGAGCATTTGGGAAATAGAGAAACAATACAACAAATAATTAAAGATCATCCACACACGTCTAAAGCAGTCATTCAGTTGTTTGTTTTCCACTTTCTATCCATTTTGAAGGTTTACTTGGCAAAGAATTGAAATCAAAACATTCGCTTGTCGAAGAAAGGAGGCATGAGATTACTAATGAAATTTTGATGCAAAACGTTCATTGAAGACATGATTTTGAAACCGATTGTCTTTTAGATTAGAAAACATTTCATTTGGTGCTTTAAAATGAACAATTGTCTTCTCTCACATAGGCTTAACTAGGGGTGAATGAACACTTTTTTTTATGATTGAGATGGTAGGGAGTATGCTCTCACCTTGTGTGAACTTGGTGATCAGAAACCAGACTCATTGCCTTTCTATGTGTTTAATTCCTTAGAGGGCCTACCTCCCTGCTTCAAAAGGAGGGAACAACCCAAACCGATAACAGGCTAAAGCCAAGCCACTTCTAGTCAGTATATAAAATGGGTGTTTGAGGACAGTTCAAGTACCATGAATGGTTATGTTGACAAGTGATTCCCTCAGTACCCGCGTGGTGCATAAAAACCTATAAGAGTGTAACCTCTACAAGCTGGGAGTCCTCCTTAATGGAGCTAATCTTTCCATATGTATAGCCCACTTGAATGGATTCCCTTACTAGATACCTCTTGTTTCTAGTTTCCAAAATCCTTTTCTATTTGTTTGCATAGCAATGGTCATTGTGAAGGCATCCACATTCTTGCAGCTCTTAGTAGAGGTGATCAACCCACCATAGGAGATTTATGGGGGTTGGAAGCTTGGTTGACCTAAGAAGTGAGTGCATTGTAAGGGGGATCCCATGTGGCCAAGCTTCTAGATTCATCCACTAAGAATAAGTGTGGTTGGGGAAACCCACATGGAATCTAGCAAATATTGTCCTTTCCAACCTCATGATTTATGCTTGTATTGCTAAAATCAAACAACAATCATGATTGAAAGCAAACTCAAAAACATTTTGTCTATCGTGCCTTGTGTGTGTGTATTCAAAACATTGTCAAAACAAATCAAACATCTCACCAAAATCTGATAACATTTCAACTTTGACACAAACTGAGCCAACATTTTTCCAAACAAGTTGTTTAAACCAAGGATTTGCTCACTTCATTTCCCATCATTCCATCACATTCATTTAGCTTAGTTACATCACTTAAACAAATATTAGGTTGCATACACCTTTTTGAAAATTTTGGAATAGGGAAACTTACCATATCTTGTCATAGGCCCATTCCTACAAAGAAAAATTATCATTGACCTTATCACTTTTCACATTAGACCTTGTCACTTTGGTGTAACCTTTAAAATCATCAATCTATTTTAAGGCTCACCTTGTAAAACTTGTCACTTGTCATACACTCTCCTTGAGGTCATTGATAATTTCATTTGGAAACATTGGACTATCTTAGGTTGGCTATTAACACCTTCCTTAAGTTTTACAACAAAGGTGCATAGTTCATACCATAGTCATGTCAACTGCATATCATATTTTTCATAACGCTTTGCATTAGCATCATATTTTTTAGACTTGGTCATACTTTAGATTATAGTGACATTGTCACTACCCTCATTTATAAATTATCAAAATACCAAAAATACCAAAAAAATAGTTGCATTGCATTTAAGCATACCATATATCCAAAAAAATCCAAAAAAGATAGTTTAACATTGCATCACCTTGCATTGCCTACCTTCATTTTGCAAGTATCACATGGTTGAAACAAGGTCAAAATCCAAAATAAAAGACATGGATCCCACAAGTGACCCATTTTCCACAAATGACCCATTTTGTAGCCCTCATCATGAGCTCAATTTCGAACCAAATTCAACCCAATCTACACCACAAAGAGACATACAAAGAAATCAATCAACCAACTCCCTTGACAATTTGAACCTTGAACAATTCAACAAAAAATTAACCCCCAAGTAAATTGAAAGAGCTCAACAAGACCCAAGAGTCCTTCGCATCATTGAAGAACTTGTCAATGCAGAGCCCAACAAATACTTCTATGCTTTAGCCAAGAAGGGTGTGAAACTTCCTCAAGGGTTTGATGTCTCAACAATTGTAGAAGGAGGAAATCTCAAAATCCATTCATGACATCTTCACAACCAATGACAAACACAATACCTATGGGAACTACAACACACATGGCTACTACCACTACACATGCCCCTACTACCTCTACACTTGGGAACAAAATAATTTATACCACATCACAAGGGGAAATTTTCACATTTGGCAATACCCCAAGTAAAACTTTAACCAATCCATTTTTCCAAAATCAAGGTTCCACATCTCAAGGTCCTATATTCCAAAATCAAAATCCTCCTTCTACATCCACACTCCACAATATCAATCAAGGTCCTATATTCCAAACTCAAAATCCTCCTCCACCAAGCCAAAATCAAAATCGACCAAATAAATCAAAGAGGATCCATATTGTCCCATGAAGAAAACCAAGACAAAACATAAAACAAGGACCTCCACCATCATTAAATCAAGGACCTACCCCATCATTTGATCAAGGCCCTACACCATCCTTCAATAAAGGACCCACACCATCATTTACCAACCAAGGAACTACTTCATCAAATCAAGGACCTATCCCATCATATCAAAACATTAATCAAGGACCCACACATTCCTTTCAAAATATAATACAAGGTCCCACACCTAACACCAACCAAGGTCCTTCATTCCAAATCCAAAACACTAATCAAGGCCCTACACCCCAATCCCAAAACAATATGACTTTTGGTAAAAATACTAATACCACTCCAAATCAAATCGATGTCAATCTAACATTTACACATCAATACCAACAAGGTCCCACACTTCAAAATTTCAACCTGAATTCAACATATGACCCTAATAGCATGATACCAAATCAAACCAATATGACACCCTCAATTGTAGACACTTTGATACAACAAGTGCATACCCTCGAACAATGAATGACAAATATGCAATTGGGGACCAACAAGAAGACTTATTCTATGGAGGAATTGTGCCCCTTTCCATTCGATAAAAATCTATACATGCCACCCTTTCCCGCTCACTTCACAACACCACCTTTTCCTAAGTATAAGGGGAAAGGATATCCATTAGAGCACATTCAAGAATTTAACACATCATGTATGGAATTCTCATATGATCCTACCTATTTGATGAGACTATTCCCTCGAAGCCTCACAAGGCCAACTCTAGATTGGTTTGTACATCTCCCTCCAGGGATCAAAACATGGGGTGAATTGGCTGATAAATTCATTAACAACTTTTCTTTCAACATCAAAAATGATGTCACCCTTGCAACATTAAGCACAACCAAACAAGAAGAAGGGGAACCACTTACTTCATTTTACCAAAGATGGTGAGGGTTGGTTAGCAACTTCCCTTGTTAGATTTCAGAGAAACAATTGGTTACCATGTTTTTTGAGAACCTAGACAAAGAAATGATGATTATCCTACAAATCCAATGTTTCACCACCCTCAATGAAATCCTTGAGAAAGGCATCCTTATTGAAAAAGGTCTTGTCGCAAAATGAAAACTCAAAATAAACAAAGAGTCTCTAAAATCCAACAATGACAAAAATAAATATTGGTCCTGAAACAAGAATGTCACAAATGACGGAGTTGTTGACACCAAAATGATAACTAGAGGTCTAGCCATTCATCTCAAAGGTCCTTCTACATCAAATACAACCAACATGCCAAATCCTCAAACACAAGGTCAAACATTGAATGCAGTTCAAAACACTCAACAATGCAGAGGCCCTCCCTGAACCAAGAGAACATACACTCAATTGGTCCAACCCATTTAAATATTCTTAAAAACACTCTTGCAAACCAATACCATCCGATTACCAGATATCAAAAACTATGAGCCTACATTGGCGGAAGGAAGATGAATACTACGAATACCACTGTGGGAAAGGACACAAGACATCCCGATGTTGGACATTGAAAAATACCATTCAAGACCTTATTGAGCAAGGGATCATTTTAGTAGATAATTCCCATAATAAAACAAATTTTGATCACACCATCTTCTAAACTCCCTTGCAATACCATGATAAAGTAAAGGCCTCCAATTCAGGTACTAATAATAATAATGCCAATTACACTGAAACCAAATTTGATTATAGTACAATCATCCTTAATCTAAGACCTTTTGATGATCAAATTGCCACCATCACTATAAACAAGCCAAGCTTAGACTGTGATGTTACTACCCATCACAGTGAAATAACCATTCTAGGACCTTCTAATCCACAACCTAAAAACCAATACAATATCTTCGACCAATTAGGGAAGACTCTCACTCAGATATCCATCCTAGAACTCCTTCGCATATCCCTGCAGCACAAACCCATCTTGGATAAAGCCTTACGAGAGGCATTTGTACCCACCAACCTAGATGTCAAAAAAATTTAGGCCATGGTCAAATACCTAGCTATGCCACACCATATCACATTTTTTGAACAAGACTTCTCTTCAAAAAAATCTGACCATAATGATGCCTTACACCTTGAATTTTGTGTTAATAAACACAAAATCATACTAGACTTAGTGGATGGCGGAGTAGGACTAAATATTTTCTCACTAAAATTAGTGAAAGCATTAGGGTACTCTGAGAATAATATTGACCCCACTAATAAAATCATGATCAAGGCTTATGACGATGTTGAACTATCATTTGAAGGCATAATCTCACTTCCTATAAGAGTTGGACCTATAATACAGGATACAGTGTTTCATGTCCTAGATCTGAATCTGCACTATAAAATTCTCCTTGGTTGCCCTTGGATTCATGATACAGGATACCACCAATGCCTCAAATTTCCCCATAATGGCATTGAAATTACTATCCCAAGTGATCCGGACCCATTCCAGTATTGCTCTAATCTAAAAGGAATCATCGAACAAGTGCCTATCAACAAAGAGGCTTCATCTTCCACTTCACCTCATCACATTGATCCATCTAGCCTTGTCAAATCAACCATTCCATTCACCTCACCTGCTACACCTAAGATTTAGATCTGGGATAAAGGATGTGGGGAATATGATATAAAAAGGCTCTTTTGCATCGGATACATACCTAAATCACCAAGGTCCTATGACAAGCCACATCTCTTGCATCCTAAGGTTGTTCTCCACCATCCCCCTGCCACTCTCATTCAATGGGGAGAACTATCTAAAGAATCCTTATATGACCACATTCTCACATGGCTATATAAGGACGAGGAGGAAGACATTCAATCTAATAAATTGCCAATTGAATAGTATCTAAAAGGGTTCCAAATAATGAAACAACAAGGATATGATGGACATAGTGATCTTGGCTTACATAAGAAAGGAATATTGGAGCCCTTAGAACCTCCTAAATTACTAAAATGCCAAGGGTTAGGGTTTGTACTAGCAAAAGTGATTATCCCAGGTATCAGATTACCTTCAAGTGAAGTTGTTGGTGCTTCAAATGAGATTGAGACATACGCGAACTCTTGGGATTATGATACCGATTCCAATGAATATGAATGGGATTCCTTATCCTCCACCACTTTCATGGACCTTGATAAACTATGAGGAAAGTCTTACCATTGATTCCTCACAAAACCCACCAAGTACCCGTCCACATAAACCTTTGACAAAAGAAGAGTGGCTCAAACACTACTTTTGGGAATCCATTGATCATGTCCCTTGGAAACTTGATGACTCAACCTTAGTCTTCACCCTATTAGCCTACACCATGACCTTTGATAATACAGATGATGGCTTACCTCTTGTCTACCCTCAACTCATAGATTGGGGTCAACACAAACCGCCAAGTTTGGACATATTCAAAAACGATGAAGCAATTGTTGAGTTTAAGGGACTTCATGAAGGAATACCAACTGGGGATCATAAAGTTGTTTTCATCATATAACTTAATAGTGCAACATACTTTGGTGAGGTTGTCTCATCCTCTAGTCACAAAAATGAAAATGAAAAAAGTAAAAATAAAAATAAGAGGTCTTCAGGTGTAAACCGAAAGGCACCTGTTGACTACAAAAAAGTAAAAATAAAGGATGTATCCGAAGGTGAAAACCTCCTTAAGGTGCCTAAGGATAGAGGACTCGATAGCCTCCCTTTAGACCAAGAGAGATTTCCATTACTCATAAAGGAAACAAAAGAAGTAAACATCAGCACACAAGAAAATTTCAAGATCATACAATTAGTAGCATCTCTAACCACCAAGGAAAAACCTGAGTTAAAAGCATTATTTTCAGAAAGATAGATCAATTTTTCATGGTCATACATGGACATGCCTGGATTAGAAATGGAGCTTATTTTACATCATCTGCCATTACTACCAAATGCCAAGCTATACAAGAAGAAATTAAGAAAAATGCATCCACAGATTGCCCTCTTAGTCAAAGCTGAATTGAAGAAGTTACTAGATGTTGGATTCATACACTCTATTGATTATGAAGAATGGATATCAAATCTTGTTCCTGTCTCAAAACTAAATGGTTAGATAAGAATATGCACAGATTTTAGGGATCTCAACAAAGCTTTCTCTAAAGACGACTTTCCTCTACCAAATATTGATATCATAGTGGATCTTATAGCCGGGTATGAAATGCTATCATTCATGGATGGATTTTCAAGTTATAATCAGATAAGGATCACCCCTGAAGATCAGCCTAAGATAGCCTTCACATGTACTTTGGGAACTTTCTATTGGAATGCCATGTCATTCAAACTCAAGAATGTCTGAGCAACATATCAAAGAGCAATTACAACTATTTTTCATGATTATATGCATGTACTTATGGAAGATTATGTTGATGATCTTCTTTCAAAATATTTGCAACGAAGTGGTCACCTAGTTGTTTTAGATAGAATATTCACACGACTTGAAAAGTACCAACTTAGATTAAATCCAAAAAAGCATATTTTCAAGGTCCAATTAGGAAAACTCCTCAGGTACATTATCTCCCGTAGAGGAATAGAAGTTGATCCAGCTAAAGTGAAAGCTATCTTGGATATGTTGCCTCCTACAAACATCAGTCAGTTAAGAACTTTGCAAGGAAGACTTTAGTCAATTTGTAGGTTCATCACTCAATTAGTAGATAAGATTCATCCTTTTCAACACCTGTTGCGGAAAGGAATTCCCTTCATGTGGACAAACAAGTGTCAAGAAGCCTTTGAAAAAATCAAGAATTATCTATTAACCCCACCAGTTTTTATGGCACCAATTGATGGTAGACACTTGATACTATATGTGACAACAACCATATCAGCATTGGGGGCATTGTTAGCACAAAATGATGATAATGGCAAAGAACGTGCAATCTACTACATTAGTCGAACCTTGGTCAGATATGAATTAAACTACAACACCATTGAATGAGCATGCTTAGCAATTGTCTTCACAACATAGAAGTTGAGACACTACATGTTGAATGACCAGATAAAATTGGTCACAAAAATTGATCCTTTGAAATATCTTCTCAGTCAAACAACTTTGACAAGACGCTTGGCTAAATGGGCAATGATCTTGAGTGAATATGACATTGAGTATGTTGACCGAAAAGCTATAAAAGGACAAGTGATAGCTCACCAACTTGTAGATGCACCAGTGAAGATAGATCACCCTTTGATATTTGACTTCCCAGACAATTCAATCTTTGTCATAGAAACATCAACCACATGGAAACTCTATTTTGATGGGTCTTATACAAGCCATGGTTCAAGAGCCGGCATTTTATTCATCACACCTCAAGGAGACTCCATTCTCGAGTCATTTCAGATAGCATTCCATTGCACAAATAACATGATTGAGTATGAAGCACTATTGATAGGACTTAGGATGGTAATAAAATGGAAAATCAAAGACCTCCAAGTTTATGGTGATTCACAACTAGTAATTAAATAGGTCAATGATGATTATGACACTAAATATGAGAAGTTAATGCCATACAAGTGCATGGCCGACAGTTTTAGATTGTACTTTGATACTCTTACCTTTGAGAAAATACCAAGAGTCTAGAACAAAGCAACTGATGCAATGGCCACCATTGGATCTCTTTTGCACATTCCTAATAATGCCTCACAATATGAGTTCTTAGTGGAACAACTGTTGATCCCTGCATTTGAGGTTCCCAAAACTAAACTCGTGTGTGAACTTGTTGATCTTGAATCTTCTTGGTATAAATAAATTTACACCTATTTGCATGACCAAATTATCCCTCCTAACTTGTCCCCTAACCAACACAAGACCTTTATCCAATGAGCCTCTAAATATGCCATCATCATAGACACCCTTTATTGTCAAATCCTAGATAGTACCCTTCTTCAATGTCTCGACTCAAATGAAGCACAAACAACCTTACAAGAGGTCCATCATGGTATATGTGGAGCTCACTCTGCTAGTCCAACCTTAGCCAAAAAAATTATGAGGACAGGATATTATTGGCCTACAATGGAAAGGGATGCACATCATTTTGTGAAGAAATGTCATCAGTGTCAAATTCATGGAGACCTGATTCATGTACTAGCCCAGGGCTTACAGCCACTCACCTCACCATGGTCATTCTCTCAATGGGGACTCGACCTCATGGGAAAGATCCACCCTACCTCTGCAAATGGGCATAATTTTATTCTTGTCACCACTGAATACTTCACCAAGTGGATTGAAGCCATTTCGTTGACCTATATTACCGGGACGCAAATATCCAAGTTCATTCGAAACTACATCATATGTCACTATGGTATCCCATAATCCATCATTACATATAATAGCCATCCATTCAAAAATCAAGATGTTTACGAGTTTTGTGATAAATTTCATATCCAACACCACTTCTCCACCCCATACTACCCCCAGGGTAATGGTCAAGTTGAGGCATCTAACAAGACTATTATGAAAATCTTGAAAAAGAATGCAAATGGAATTGGTCGTGATTGGAACCTACAACTTAATCTTGCTTTATGGGCTTATCGTATGAGTATCAGTACCCCTACTAGAGCCACTCCATATTCCCTTGTCTTTGGATCTGAAGCAATACTTCATGTTGAGGTTAAGCTACCATCTCTTAGAGTATCTATGCAAGGACTTGTTGACCAAGAAGAATATCATGTATCCCATCTACAAGAGAGAACTACTAGATGAAAAAAGACAAAATTCCTTGACACATCTGCAAGCATATCAGAATCGCCTTCAACATAGCTACAATAAAAAGGTTTGGCCTAGAGCCTTTGACATTGGAAATTTAGTCTTGAAAGAAAACCCAAAGAATCAGACAGACAAAGACAAGCCGAGAAAATTTGAGCCCAATTGGTTGGGCCCTTACATCGTCACAACAACTTATGGATCTGGTGCTTATCATTTTTCTACTTATGATGGTGAACTATTGCTTGATCCTATCAACAACATGCATCTTTGCAAGTACTATGCCTAATCCTCATAGTACCCTTTCAAAAATACAAAAAAATAAAGAAAAAATAGTCACCTTGATGAAAACCTTGCAAACAGGCGTCTTAGTGACAACAAAAATAAAAATAAAAATAGTAAAGAGAAATAATTCATCCAAAAATGAAAACCACTTCAGTGGCGCTTTGGATAAGTACCATGGTGAAAACCTGGCAAACATGTGCCATGTGTAGTTAGTCTATGCTCTTCCATCTACTTTAATTCTATTTGGTCTTTCGTCTTTCACCCTTTCATCCACCTACATCACTCATCCATAATAAAGCTCCAGCTTCCTTCTCGTGGCCTGAGAACAACTGGCATTTGGTACCCTTTTCTTTCAAGATCATCCTTCATCTTTGTCTTCTATCTCCCCCTATCCATAATAAATTGGTCTTGTACCAAATTGGGGGCAATTCCTTGATCTATGTCTACATAGGACATCACACATGGTATCAACCTTTTTAAATCATAAAATGTCTTGGAAAATCCTAAAACGTCTTGGAAAAAAATTCATAAAATGTCTTGAAAAAAATCATAAAATGTCCTGAAAAAAAATCATAAAATGTCCTGAAAAAAATCATAAAAAGTCCTCAAAAAAAAAAATCAAAATATTCCAAAATCCAGAACATTTCAAAAGACAAAAAAATCAAAACATTCCAAACCCCCAAAAAAAAAAAAAAATCATAAAACTTCAAACATCCAAAAAAAAATCAGAACATGTCAAAACCCAAAAACATTTAGAAAACTTTCACAAATCCAAAAATAGACTCATTTGAATCTGAGTCTGATTTATTTTTGTATTAGTAGGGTCGAACTACATTTTTTATGCGCATTTGCTACATAGGCAAGGCTCATCCTAAATGAGCCCCCGAGACATTAGGTCAGTCCTTTTTAGGTTTGGTCAAACAATAAAATCATGACTTAGTCTTTGTCAAATAAAGCAAAGTCAAGTTGTGTCGAACTACGAGGTCTCTATGTGTATAACGTAGGAAAGGCCATCAATCGATGAGCCCCCGAGGCCACCTAGGTCAGTCCTTTAGGGTCTGTCGAGTCAGATCATCTTCTTTGGTCCACAAGCAATCATCACTCAAAACAATCACTTCATTAATCAATCAAAACAATCAATCAATCACATCTTTGGTCTTATATTGGAATGGGGAATCATGTTTCTTATCTCATTCAACCCTGTCATTTGTCTTTTATCAGGATGTGTCCTTCCCGAGATTAGACGTTGTCAAATTAGTCAATTTGGTCATTTGCCTTAAGTGGGATATGTCTTTCCTGCAGTTAGGCACTTATCAAAATGATCAAATAGTCACCTTCCTTGGATGTATCTCTTGCCTTACGTAGGAAATGTCTTTCCTGCCATTAGGCATTGTCACATTTGTTAATATTTATCAAACTTTATCAAATCAATCAACTTTGTCACTTTGGTCAATCTTGCCTTAATTAGGATGTGTTATTCTTGAATTTAGGCTCAATCAAATCAACTGTTCAACTTGTCAAACTTGGTCAACTTGTCAATCCTTGGAAAATATTATCAATCAAACCTTATCAACCTATCAATCACTTGGTCATTTCGGTCATCTTGGTCAAAGTCAACCTAATCAAATCACTCTTGTCAACACAATTGGCAACATTACCTCACTAGCAAACACTTTGTTGGTTTGGACTTGTTTTATCTTTTAATTGGTTTTTTGAAGTCATGTTACTATCTACCTCAAGAATGTCCTATCATGGATTTAGAGGAGCAATGATGTCTCATGACTTATCTTTTATTTGATTGTTGTATGCGGTTTGTCTTGACAAAAAGACTGGGGCAACTTTGCCCTACGTATGAGTTAAGGCATTCCTTGTTTGTGACTGTTTGTTTTGCAAATGGATCACCTTGCACCCTTGGTCTATGTCATACCACGGTGTTTGTTGTCCTTTGTCATATTTAACTACTCTATGATGATAAAGCACTTTGACATGCACAAGAAGCATCTTCACCTTCATTTCCTTCATATCTCTTTCTTCTCATCTATCATTTCTTCCATCATCCATTTTTGTTTATCATTTCATTTCTTTCTTCATCATCCTTATCTATTTTCCTCTACCATTTCTATCCTTCATCCTCCAGTCCTCTCATCCATTTCGAGAGCACACTCGTGTTCTTTACACCCGCATGTCCTCTCGAGGTGGCATACCTCTACCTCCTCGTCATCCTTCCTCATTCTTTCTTACACTAGGGCATATCTTTTTCTTTGAAACAACGTGATAGGATGCATTGTCTCAAAGAGGGGAAAAATGTAGACACATAAAAATGTCCTCATAATCATTTTTATTCATTGCATATTTTAGTTGATCATCCACATAATCATATCACCATATTCATAAAATCATTAAACTATTATAAATATTAATTTCATTAATCATATCATTTATTCATTTAAATCATTTATCATTTATCCATTAAATCATTTATAAGCATCATTCATATTATTTAAACATATTCCATTAAATAATTTAGTCATTGATCCACATTTCATTAATCATTAATTTATCCACTTCATTAATCGTTAATCCACAATCACTTAAATGCATTTCATAAATACATTTGCATGAACATTTATCTATTTCATAAACCAAATTGCATTAAACAATTTCAAATTCATCAACCATTCATCCAATTAAATCAATGGCATGCATAAATGCATTTTCAATCATTTAAATTCACAAATGCACCTTACATTATATCATAAATCCATCATCTACCATTTCAATTAATTTTAATTAATTGAAATATGCATGTTCTCATCTTATTCCTTTATCCCACATTCTTCTCGAAATGTGGATTTTTTCCACCATCAAATTTATAATTACCTCTCTCTCCTTCACTTTTGAAAAGACGAATTCTCAATCTCATCACCCAATTTCACAGAGCTTCTTGTGCTTTTGCTTGTAAAATCTGAGAGAAAACTCAAGATATTGTGAAGGAGGGTAACAATGGAGTGAATTTCATTTGAATGTATATGGATTTCATAGTTTAGTTATATTAGTTGCATATGTTTCATTTTAGAAAAGTTCCATTGAATGTCATGTTGAATGGCTGATTTAGATTTACAAATTTAATCACTAGTTTTCAGTTTTTCAATGTGCACATTATAATATCTTCCCAAGGGGGATGAGGAGAAGAACAAGCAATACCTGCATGATTCTCAATGATTGTACCTTTGTCTCTAAAAGGAGAGGTATCGGGAGAAGAAAAATTATGATCATCATGATTGTTTATGCTTGCAACATCTTCTATCACATCATTCCCACAAATAGGAGAGATAAGAGGGGGTGTAGGTTTAAGGAAAGCATCACCTTTTTCACTTTATTAAGCTAAGAGACTCTCATAAGTAGGGAACGCATTGAATGAATGACTAACATGCTTATTGACTAACTTTTTCTTTGCAAATTTGGAAATGATAGATACTAACATTTTTTAACAATAATCTATGCAAACTCAAAATCCAATGTAAAGGCCCAAAATGGAATGTATAAATGCAATTTTCAGATTTCAAAACAAGGTAATTTGTCTATTATAATATGCAATGATCTGAAGGATGAAATGTTGTAAATGCAAATTTGGGATTGAGCAATTCATGAAATGAATCACTTTAAACTAGATTTAGTGAAATGCATGTAATAGAAAGTCAACCCAATGAAACAGATAACCAATGACAACAAACATAAATGCAGAAAAGAAAATTTAAACCTTGGAAACTGTAGCTTCAAACTCAATAAGGACTAAGATGCCAATAAAGATTTCTTGGTCCTATTGAAGGAATTTGGAGGGTCGAAGAACTAGAACAAATAGCACACAACTTAGACAAGATTCTAAGCCAAAAACCCTGAGAGGGACTAAGACACCAGGAAGGGCGTTTTAGTCCTAGCAGAGGTTTTGTTAAGAAAAAAAACAAATTCTGAGTTGTGTACAATGTTCACAGGTTGCCTACCCAGGGACCTGATGTTTGGAAACATAAAATTGTGTAAATGGATGCAAGGAAAAGTAACTAATAACAAGCAATTGAATGTAAAGTTGAATGCATTTTTTCAATTTTCAATGCAATAACAATGTTTCTAAATGAAATTGGAATGATTAACAATGCACTTTTCAGTTTTTCAATGATATGAGGTGATGCAAGAAAGTAAAAATTCCACTTATATGCACTTTCACTAATGCAAATGAAAGAAACCCTAGATGCACTTTCACTAATGCAAGATGCAATGAAAGAATGAATGCAACCTAGATCTATGACTTTAATGGACTCCAAATCAGAAAATGAATGCTCAACAAGGCCAGGTTCACCAAAATGAACTGTAGAAAAATGGGTGATGAGTTTTCACCTATTTCTCTATGATCGTTTGATATTGTCCTAAGAACCCTAATTGGATTGACTATCAACCTCACAAGGCGAGTCAATTCTCAATTAGGAGGACCTAGGAAAGGGGTTCTTTTAGCTTTTAGGGGTTCATCACCAAGCAATTTCTTGGAAAAGACAAATAAGAATTCAACCTACAAAACCTAGTTATGCAAGCTAAATGAAGGATGCAAAAGATGAAATTATACAATAATAAGATAGGATGTGTGTACCTAGGAAGTCTGGAAATGTGATGAGGATTCTAGAAATGCAAGGAAGATGTCCAAAAATGCCAGGAAGGACAAAGACGCCCTTACTATTGTCTTAGTCTCGTTGCTATTTTTCAAGGCAGATGTAGAATCTTTGGATCTTGGAACAAAATCTCAAAGAATCTCTGAAAAATACCCCTAGGAGGACTAAGACACCCTAGGTGGCATATCAGTCCTATTCTAGATTTTTGAAAACTTTGAATGTGATCCTGAGCTCCAAGGTCTGCACTTGCTTCTTCTCTGATCTTAGGTTCTAAAACTTTTGGATTTGACCTATTGGCGAGTTTCCATGAAGATGACAACTTTGTAATGCAACTTTGAAATCTTGTACTCCAAATGATCTTCAAGTCTTCAACTTAAATCTGTAATCACAATCATACAAGAGAAGAAAAACTTATTGATTCTTAGTAAATGGGAGTTTTCCTTGGTCAAACTCCTTGTTGGAAATTAAACCTTAAAATGAAATGGAATAATGGAGGGAAATGATGAATGAACAACATGCAATGTTACAACTCACCAAACCCTTGTTGTAAAGTTTGAAAACTCATGTGAGGTGGCTAGCTTGAATGTAGATCTTGAATCAAAGGAATGCTTTGATAGATCTTGCTTGAATTGCTTGCTTGAATCAAAAACCCTAGATCACAAATGTTAGCACAAAAACACACATGATGCAAGAATCTCCTTTGATATGATTTTTGAATCTTGATGATGGCTCCAAAATTCTTGAATAATTGCTCTCGAATGCTCTTGTGAACTCAATTCTCTATTAGGAATGTTCTCACAAAAGACTCGGGGTTCAAAATGAATGAATTAACCTTGTATTTATACTTATCTATGCTTAATATCCCGAAATTACATCACATCAAGCCAACATAGGAAAAAATTAATTAAAGGAGGCTAAATCCTGCCAGAATTTGAAATTAAATCCTGAAAATAAGCCAACGAGGACTAAGAAGCCCTAGGTGGCATCTTAGTCCCGACGCTCAAATCTTGGGGCACAGACTCCAAAAAGGGACCTTTTCAGGTGCATTCAAAATCAGGGTCCCAAGACCTTTGGGGGACTAAGATGCCCTAGGTGATATTTTAGTCCTGACCCAAAAATTAGGGACACGGACAGAATCATTAAATGATCATTTTCCCTTTGATAATTATCAAGATTAGCCAAAAAAAGATGTAGTTTATTAGGCTTGTGGATGCAAAATAGGGCCAATTAATACATAAAGAAGGATAAATAAAGCAAGGCAGGCCCAAACAAGTGTGAAAATGCAAGGGTATGCATTTTCACATATTACATTTTGTAGGTATTGTTATGCTATCACATATCTTCATAATTCTTATTGTGGTTAAATCCTACAAGAGCTTAGCTCTAGAAGTGCATTGTAGTGCAATTCAATAACACTAAATTTTTCCAAATTGAGTATTGTTGCAACTAAAATAAACAATAGACTTCCAACACAAAATTGATTATTTTCAATATTAACAATCAATAATGATTTGGATTTAGTGATCAACGAGTTTTATTGATGATTCAAATTTGTACAGGTAAGAAAATTTATTTATTTTCTTATGCTTTTCACTGGCAACTTCTGTAATTCAAATTTTAGTATATTTGCTCATATGCACTCCTCACCCATGCACACTTGGAAAAAAACTTGAATTCCCTTATTTTCATTTTGGATTTCCACACCATTCTATAACAATCAGAAAGTAACAACTTAAATTGCTTTATTGATGTCCAAAACTCCCAAGCAACAATTCTCACGCCCCAATTCAAGTTTAAGAGTTACTACAACTTTTTTTTTTTTAATTTTGATGATCACAAACCAATTCCAACATCGTCTTTTCAATGTTTCCCCTATCAACAATCTGTAGATTTAATGTTAATGTTCCCATATTCTAACACCCTCTATTTATTTTCACATCTACAACACCCCAAAAAAATACTTTTCAAATGCTTCTTCTTTTCTCCTTGAAGTCTCACACCCAACTCCCTTCAAATTCTAGCCAAGAAAGAAATTCAAAAATAATCCCCAAAATAATTCAAATTTGTTATTATGAATTTATTATCCTCTCTAGATTTCAACACCCATGTGTTAAAAAAAATATATTAATGAAAGAATTGCAAGAAAATTAAATCTCTCCATCTTCATTTCCTGGCAAAGGAATTGTAATGAAACATATTAATATCGAGGAGGAAAATGGGAATTAAATTCCTTTAAAAAAAAATGATCCCCAATCATCTGTGAACACAAAATGGTACCAACACCAAAAATAAAAGAAATAAATAAACTAAAACAAAAAAAAATGGGTGATGAGGATTGCTCTACCCTCAAGATGTTGTTGCATCAGACACACCAGGTAAGTGAAATTTTGTGAGCTTGGACTCACTAAATGGATCTGATTAGTAGGACTACTCTCCCAAGTCACAAAAAACTTTCAGTCACTCCCTTGATGGGATAGGTTCCCCACTAAAAAAAATCTCTACCTTTTCCAACACTTCATTGAACCATTTACCATCTTCCTCCACCAAGATTCTTCTCCAAAATTTTCATTCACCACTATACCCATACAAATTTCCATACCAATATCATGGGAATCAAACATATCCATCACCTCCTCATCAATACTTGCCACATCTTTTTCAAACTCAACACATTGTTGCACTATTATTTTCAACTCTTTCAAGTTTTTTTCCCTTTCTTTCCTTCAAACCGAAAATGTGCAAATCATCATGTACTTCATAAATACAAGACTTAAGTAAACCACATTTTACCTCATCCTTCTCAGCTACTACAAATTTTCTTCCTTTACTCTCAGCTACAACTCCGAGTTTACTCCTTTTCATGCCTTCAAAAAGACATGTTTCAACTGCAAACTCCCTCTTTTCTTCTTTCTTATTCTCTTCCTTCGCTATCCCAACTACCACAAGCTTTTGCATGTTAGAAAAACATGTTTTGTCTTCTTCAAATTCCTTCAAATAGTGCTTCCTAAAAACAAAACAAGAATTGGAGTTGCTCCCTATTTCCTATTCTTTATCCTTTAATGGGTTCAAAATATATTATTTATCATCTTTCTTTATTGCATAGGTATTTAATCTACCATTATAAAAATCTTCACTATCAAGTTTTTGCAGTCTTCCTAGAAGAACATGACATGCATCCATTGGCATCACATCACACAATATTTCATCTTTATAATTACCAATTTGAAAACTTACCAAACATTGTTCATTGACCAACAAATAATGCTCCTTTTGCAACCACAAAACTTGGTAAGGGTTAAGATGTTTGGTAGGAGTGTTTTGTGTGATAACATTGACATTAAGTGCAGGTTTCTTCAATGCTTTTTTTTTTTTTTGATAACATTCACAATAAAAGATGCCACATCATTTGGTTGCACACTAGGATGGATCACAGCTTTTTGCAAAGCACTTTGAAGCATGCCATGGTAAGCAGGTGGTGTATGAATCAAATCCCACAAGGATATCTTATTAGGAGTGTTATGAAGTTTCTCATCAAGATCAAATTATTTACCACTATGTTGTGGAATGTTAGGTGCAGTGGGGGGTATGGTTGAGGTAATGAGATAGATGTTGAATTTTTTTTTGGTTTCTTATTGTTTCTAGTGTTATATGTGTGAGCTACAAAATGATAACTTGGTTGCTATGACACATGATTACTAGTAAGTTGTCTTGAAAAGTTTAAGATAGCACCTAGAGGTTTAGGAGGTCCTATAATGAGAGGTTACTTAGGAGGTCCAATAATTAGAGGACTATTAGGAGATCCAAAAGGATTTTTAGGAGTTCCAATAACTAGACGAGTCTTAGGAGGTCTAGAAGCATTTTTAGGAGGTCCAGTAATTAGAGGACTATTAGGATGTCCAAAATTAGTTTGAGGTCCAATAATCAAAGGAGACCTAATAGTCACTTGTGTGTTCATAACTTCAATGGATTTGCTCTCTTGTTGATGATTTTATAATGAGGGAGATCTAAGGTGACCTTATCGTCTTCATCTAAGCAAGCCCTCTTACTATCTTTTGAAATAAATATATCAATGATTTCATCCTCTTTCCCAACAATATCTTCCCAAGTAGGAGAGGTAGGGGAGAAATAAACAAGATTCTCATAACACTCAATGATTGGATCTTCTAACACCAAGGTACCTTTGTCACAAGTAGGAGAGTTATCAAGAGAAGAAGAACTATGATTTCCATGATTGCATCCTCTTGCACCAAAAAATTCTCACAAGTGGGAGAGATATTGGTAGATGAATGAAGATTAGGCAAAGTTATATTAAGAAATGTGTCAATGATTTCACTCTTGCACCAAGATAATCTCATAATTAGGAGAGATTTTGGGAGAATGACTAACATGCTTATTGATTACTTTATTCTTCTTCCTTATATTGTGCTCATAATTATGGAGATTACAATCATGTAGAAACCATGCATTGTGCTATGAAAACCATATCTTTGAAAAGGAAACATGTTGCTACTTGCCTTATGCATCAAATAATCAAAATCAATTAGTTATGTAAATAGAATTGAAAAAAAAAACATCAAACCTAGATAGAGGGAATTGAGAGAGGTATTCCACAAACTTTTAAGTCAGAAATAGTAGGACAGAGGCAATGAAACAAGACATAGACTCCCAAGGGTGTCTGAGTCTTGGATAGGGGCTCTAAAAATTCAAAAGTTGATTGTGTAAAGGATTTTGGGTTTGCTTGCAAACAGGTTGAACAATTGATATTTTTCCATATTTTTCTCAATTTAAGACAATGTACTTCAAAATGCAAGTTTACAACAAAGTTGAAAATGTTTTGGCAAGTTTTGAATGCAATTTTTAGATGTGGAATGCAAAAATTGACTAATTTTAGGATGCCACAATCTAAAAATGATGATTTTGATGTAACTTTGAAATAAAATAATACAATGTTTTTCACTTTTTGAACTATATGAAAGATGTCTAAATACATGCAACTATGAATTCCAAAATAGATATTTGCAAGTGCCAACAGACTAAGCAGACTAGGACAAAAAATTATGAAAATGTTGGTCAATGCTAGGGTATAATGACAGAGGAATCTAAGGGAATTTGAGTCCTTGATAGGGATTCTAGATATTAAAAATTTGAATGTTTATGTTGGTGTTTAAGGTTGTTGTTTCTTTTTGCAAATAGATTTGACAGTGACTATTTTTTCAGAATTTCTTCAATGTAAGACAATGTGATTTTAATGCAAATATGCAAACAATAAAGGAAGATTTTGAATGCAATTTTTAGATCCAATATCTACAATGATTGATTTATTTGAAGATGCAAAATTCTAAAAATGATAATTTGATGTAAATTTAAAATAAAACAAAGCAATTTTTTCACTTTTTTTTTACTTAAATGAAAGATGTAATTAACAATTTAAAACTTTAACAACCTAATGAATGTAAATCTAATCTAAATATGATTGAAACACAACCTAATGCAACTTATGATACAATGCAAATGCAATTTTTTATTTTTTTTATGACTTATGATGCAAAAATGAAACCATAAATGAATAACACAAACTAATGCAATACAAAACCTAGATCTAGAATGAATTATGGAAAATTTAGAGTTATATGATGTTAACATGTCGGGTTCACCAAAATGTAACATAGAAAAAGGGATTCTAGGTCCCAAATGCAAAGAACCTAGGATGCAAGGGACCTTTTTCCAAGTTACATTAAGATATAGATCAACAAGGTGAATATATTGACTTTCAACCATGAAGGTGAGCCAATCAAACCTGGGTCTTCATCTAATTGAGGATGCAAATGGATTGGAAATGATTTGGAATTATTAACCTAATTAGACTATGTGCCCTTATATGTAAATTGCAAGATCTTAACAACTGACAAATTCAAACAATTTGCAGGTGGATTTGAGAAGTGTAGAGTGATATGTACTTTCCAAAAAAATTGTGTTTCAGCCATTATAGAAGGACATAGTCACCAAGGGGCATATAAGTCCTTGATAGGGGGTCTTGCTCAACTTTTTGGGTCCTCTAGTAGCAGATTTGAGAATTTAGTTTATGCTTGCAAAGTTGTCAGAACGTTATCGGATTATTTTTTAAGTGATTTTCTATGATTTGACAAGATGTAGTGCTTCAAATGCAACAATGGAGAGTTTTTCTTCAATATTCCTTCAATCATCTTCAACCTGAGATCTGCACATTCACAAAGAGAGGAAATGATGGGTCATTTTAGGGGCTTACTTCAGTCAAAACCCATGTAAGTGTTTTCACTTCCACAATAGCAATATTAATGATATAAATGATAATTGAAAGGAAGGAATGATCTAAAATCACAAAGTGTTACAACTCACCACCCTTCAATGGCTTGGTTGAAGGATTGAAGTCATACATTTCACCTCAAGGTCTTGGATCTTGCTTGCTTGATTTCTTGAATGTTGTGGAGACCTACAACAAGGGTTAGACTTTACAAAATAATGATAAAATGATAACATGAACTCACATACACTTTGGCATGATGTTTAGATCTTGAATTATTGCTATAATGCTTTGAAATGTTGCTCTTGACTCGCTCAATAGTACTCTTGATCATAAATTTTCCAATATATTTTCAAGTAATGCTAGATGGATCTCAAATGATGCAATAACTAGGTATTTATATGCAATTGTGCTAATTTCTTGAGAATTAGATTCCAAAAGCTGACACTTGAAATTGAATTTTGAATGTTAAATGGTTTCCAACAACATGTTCAAAAATGGGTCTTGGCTAAGAAGGGGGACCTATATGTCCAAGGACATATGGGTCCTAGCCCAAACTTCTAGGACACTACATGTCAAGAACAACATATGAGTTGGATGCATTTATTGAATGCTTGTAGTTTATTAAAAAATGGTACAAATGAGATCCGAAATATATAATTCTAGGGACATTATGGAGTCAATTAGGCTCAATAATTTAAGGGGGGCAAGACATAGTGTGAGATTGTTAAGGGCGACAATTTTTGACACTAAATACTCAAATAAGACAAAGGACTTGTAAAGATTCCTTTCTAATATTCTTAGAAGTTAAATAAAATAAATAATCTTCACCTAAGTAAAGATTAATTTCTAACACAGGCAAATAAATAATCAATAAACCAATATTAGGATAATGTAAAGGTTGACACACCCTAATCCCAACAGAAACCATTAAAGAGATCCTCATTCATTATCTTTCAATGACTACTTCAAAATGAAAAACAATTCTTACAACATTCTACAGAAGAAGCTCACCTTAATTAATCTCTTCACGGTAAGTGTAGATATGTAAGTTTGTTTTTGTTAATTCATTTTTTTCCTATCAATTTTCTATTGGTCATGATGTTCTATACAACACTCATTCATTTGTAATTTGCATGTGGACAATTGACAATTTTAAAAAATTCCAACTTAAGATTTGTCATCCTTATAAAAAATATATCTTTTATTTTAATTCATTTACTTTATTAGAAGAATTTTTATTTTTTTGGATGAATAAGTAGATATCTATATTAATGTATAAAGATAAAATACATACTCACAAAAAAATATGGGTGGTAAGAAGGCACACCCTAAGAGTCACATGGGCACTTCCCAGAGAATCAAAAAATAAAATTACTTGGTCCTAGCCCATAAATCCATAATAACAACAAAATAATAAAAGAAAAGGCCATCAAGCGGCTAGAGCAGTGTCAGAAAAGCCAAGAGAATCTATGACATCCATTTTTTCCCCATACATCAGCGGGGTCGGGAGTGATGTCAGGAGGAGGACCCCAGCCATCATTGGTTTCCTTTTCTTTTTCTTTTTCTTCCTCATGCTGAGGTGATATTGCAAGCACCAAATGCATAAAACTCTTATCAAAGCCGCTACCAGGCCAACCAGAGCCGCTGTCAAGAGTGGTATCAAAGGGCCACCCAGATCCACCACTGCTACTCCCTACAACACCTCCAGAGGGCCACCCCTGGCTAGTTCACAGGGGAGGAGTGTGAGAGCACCGAGGAGGGTGGGAGCCATGCCGAGAGGGAGGCTAAGAGTGGTGGCAAATAGAGCCACTCCTCTACTGGCCCTAAGAGGACAAGCAGTCATGAGAAGAGGAGGGAAAGCCACACACCCAAGCCATAGTACATGGAGCATTACCCCAGTGATCCAGAAGCACCTGGAGGTGAGCCACCTCAAACGCAACTTTGTTTGCTTAAACTTGAATCTGCAGAAGCACATTAGAGAAAATAATAGCTTTAGAATACAAAGAAACATTTTTATCCATTTGAGTGTGAGAAAAATGTAGGCATTTCTATCTTTCCAGATATTGAAGAGGATTTCCACCCTGAAAGTGTGCCAAAGCTAGGTATACTTAGTCGGGACCCTGGGCAAATCACCCAACAGAACCATATGCCAGGAGAAGGGTTTCGGCTTGAAAGGCCTAAAGAAATTATGAATCTAAGTCCACAACTACTAAGGTCTAGTGAAAAACTAGAAGAGATAATTAAAAGACTCAGCTTGCCCACAAAAAGGACACTGAGGGTCCTCAACCTCTAAGTTAACAAGCCGAGACCCCACAAACAAGCCTTAGAAAAAAATACACCAAGTGAAGTGGGTGAGTTTTGGCTCAAAACTTGCAAACCAAATGACAGAGAATATTTTTCGCCAGACATGAGCAAAGGATTGAAGAATCCATCTCTAGTTAAAATTGTCAATCATAGGAAAATGCAGTGATAGCCACATATAGCCAAGCCTTGGCTTGTAATTTATGAAAAGGGTGTCCGAGTACCACTTCTAGTCCTTCCACCAAGGATTGGGCCCATGAATTCCCACCTTGTGTAGACACTTTGTAGGGATAGAATTCACCAGACCATCAAAAGTATCACGATCATGGTTCTGAAGTCTGTAAAGCGCATGGAAATCCTCCCATGGCATAATGTGCATTATGTTTCTGTGAAACAATTACTACAAGGTTTGAATGCCTTTCTTATGGAGTCTTAGTGCCTTGAGCCAAGGTGACTTGGCCAAAGGTTGACCATTACTAGCAAAGAGAGGTTACCACCACACATTCTGTTGATTGATTAAGATCCCATCACGAAAACTAGAACTGACCCATCGAAGCCAAGGCTTAACAACCTCCCAGGATTTCCAGATGCTCTTGGCCACAAAAGTGCCCACGATTTGAACTGGTTCCTTCATGACCAAAATGGTTTGAAAGCTAATCCCCTTCCAGGAAATTCTATTGGTAGGAAAGCCTAATTGAATGTAATTCCTGAGGAGAATTTTCCAGGATTCATCTCCAAAAAGGGCTCTAATAACCCATTTAACACACAAGGCAATCCATTGTCTTTGGGTGGACAGCAGACGAAGCCCTCCAGAGTCTTTGGAAAGATAGAAGAACTCCTAGGCCACTCAATGAAACCCTTTATGGGACTCTCTAGAGGCCCACAAAAAGTCTTGAAGTAGCTTTTCAAGCCTGGCATAGGTAGCTTTCAAGGGAGCCCAACAAGAGGAGTAATAGACATGAGTAGTTGCTAGAATCTTCAAACACACTTGAAATTTTCTTGCCAAATATGGAGGCTTGGTTATCTAGTAAGCCAACTTCTCCTCAATCCTGGAGAGAACAACTTGCCATAATTCAATCAAAGAAGCCTGAAAGGTGAAGGGAATTCCCAAAAACTAAAATATTTCCCCTAGCCCAATCCACTTCCATCCATACTATTGTAACCAGTGAGGAATGGGAAAAATATATTTTTTGTAACAAAGATTCTTGTTCGATTGAATGGTAGAACCAGAGGCATCACAAAAAATGTCAAGGCACTCAAGAGTCACCTTAATATTACCTTCTTCCTCTAGGAGAGTGAGGAAAGAGTCATCAGCGAAATGGCCATTAACAAGTTGAGACTGGGAGTTGGGCAAGGAAATGCCACAAACCCCCTATTGGGAGACAACATTGGCCAGAAGATAGCCAAAACCTTTGGCAACAAGCACATAAAGTGAAGGAGCAAGTGGACATCCTTTCTGAATAAAGCGAAAAAGGACAAAAGAGGAGGATTGGCGGCCATTGATGGTAATGCAAGCAGAGGAATCTAAAAAAATCATTTGGACAACCTGAATAAAATTAGGGCCAAATCCCAAGGCTTTTAACATGGCAAGAATGAAGGGCCACTCTATGTGATCATAGGCTTTGGCAAAATCAATTTTGAGGAAGAGGGCTTTCTGGCCAGAGCGCCTAGCCCACTCCATTCCCTCCCAAACAACAATGATGTTATCAAGAATAAATCTAGATTTGATAAATCCAATATGCTCTGGGTGTACAATCTGAGGAAAAATATGGTGAATCTTCAAAGCGAGAGCATTAGCAATATTATGAAGATCGTGGCCAATACAGTCCCAAAGGGACTTGCAGAATTCACATGGAAAGCCATCAACCCCCGAAGCCTTTTCTTCTGCCATAGAAAAGACGGCTTCCTTCATGTCTTCAACCATGAGCAGTTGCTCACAATAGGCTTTTTGAGAAAAAGAAAGCCTAGCAGGAACAACCGCAAGGCACTTCTGAAGGGCTTGTTGGCACTCCAGTGTGTAATCTTGGGTAGTGAAAACTTGCTCATAGTGTCTGAAAAAGGCCTAGAGAATATCAGGTAGCTCAAAAAGCACCTGGAGCCCATCTTTGAATTTTTTAATGCTTGGGAGGAGTTCTTGGCATGCAAGGCCAAGAAAAAATCCTTGGAGGAATGGTCACCAACTTTTAGCCAGTGCAATTTGGCTTTAATTTGTGCACCTTTGGTAGCATAATTATCTACAACTTGTTTTTTGTGTTTGAACTCTGCCAGCCTGACTTGCAACATTGGGGAGAAAGGGTTAGCCGAAAGATCCTCGATATCCAAGCGCAAGTCGGCAATGGTTGCCTCATAAGATCGCTGGTAGAGAATGGCTAACTAGCACCCATAAATGTGAAGAAACCTAGTCGTGCAAGTGATAGCATCATTCCACCAATTAATCTAGCCGTTATTATGAGTTGGCATGCACTCCAAATTCCAGACTCTACAAATGTGGGACAACGTGGGTTGATGACAAAGTAGAGACATGTTCAAAAATAACTATGTTTTACAAGCCCGAGGTTGTCTTGTCTCCCATTCAATGCAAAAAGAAATGGGGAAGTGATCTAACAGGGTGACATCCACTAACGGCTTAACTAAAAGTGAACAGATGTCAAAAAAGAAAAAAGATTGAGTCAATATCATTGCACGATCAAGGCGCTTAAAGATCCTGTCAGAGCCAGCCTTGAAATTACACCAAGTGTGCCAGAGAGAATAAGAATGGTGGTGGCCAATATTGGGATCAAAAAGCCCCAATTTATTATGCATGTAAAACCATGCCTCTCTTTTGCTAGCTACCCATCTGAATGGTAAAATACCATCCTTATCGTACACCATCTCAACCATATTGAAATCCCCACATAAAAGCCAAGTGGCTATTGGTAATGATTCTACAATCCAACACCAAAGCAAGGAGTATTCAACAACATCATTAGAGGCATAAACATTAATAATCCTAAAAGAGTGATTATTAATATTGAGAAGGATCCAGACGAGCCGATGTGTGGGGTTAGACCCATGATCAACAACACAAGAGTTCCATCATGGAGAAAAAAGAATGGCAGGTCCACCACGTCCAATTTCATGAGCCATACAATACATTTGGCTGGTTGGCCAAATAGAGCAACATGCCGAAGCAAGCAAAAAACCAAAAATTTTATCTTAGAGACAAAGCACTTCAATACCATCATACTTTTGCAAAGTATCCATAATAGAATACTTTCTGGAGAGGTATGTCAGCCCTTGAACATTCCATGAGAGTAAATTCATGAATGAAACTCCTCCATATCATCGGAGTCTAGTTCCTCCTCATTCAAGGTGGAGAAATGATTCTGCAAAAATTCAGGTGGAACTAACCTGATTTGAATAGATGGGGAAGAAATTCTCCTTTTCTCCTACATATATTCTCCTTCTTCTAATGGCGTCGAAGGACTATGAGACTGTCGTTGAGCTCCTGTCATAGGAGGAGAGACTTCCAGTTGCGCCATTATAGCAGTAGCAGGTTGAGGCATAGCCTTCACCCTAGGTTGTGCCAAAGAATTATTAGGCCCTATCGAGGCCTCTTTCCCCTTCATCGAAGGGTTTGAAACAACTTTGGTTGGCTCAGAGCCTTTGGAAACCGACCCAGAGCCACTAGCCTTGTTCTTACGATTCGTAATTGTGGTCCATTTTTCATCAGATTTGGTAGCAGTATCCGCTTGATGGGACTTATCAAATTCTTGTGGTGGAGAAGGAGTATGAGGCATTGCTAGAGGGCAGTCCTTGATCTTGTGCTCTATAGACTGACATCTATAGCATGTGTTTGGCATATTAAAGTAAGTAACTTTTTGGGTATGGTGGAAATTGCCAATTTGAATATCAATGGATTCTTTCAATCTTGAGAAAGATCCACTTCAACATAGACCCGTTTTGGGGGATGGGCCTAGAAAAATCTATCAGGCTCAAGTCAAATAACCTTCCCTAGAGAGGAAGCAATATGACTCAAGAAAGGCACACAAGGCAAGGGTAAAAATGGAAACTCAATCCAAACTAGGACCCGCAACTTGGTGTCGTCTGAGACAACAAAATCCTAGGTCCACAACTAGAAAACCAACAAAGAAGACCTGACATACTAGGGACCATGCTCTAGGATTGCCTGGACATGATTGACCTCCACAAAGTGTAAAAGAAAAAAACCCTTGGTTAATTTTTGGACCATATCAAGGCAGACCCCATGAGGGACCCAGGCCTTGCTAACCCATTCTTTGAGCACACTTTTAGGGGGAGTCCTCCCAACAAAATATCCAGCAAGGGTATGCTTTTCAATCCATTGACAAGCGGAATCAAATTCAGGGAAAGGAAAAATCACATCAGTTAGGGAGTCAAAAGACTTACCTTGTGGAAAACTTTCGAAACAAATTTTTGGGGTCATTTGTTCGGTGGAGGAGCCATTGAGTAGAGTTGTTGAACCACCAACACCAGCAAGAACTACTGGGTTAGATCCAGTCGAAGGCATATTAAAACAAAAACATCGCAGTAAATACGATCGTACACATAGGAAAAGAAGTATTTCCTGCGCAAAGAGCGCAGTATGACGCAAGAGGGACCAAGAGTGACCGCAAACACAAGAAAACCCTAGCAGAGCTCATACACCTTCCTAGCACACCCTTACCATTCTCGAAAATTATTTTTTGAAATATAACTTAGAATAAAAGAAATCATCTTAAAATAGTATTATTACTAGAGGCGTTCCACTATGATGCAATTTTTTTGTGTATAGAAAAACGTATGACATGTAACAACCACCATTTTTTTCTGTTGTGTAGCACAGCATAGCTACAATTCCCTTAGGCCCTAGACAACTAAGTAAATAAATTTTCCAAAAAAATCAATTTGGATGTTTTTTGTTGCTTTGTTGAAGAGTACAATAGTAAAAAGGAGTTCATTTATAGTTCAAAATGATATACATATTCATAGAGGAACATATATTTCATTTTCAGGTAACAAAAAGAAACTCATTTTCTTTCGTCATAAAACAAAGGTATATGGGAAGCTATTTCTATTTTCATTGAAAAGAAATACCATATCTACTTCACCATAAAGTTGCAGCTCAGAATAACGCATTCTATACATCTCATAATAACATAAATATTGTTTGCATTTGGGCTACAAAAGAAGATACAAATTTTAATATTACTGCACAAACATAGCCAACTCCGAAATTGAATAGGCAAACTATAATTTGCATGGGAAAACATTAGGCGAAATGTTTACTTTTGACATTTAGAAAATAAGTTTTATTACAAGAATTAAGCTTAAAAAAAGAAGACTACTTATCATTTTCTTCTTTTGAACTAGTGTAATGAGTAGACTCATCCAATTAATGCTTTCCAAGGTCTCTAGACCCATCAACTACTTTAAAAAGGTTGTTCCCCTTTTCTCTTTTTTGCATTTGCAGTGCTCTATCTTTGGCATTCATGTTATTATGAAGGGTCTCCAAGGACTGAACACAACATTGTTCACAATAAGCACTCACAAATACCTTGTACTTAGCTTCAATGGAAGATATAGCTATTGTTTGTTGAAACTTATTTTGGGACCAGAGCATGTTAAATATAATCCATTATATTTAGTGTTGTAAACCTCCTTGAAAGCTTGAAACATATGTTTTGCTACCCGGTTATGATGAACAGGAATGGCCTCATACTTAAATTCTAGTTAAATGTAAGACATTCATCACTCTACCCAATAGCTAAGGCAATCTTTCATTACCATAAGTAGTGCCCATTAGTTGAGACTTTCTTTAGTTGAATAGATTAAGAGGAACTCGCTTTTAAAATTAAAAAAATCACAATAATATCATAATAATATAATATTAATGTTAATTTAATTGATATATAATATTAATAATATATAATTTTGACATATAATATTATAATAAAAAAAAAAAATTATATATGGTAAATATCATTATAAATAAATTATATTTAGATCTTTTATTTTTATATTATTATTAAATTATATTATTGTATGATTATAATATAATTAAATATATTATATTATTAGTAAATAATATAATTAAATAGATATATCTTGACAATATGTTATTCAATTTTACAAGAAGTAGTAAATGTAGATTAATTAGTTTAGTGTAATTATGCAAAATGTTGTATATATATTAAGAATAATCTATATAGAAGATGTCGAGAAATATCTTTTTATTTTTAATTCATTTTTCAACATAATCATACTATTATATATATAATATAGTTATAATAATATATTAGATATTAGAATTATAGTATTATAAGTATTAATAGACAACTATTAATATATATATATATATATGATTATTTATGATAATTCTTTTTTATAATTGTAAGATTATTAAAATATGATCAATGTGATTGTATTGTAGATTTATTTAATATATTATATTCACATTGGAAGTTAATGGACTCTAATGATTATGTATTATAGATTAATCTATATTTAATATGATTTGAATAGTAATATATTTCAATGATTATACATCAATTATGTCTTCTTAAGTATTTAATAAATATATAATAAATCATAAAGAGTTTGTGTGTTCATTTGTCGTGATTGGATTATTTATTTAAGGTGCAAGAATTTTTACTTGCCTTAAATCTTCCAAATTTTTTCTTTGTGATTCAAATCCTTTGCACTTCTTGAATATACATCTTCTTTAATGTTTTACTTTCAAATTATAGAGCTTGTGTTTTCATCCAAAGTGTTGACATAATGTACTTCAAGAATAAGAATTTATATTTAGAGCATTCGATTCCAATGGATTTCTTCTATAAGTTAAGATGCATATAATTCTAAAGATTGCATTGTCCTTAAAATGTTCAAATGCAAAGGGCCTTCAATAGTAAAGCATTTGTATTTTTATTTTATATGTTTACATAAAGTACTTCAAGTGTTTGTATTCCTATCAAAAGCATTTAAATATCAAGAATCTTCATTCTAATACAAGATTTAGACTTGTAGAATATGTAGTTTCCTCAATAATCTTTAATAATTTATATAATTTATTTGATGAATATCCTTGTCAACAACCACAACCAACATTCATCTAGATGATGTTTGAAAATGCTCCTATTATATCTAGAATTTAAAGAGAGGAGGAGTAAACTCCTTATATTGGTTGTAGCTTTTTTAAAATTTATATCTCTTCAAATCAATAGCATAACAATTTACCTCACATTATTGAAATTTTGAAAGCCTAAAATATCAACCATTTCTAGATAAAACAACAACAAATGAAAAGTAGAGCATTGTCAAAAATGGATTGTCATGCAGCAACCAACATCAACACCTTTCCATATATGTTAAAATAGGAGGTAAAGCTCTTGTAATATACATCAATGAAAATATGTATTTAGCATGCTCTATCATAACTTTATATACAAAAACTTTACAAACAAAATCTTATCCATGATTAGGACCAAAACTAGATCCACCTCGCCCTCTTATGTGGGGTTGACATTGATTGTCCATAATGAGAGTATTGGTAGTGTACAGGTTGATCCAAAGAAATTCTTGTGCTAGGTAGTGGTGGAGGTAATGGGATAGTTAAGGGTCTTGCTACATAATCAATTGCAAAATTGGAGGACCTACCCTACGTATTTGGTGCCATGCTTTGTTGTTGCTTCTTCATGAGGTATGCATGTTGGCTTAAATTGTGTTGGATATTTTTGTTTAATATAGTTTATCTAGAACATTTCAACATAAGATAGAACAAAGCTTTAAAATATATTAAATTCTATTCTTTTATAATTTTAAATAATCTTGTATATAAAGCCTATTAAGGAATGAAAACTGTAAATCTATATGTTTTGTACATATAAACGTAAAAATAAACTAAAAATTAAATCAAATGATAATATAATATAATATAATTATAAGAAAAAATAATAATTATGTAAACATAAAATTTATATAATAATTATGTTACACAATAATATGTACAATATAATATAAATTTATTATATTATATTAAATAGTAATATACATTAATTATATAATATAAATTTAAATAATAATTTATTTCATATAATAATTTTCCAAATTATTTTATATTAAATAAAATATAAATGAAATGAAATGATAATATAATATATTATAAGAAAGAAAAAAATGTTTAAACATAAATCTATATAATAATTTTATTAACTAATAATATGTATAATATAATTTCTATGAAATAATGTAATAGTCTTAACAACTGCAGAAAATTTTCTTGTTTTGTATTCACATTTTCCATAATATAAATAACAACTTGATAACGATTCATGTTGTGCAAAACTTTTTTTAATGTATTCATTATACTGTCTATAAAAGAAATGACAACATATAGAATATTTTCTTGTTTTGATCTTATGCTTGGGAGTCTCCTCTATATTGAATTTCTTAAACTCCTATCTCCCAAAAATCAAACTACTTTGGACTAAGATATATCTTGACGTTATTTAGATATATTATTGAATAAGATAACTAAAATAATTTATATTAAAAAATAATATTATAAATCTAACGCACTTTTTTAGCCGATAGGCTATATATTGTTTGAAGTTTCAATCGATACCTGTCTCACACCTGAAACAACTAATCGTAAAATAATTTCTCAGTGGTTGTTTAAATGTTCCTCCTTCATTCAAGCCTTGCATTTAATTTTCAGATTTTTGACTCCATTTAATATGTCGAATCAAATCAGATTTTTGATTTTCATTTAATATGTAACTCTAATCGAATCGTATTTTCATGAACCCTAAAACCTTGAGTTTTACGTTTTATAGATAGATTGAAGCAGTGGCTATTTTATAGATTGATTGAAGCAATGGTTGTAGGAATATTGGTTTTGGTTAGTCTAATTTTAAAAAAATCTATTGTGGTACAGGGCTTCTTCAACTTTTCCTGCGAACCGCCCATTTTTTCTCATTGGCATCTTTGTGCAAAATCTTGAGGTAAGTCACTTGCCATGGTCTCAATGGCATATCGATTGCCTATTTTAAATCTACCAATCCCAAATCCTCCAAGTATGGATTCAACAGACTTAGTAGTAGTTTATCTTGAATCATCACCACAGAATGACGACAGAGCAATGTAGTTTTTCATTTCAGAGTTGGATTTGCTCCAAGTTCTACCTGCACGTAGAGTAAGCTCTTATTAACCTTTTCCTATGGGTCTATCCCTTTATATGATTGATTAATTTATATAGTCTCGATTTTACTATATCAATTATTAACTTGATCTTTACGTCATTTTAGTTGCAAATAATTTGGCTAACAAAGGTATTGGCATCACCACCAAGGAAGGTCAAGGATTCAAATCTATATTTGCCTTCCTCTATGAACTTAGAAGATAAAGAAGTCTAAACTTTTCCAACCAACAGATATAGGTGATACCCCTATTTCTTACATCAAATTCTATTTTGTTTTCAAATATCCATTTTTAGACACATATTTTGATTGTAGATGAGAAAGATGACCAGATGGAGGCCTATAATTTAAACATTGACATATTTTTGTTGTTTTTACACTTTCCCCTATTCCCATTATACTATTATCTATCTTGACTCAAAGAACCGTTATATCTACAGCCTAGCTCCTCCAAATTGACTAGTCTCTTTATGTTGCCCCTCAAAGATCTTGGTTATCCTTTCTCCGGTTTGATTTATTATGTACAACAAGTAGTTTGAAACAAAAGTTTAATAAAATCACTACAAGCTAATTGCAAACTACACTCAATCTTCAGTAGAGGTCTACTTTCTTTTGGAACAATCTATCCTAGGCACAAGTTCAATGGAAATCCATCTTTGAAAGTAGATAGGAGACTTAAAAAGGCCTCCTTCCACTCTCACTTTGCTCAAGACTTTGATTAGGAAAAATTATTGTTGTTGTGCCTCCAACCCTCCATAAAAGGAGTTTCATGTAGATTCCACCCCAACACTTCTTCCATCTTTTCAAAAAAATTAAGTTACAATAGGTAATCTGATGTTAGACCTTGACAAGGTTGATCCAAATTAGATTGCATCACAAATAATCAGGACTTAGTCATCTCAAAGGTGGTATATGATCAATCATAGATCAATCTATTGGATGTTGTGGTTGTATTTCTGATATGTGGTTGTCATTGATGTCAACACTATTAGCATTAATGTCTTTAAGACTGTATATGTCGAGGATATTGAGAAAATTGTAATAAAATATGTTACAGGTTGTTTGTGAAGCAGTGAAGATCAATGTGTTGGAAAGTTCAGTATGTTGATGATGAGAAGTTGTGTATTAAAGGGTTTGTTTTCCTATGTATAAAGTTCCTACTCCATAAGTTTCAAAGGTGTGCATGAAGATTTGGGCAAGTTATAAAGTTTTATGTTCTAACAGTTATTCTATTACTGGAAATGGTGTTCACAGAAGAAGATAATGTGTTTTTGGTAATCTGCAGTGTTGTGTATGTTCCTGAAGTTGTTGTGGATGTTTCTAGATCATGTTCTATTTGTGTTGCACATCTGCATTGATCATTGTGCTCGCAATTCGATATTTTCTCTTGTGTGTTCATGTATTTCATGTTCATGGCCGACAAGTTGTTGAAGCATGTTTTGGATCTCCAAGGAAGAATCTTTGAAGTTGTTTTGTGTTTGACGACATTGTTTTAGGTCTCTACTATGTTGTGGCCAACCTTGGTTGATGCGCATTGATAATCTTTATTGTTTTGGGCTGGCAGTTTGCATTCATTCTATTATTTTGTTGAAGCCAACATGAAGTAATGTACTTTCTTGTTGCGGATATATATAAGTAATTTTTTTCTTATTTAGGAAGAAAGGAAGTGTGAAGTGTGTGTGTTAAAGTGTGAAGTGTGTGTGTGCTATGTGCGAATAAAGTTCATATCATTCGAAGGCAGAGCAGAGTGTGAAGAAGAGTGAAAGAAAGTGAAGAAGTGTTCATGTGCTTAACCAGAACTATACTCGGGCATTAGCAGATGCTACTTTCTCAGTTCAAATTCTTCAAATGGATTTAATCTGAAATTTTTATGTAAGATAGTGAGTCTTCCTTTGAACAGTGAGATCTAGGCAGTGTTTCTGAATGCATGTGCATTCCTTATTCATTTTTCTTATACTTTTAACAAGGTATAACTTGTGGATTAACCTCCACTGTGCTTTTTCCGCTAACAAGGTTTCCACACAAAAAATATTGGTGTTATGTTTGTTTCTGATGTGTTGTTGATTCATGCATTCACTGTTAATGATCAGATCTGAGATTAAAGGTTAATAAGTTTAAATAAGTTTGAAATTATATGACAATTGATTCAGCCCCCTTCTTAGTTGTCTTCCCTTGTGTTGCCAACAATTGATATCAGAGCAGGTTCCTTGGAAGAAGTTTAACAGCTTGAAGTGATCTAGGATGGTGACATACAAGAAAGATAGTCTGATATTTGATGGAACAAACTACACTTTGTGGAAGGATAGAATGGAGTGTCATTTGAAGTGCATTGGTGAATCCTACTAGAACATTACAAGTAATAGGTATGTTATTCCTTAGAGTGGCCCTACTACTACTGTTGAGATTAGGGATTTTGAATATAATATTAGAGATAAGGAAGCATTATTGAGTGCTTTGACTGATTCTGAGATGACAAATGTTATGGATCTGAAAACTACTTATGAGATCTAGAAAAAGTTGGAAAACTTATATGAAGGTGATGCTAATGTGAAAATGGCCAAGCTACAGTGTCTGAAAGGAAAATATGAACTGTTGAAGATGGGTAATGATGAGAATATTGCTACTTACATGCAAAGAGTGAATGAACTTGTGTGTGGTATCAGATGTGTTGGTGGATAGGTGGATGAATCGGAGATTGTTGATAAAGTGCTTAGATCCTTGCCTGATGCATACAAAATTAGAGTTGCAGCGCTTGAAGAGCTCCGGAATGTGGTAAATGTAACCATAGATATGTTGGTTGGAAAAATTACTTCTTTTGAGTTGAGTGAATTCGGTGATGCCCTTCCTAAGACAAAGTTTACATTTAAAGCTACTACTTTTGGGAGAGACAAGCAGAGATATGATCCAGGTGAAATTTCTTCTAGAAAGGTATTCAAGTATGAGGATTAAATGAGACATATTGAAGAAGAAGAAAGAGAATTGAATGAGCTTGAAGCACTTATTGTCAAAAGGGAAGCCAGGGGAGAAGATAAGTATTTAAAGGAAAGTTTCCTATAAAATGTTTTTCTTGTAGTAAGATAGGTCATTTTGTATCAAGATGTCCTGAAAGAGTTCCTAAGCCAAGACCTTACAAGCCAAAAATTCAAAAGAAGTGCTATTATGTTGTTGATGAAGATGTGATAGATGTTGAATCTGACAAAGGGAATGCAAGTGAAGATGAGTTTGTGTTTATTGCTATCAAGGAAAATAATCTTGTGTCTACTGAATCTTCTAGTTGTACAAAAGTGGATAAAGCCCTAGTTGCTCGAGTTGAAGAAAAAGATGACTAGATAATTGACACTAGATGTTCACATCACATGACAGGTGATAAAAGCAAATTTATAAGCCTGGAGAAGTATGATGGTGGTGTTGTAAGATTTGGAGATAACAATGGTGGTATAATCCATGGTAGAGGATGTATTTCTTTTGATGGTAAGCATAATACTGATGATGTTCTTTATGTTGAAGGTCTGAAGCATAATCTTCTGAGTGTTGGATAGATGGTTGATAAGGGATATAATCTTCAATTCAAAGATGGAAAGTGTAGCATATTGGGAAGTTCTAGAAATGTGATTGCTTATGGTACAAAAACAAAAGGTAACATCTTTCATCTGAATGTTGGTAGTAAAAGCTGTCTGATTGCTCAAGTTGATGAAAATTGGTTGTGGCGTAGAAGAATGTGTCATGTAAACTTTGATAATATTATCAAGATCGGTTCCTCATAGGCTGTGAGAGATCTTCCTAAGTTGGTGAAGCCTACTAATGTCATATGCAAGGAATGTCAATTGGGAAAACAAACTAGAATTTCATTTCACAACAAATTATAGTATTCTTCAAATGAATAATTGGAGCTTGTGCATACTGACTTGTGTGGTCCTGCTAGAATCAGAAGTCTGCAAGGTTACAAGTATTTCATGTTGCTTATTGATGATTACTCTAGGATGATGTGGGTTACTTTCTTAAGGGCGAAATCTGAAGCTCTATAAAATTTCAAGATCTTTAAAGCTATGGTTGAGACAAAGACAAATCTGAAGATTAAGTGTCTAAGATCATAGATAGAGGTGGTGAATTCACTTCCAGTGAGTTTAATTCTTTTTGTGAAGAACATGGGATAAAGAGACAGTTATCTACACCGTGGACCCCTCAACAAAATGGAGTTGTGGAAAGGAAGAATAGGACAACTCAAGATACTGCTAGAACTATGATGTTGGAAGGAAATGTCCCTCATGTCTATTGGAGAGAACCTATAAGTATTCTTGTTTATATCCTCAATCGGGTACAAATCAAACGTAATACTAGTAAGACTCCTTTTGAGCTATGGTTTGGTCATAGGCCTACTGTTGAATACTTCAAAATATTTGGAAGTAAATTCTATATCAGGAGAGATGAAGATATAAGAAAGTTTGATACTAGAAGTGATGAAGGAATATTTCTTGGTTATTCTACTAAGAGCAAGACCTACTGGTGCTACAAAAAGAGATTGAAGAAAATGGTTGAAAGTGCAAATGTTAAGGTTGACAAAGACATTGCTAGACCCTCCAGAACTTGTGGATATGATTCTGATGATCAGAATGATAGTACAAACAAGAGTCAGACTTCAAATCAAGTTTAGATCGTTCTGGTGAATCAAGAAGATCAAGAAGAAAGAGAGACTAGTGAAAGCACAAAAGAGAGATCACAAGAGCTTGAAACTCAATAACACTCTAATACTCCAAGGTATGTGAGATTAAATCATTCAAAAAATCAGATTATAGGAGATAAGAATAAAGGTGTCCAGACTAGGAGAAGAATTGCAGAAGAATATTGTTTAATTTCAAAGACTGGGCCAAGTAATGTCAATGAAGCATGTAAAGATGAACATAGGATTGAAGCAATGAAAGAAGAACTGTAGAAAATTGAGAAGAATAATACATGGATTCTTGTTCCTAGACCTAAAGACAAAAATATAATTGGAACCAAATGGGTTTTTAGAAACAATTTGAATGAACAAGGTGAATTTATCAAAAACAAAGCAAGATTGGTATGCAAAGGATACTCTCAAATGGAAGGAATTGACTTTGAAGAAAATTTTGCTCTTGTTGCTAGAATTGAAGCGGTGAGATTGTTTCTTGCTTATGTTGCTTACAAAAACTAAAAAGTTTATCAAATGGATGTCAAGTCAACATTTCTAAATGGTGAATTAGAAGAAGAGGTGTATATTGAACAACCTGATGGATTTCAATTGACTAATCAGGGAGATATGGTTTGTCGGTTGAAGAAAGCATTGTATGGACTCAAACAATCCCCTAGAGCTTGGTATGCCAGATTGGATAAATACTTTTTGAAGCTTGGATTTAAAAAAGGTACGGTTGATAGTAATTTGTATTTCAAAATTGATGATGATAAATATTTGTTTGTTGAAGTCTTTGTTGATGATATAATTTTTGGAGGAGATGATGGTTTGTGCATAAATTTTGCTAATGAGATGCAAAATGATTTTGAGATGTCAATGATTGGAGAGCTGAAATTATTTTTGGGATTGTACATTACTCGATTAGATAAAGGAATCTTTGTATCTCAGTCCAAGTATGTAAAGGAATTGCTAAAGAAATTTGGTATCCAGAAGATTCAAATCTAGTTGGTACACCCACGGTGACTAGATGCAAGTTAACACAAAATGATGATTCTTTGAAGGCAAATCAGACTAGATATAGATCAATAATTGGTGGATTGATTTATTTGACTCAAACTAGACTAGATATCATGAATTATGTATGCATTGTTGCTAGATTTCAAGCCAATCCTAAGGAATATCATGTGACTGTTGTGAAGAGTATTTTTAGATACTTGAAAGGAACAGTTGATTTTGGCCTATGGTATCCAAAAAATGATGATCTTACTTTAAGTGTCTTTATTGATGCTAATTGGGAAAGATATGTAAATGATAGGAAAATACTAGTGGTGGCACATTTTTCTTGGGAAAGAAGTTGATTTCATAGTTAAGTAAAAAACATAATGTTGTTTCTTTGTCTACTACAGAGACAAAATACATTGTTGCAGCTAACAATTGCACTCAAGTATTATGGATGAAGAAGATGCTAAAAGATATCAGAGTTGTGTATGATGAACCTATTGCCATATTCTATGATAATTCAAGTGTTATAAACATCTCTAAGAATCTGGTGTTGCATTCAAAGACCAAGCATATATCTATCAAGTACAACTTTTTGAGAGATAAAGTGAGTGATAAGGAAGTCAAACTGGAGTATGTGCCTACTAAGGAATAGATTGCAGACATCTTTACTAAGCCTTTGCCTAAGGATACTTTTGAGTATCTCAAAGAGAAGTTAGAGGTGATTACCCCTCTTAATCAGAACTAAGATGCATATTCTTTGCATCAATCCGAGTATTCATAGTCATATCTTGATCTGGATTGATGTTGTGGTGGCTGCTACTCAAGGGGAGTAGTCAGATGATTCAGATATGTGGTTCAGAGCTTGTGTACCTTTGTCATTGATGTCAAAGGGGGAGAAGAGTAATGTGAAAAAATATGGAAGAGTTAAAAAGAAATGAGGGAGAAGAGTAATGTGAAAAACTAAGGGGGAGAATAATAGTATAAGGAGCAATGTGTAAAGGGGAGATTGTTGGAAGAAGAGTTCTAAGTTGCGTTGATGATCTATTTCTCACATAATGTGTTTTCATCAATTCCAAAGGGGGAGATTGTTGGATGTTTTGGTTGTATTGTTGATATGTGGTTGTCATTGATGTCAAAACTATTAGCATTAATGTCTTTAAGACTATATATGTCAAGGATATTGAAAAAATTGTAATAAAATATGTTATAGGTTGTCTGTGAAGCAGTGAAGATCAGTGTGTTGGAAAGTTCGGTATGTTGATGATGAGAAGTTGTGTATTAAAGGGTTTTTTTTCCTATGTATGAAGTTCCTACTCCATAAGTTTCAGAGGTGCGCATGAAGATTTGAGAAAGTTATAAAGTTTTGTGTTCTGACAGTTATTTTATTATTGGAAATTGTGTTCACATAAAAAGATAATGTTTTTCTGGTCATCTGCAGTATTGTGTATGTTCTTGAAGTGTTTGTGGATATTCCTAGATCATGTTATATCTATGTTGCACGTCTGCATTGATCATTGTGCTCGTGATCCAATATTTTCTCTTGGGTGTTCGTGTTTTTCATGTTCATGGCCGACAAGGTGTTGAAGCGTGTCGTGGATCTCCGACGAAGAATCTTTGAAGGTGTTTTGTGTTCGAGGACATTGTTTTAGGTTTCTACTATGTTGTGGCCGACCTTGGTTGATGCACATTGATAATCTTTATTATTTTGGGCCGACAATTTGCATTCATTCTATCATTTTGTTGAAGTCAACATGAAGCGAAGTAATTTCTTGCTGTGGATATATATAAGTGATTGTTTTCTCATTTAGGAAGCAAGGAAGTGTGAAGTGTGTCTATGCAAGTGTGAAGTGTGTGTGTGTGTTATGTGCGAATAAGGTTCAGATCATTCGAAGGCAGAGTAGAGTGTGAAGAAGAGTGAAAGAAAGTGAAGAAATGTTCATGTGCTTAATCGGAACTATACTCGGGCATTAGTAGATGCTACTTTCTTAGTTCAAATTTTTCAAATGGATTTAATCTAAAATTTTTATGTAAGATAGTGAGTCTTCCTTTGAGCAGTGAGCTCTAAGCAGTGTGCTTGAATGCATGTGCATTCCTTATTCATTTTTCTTATACTTTTAACAGGGTATAACTTGTGGATTAACCTCCACCATGGTTTTCCCCTAACAGAGTTTCCACGCAGAAAATATTGGTGTTATGTGTGTTTCTGATGTGTTGTTGATTCATGCTTTCACTATTAATGATCAGATCTGAGATTAAAGGTTAATAAGTTTACATAAGTTTGAAATTTTGTGACAACTGATTCACCCCCCCTCTCAGTTGTCTTCCCTTGTGTTGCCAACACAATCAAAGTGGGAACTTGAATCTTGGATCTTCAACATCATAATCTGTAGCCCCTAGATCATAGCAACTCGCCTCATATGATCCTTCCATATTTTGTCACTTTGTTGGTTGACTATGCATTTTATATTTTGTAACTTGCAATTGATTTCTAGGCTCAAACTTCAAAGAATAATTGTGTAGTAATGCATTATGTAGTATAATCAACAAGACAACAACCATATTGATTTCTAGGCTCGAACTTCAAAGAAAAATTATGTAGAAGTATTATTCAATGTAATCGATGAGACAAAAACCTCAATTTACAAGATCCATGATTCATGGTTTACATTCATTTTGTTTCATTTTATCTCTAGTTTTTATTTGGCATGAAATCGGAAAAAAGCAATTTTCCTCCATTTTTTTAATTTTGTTTGCATTTGTTGATTTTTTTCCCAAGTTTTTCAACATCAATTGAAAAAATCTTCACCTTTTTGCTTGAGAAAGAGTTTTGCTACTATGGTCTAAACCCTCTCGATCCAAGCCCAATCAAGGGAAATGATAATAGAAAAATTATCTACCATCAAAGACACAAGGAGACAACTGGCGTAATCTGAAAATATTTGCTAGTCTAAAATGCCTCAGAAGACACTGATTACTATGGCAATTTTTTTGTGTTTGCATCATATTATTATCAAATATGATTAACACAAAGACTAGTAACAAGATAATAGAATATACTATCAAATTTTGGAGGAGGATATGTTTCAATTTGACTTAGATAATGTAATGTAAGTTGTGGCGAAAATTCTTCGAATTGAGAAGGTGTTGGTAAATTACCATGAAGATTTTCAAAGCAGTTTATTGGACTCTTTGTTCTACCATTAGCTTGAGAAGGAAATTTTGAATAAAATAATCACAAACTTCATATTAATCATCCCTTTACATTGAGCAACCATGACATGCGTGCATCCAATAAGTTGTTGAAGGCTACCAAAACATGTTGACAGACTCTTGATAATGAAAGCATCCAGAAAATTCTTCGCCAACAATTCATTGAAAGAAAAAATAATAAAATAATATATATTCTAATCCACTCCAAAATTTTCTCTCTATCATTAAACTTATACATTCTACATATTAGTCTTCAAATAAAAGTATAGATGTAAAATGCTTTTTTCTTTAGACTAAAGAAATGCCTAAGACTGCAAGAAAATACAGAACATATAGAATACGTAAGAGGAAGAAGCAGCTAACACATAGATTACCTACAAACAAATATTTACAAGATAACCAGTCAGATCAGAAAATATTGTTTTAAGAGAGAGATTGGAAAATATATGGGAAAGTTTAGACTCTGTAAATTCGAGAAAAGCGGAGATAAAAATTCAGCAAACAAGCATATTAAAATCCGCGCCAGGTAGGGGTCGAACCTACGACTTTCTGCTTAGGAAACAGACGCTCTATCCACTGAGCTACAGGCGCTTCGTGCGCTGCACTTCTTTTTGTCGATAATATTTTAAAATTTTAAAATAAATTTTTATAGTTACTATTTGACACAAAAATATATTAGACTGACTTTATTGCCTAATTCCTAAACAATTAAAATGAAACATAAATTAACAACATTCAAGTGAACGTGCCGGAGTGGTTATCGGGCATGACTAGAAATCATGTGGGCTCTGCCCGCGCAGGTTCGAATCCTGCCGTCCACGTCTGTCAATTTTTCTTCTCATTCCAGATTTGTTTTCTTTATGCTTTGATTTCGTTCCTCAATAACATGTTTGGAATAGAGGAATGAGTTGTGGAAGGCTAATTACCTACTCATATCATATTCTGGCAGTCTTATAATTAACGGAGGTGAGAAGGAAAATCATTTCTCTTTTTAATTATAAATTCGATTACAGCTTTCGTAAATATCTTTCTACAATTTAAGAACTTCTTGCTTATAATAGTAATCATAAAAATATAATTAGAGATAATTCTAATGATACAAAGTATATTATAGGACTTTTCTAGATAGATTGGATAGTTTAATATAATGATTGGAATAATATTATTTAACTTAGAAATGATTGAGACTTTCATAGTTTGACATTATTTTTTATAAAAGGTTTTGGATTATCCTTTTCATTTGGACTTAGTTTCTTCAATCTCTTTTTTGTCTCGTCTTTGTTTTCAGGTCATCTTTGAACATACAAGACATTCTTAAAACCTTCATCATTGGACATTCTTCTTATCTCTTCATTAAACATGACAACAAGGGAGTCCATCTTTTTCTCTACAACGCTATCATTGATAGGAACAATTAATTATCTTAACGTTCATGCAAACAACACAGCAAAAAGATACATTTATCTTCCTCATCAATTTTAGCATTTATGAAACCTAATTGACTCATAATCAGATTAAAGGCAATCAAATGTTCTACAATAGAATTATCTTCATTTAAAAAAAATATAAACATCTTTTGAGATATAGCTTATTAGTTAGGATTTTAATTTGAGAAATATAACCTAACCTTTTCACAATCCAAATGTGGTGGCCTCTTCTGAAATATTTAAGAAGATGGAATCTAGACACAACCAAATGGTTCCTCGCACCTTCTTGTCCAACTTTTTCTAATCTTCATTAGACATTCTATCAATTTTATTTTCTTTTGCAACAACTTTTTGTTGATCTTTTTCTTTTGATAAACCCTCTTTTTTTAACTTTCATAGCTCATACTTAGAGCCATTGAACTTTTCAATCTCTAAACAAGAGATAGAGGTTATGTTTTCAACCATTCATAAATTTGTAAAATCACTAATTAAAAAACTTTTATTGCATCTAAAAACCTACAACACCTCCAATAAATTCATCTTCTTCTAAATAAAACCAAAGCTTTAGTACTAAATATTGAGAAATATATAGTAAACTATGATAATACAATTCAATTCACTTGATTTGTAAATTTGAAATACCAATTAAGATATGATAAGATTCACCATTTTGGTTTATGTGAGGAAGTCCAAATCAACTAGAACATGATAAATACATAAAAATATAATTTATGTGGAGAAACCCTTAAAAAGAACTCCACATCGACTAGAGTACAAGTCTATATTAATCAAATAAAAAAAAACACATCCAATTTCTCTCTTTAATTTGATAGTATTTTGGCACCATAACCTTACTTCACCTACAAAAGACCCATGAAATAACTAGTTGTAACATGTTGATTGTTCAATGAAAGTAAATTCACTAAGTTTTAACCTAAAGTAAATATTTATGTTCAAAACTCATAGCAATAAAAAAAATCTTCTATTTCGAAGACTAAATGCACATTTGAATAACACGTATTTCAAACTTTCCATTTGCATTATAATTAAAAATTACAATCTTTCAAATACATTTCAAATCTCAAGATAGCATTTCTTGTATTACAACTTCCATAGAAATGGATATAAGATAACACACATAGCTCCTTGAGCTTCACTAGCACATAGTAACAAATGGTCCAGGAAATACCCTACAAATCTCAACCACCAACTGATGAGGAGAAGCATCACTCAAGCACTTTTCTACAAACCACTGACTCAAATGCGGTCCCCCACACATTTTCCATATATGGCAAGATGGCCCTAGCCTTCGACGAAGGAACTAATTGGTAAAACCCCATAACAAAATAGCCTTCCTAAGCTTCGTGTTGTGCCCTACAATTCTAGAACCTAATCCTATAGTGGAACTACAACAACAAGTATGAAAATCCCAAACTAGAAATTGTCTAAAAATGAACACAATGAATTGACAGTGTAAACAATGGCTACTTACACTACTTTGGCCAAAGTTTTATATAAAAGAGTCATCCATTCACCCACTATCCTAGCCCGATTTGTTTAATGGACATTCATGTACTATGCTTAGGCAATTCCTTCCGTTGGATAATTGTTAATCCCATGAACAACATATCTCTTTATAACAACTATGCATACGCAATTCCCTCCATTGGGTAGTCGTTAACCCTAGGAACAACCTATGTTTATAACATTCCTAGTAAACACATTGCATAGCTATAACCCAAAATGCTAATCTAAATTGATGGTAATCAATGAACTCACTATAGTTTAGATACATAATAGCTTGAAATGAAAACAACATAAGTTATCCTAGCTTCATCTTTCCCTAATATATAATACTAAGATCACAATAACTCCTTACTATGGAGTATGTACAAACACTAAAGTAAAGTACATAAAGAGTAAAATATAATAAGATTCTTCCAATAACACAATCCTTTTTCCTAGTAAACACATTGCATAGCTATAACCCAAAATGTTAATCTAAATTGATGGTAATCAATGAACTCACTATAGTTTAGATACATAATAGCTTGAAATGAAAACAACATAAGTTATCCTAGCTTCATCTTCCCCTAGTATATAATACTAAGATCACAATAACTCCTTACTATGGAGTATGTACAAACACTAAAGTAAAGTACATAAAGAGTAAAATATAATAAGATTCTTCCAATAACACAATCCTTTTTCCTAGGAAACACATTGCATAGCTATAACCCAAAATGCTAATCTAAATTGATGGTAATCAATGAACTCACTATAATTTAGATACATAATAGCTTGAAATGAAAACAACATAAGTTATCCTAGCTTCATCTTTCTCTAGTAAATAATACTAAGATCACAATAACTCCTTACTATGGAGTATGTACAAACACTAAAGTAAAGTACATAAAGAGTAAAATATAATAAGATTCTTCCAATAACACAATCCTTTTTCCTATTCTATCAATTCAATACTTTTTCCACTCAAAACATCATCAACATTCAATCTTTTCAAAAACAAAAAGCATTTAAGAGGGCAGAATAACATGCTTGTTAAACACTAATTCTAAAGGAAACAAACTGAATTCCAAGCACAATCGACTCCAAAATCTATAGCAATTCTCCAATCCATACTCAAAAATAATTCACTAAACTCACTAAACTCTTCTCACAACAACCCTCAGCTCACTCAATAAAAACTCAAAATGAAAACAACACAATGCAAGTAAAACAATGCATCCAAATGAATTATCCCACACCCCTATTTATATAGAATTAAGAGACTTCACTGCCTATTATCAAGCTTTGCAATTTGACACTTCTCAGTTATATAGTCGACTCAGCAAATTAACTTCAACTGGTGGAAGAATTATAAAGTAATACTCATATATTTAGAACAACAAATCGATTGGTATAGAGACAACAAGAGTTTATCTCAGCAATGCAAGGTGAAAAACAACAGGTCGACATCCAAATTTTCCAAAAAAAACGAGACTTATTCTACCTTTTACCCAGTCTTCCATCGCTGGATAATTCTCAATTCTTTGGGCTACTAATCATAATGCAGGTTCATATTTTGGTGCCATCTAGTTCTTTCCACTATGCATTTTTGGTGTTGTTGTTTAAAGACTAAGTCAGTGACTAAATATCATTCAAAACCTCTTTAAACTTGTTGACTGAGTCTACAAACATTATGCAATGTGATAGCAAATTGGTCAACTCTCATTTATTGATCACTGTATTGCATATAGCGCTTACTATATGTTGTGATATCTTTTATGCATTATGTGCAATACATATCATTAAGTTTTCGCTTTATTTCATTATAACTTCAGCGCTTTATAAATAATAAATAACGCTTGAACAATATCAGTGTATATACATTTATATATATATATAAATACATTTATATGTATATGTATATGTATATGTATATGTATATGTATATGTATATGTATATGTATAGTTACATATATTCATCAACCTTACATTATTTACACATTTATCATTTGATATATTGATCTAGCATATATACATGTTATCTTTAATATATATATAAAGGTGCACGTATATATATTTATATACAGATATATTGATATACACAATATGTGTGTATATATGTATATATGTATATATATATATATATATATATACATATATCCATATATACATTTGCTTATTCAAACAATGGTGCATATTTACAATCTCATCGATAATATATATATATGCATACGATGTATATATACATGTCTTATTATTTGTTTGATATTCTCATACCCATGAGTAATTTGTCCATGAGCATGCATAGATACATCTACCTATGTATACTCATGTACGTATTAACTCACGTGAATGGGTCTATCCTCGACATGTACATGTATATATATATATACTATGTATATATATATATATACATAGTATATATATATATATATATATATACATGTATATTATCAATTGAATATAGAACATATATGAAGAACTCACAATCTCAAAGGAAACCTTACAATATCACAACAAGAACATTTACAATAATACATAAACCTTCCTAAATTCAACCACAACCAAAACTAAGGGATAACTTACCAATTTTCAGAACTATGACTCAATTGAATCAATCTATATGTGTGTGTGTGAAAAACTCAGTTAGGCTTCGTTTAGGAGTTAACCGACCAATCACTTCTCCTGAGTGACACTTCCCCTCCTTCTGGAGGCTTGATCCCTGCATCTGCATCTGCATCCAACTTAGAACATTGCAATGGTAGTTAGTTGTTCATTCAAACAATCATTTGCATATAACCATCTCATAGTAAGAAAATCAAATTAAATCAATCTTTCATAACATTTAATCATAACATCAAATCAATTTAACTTCCTTTCATTGTTTTCCAAACAATATATAATCAAAATGCAAACACATATTTTCCAATAAAAAATATAAGCACATTCATTTATTCACTATTTTAACCAACCATAGTAATAGTAAATAGGTAAAAGCATAATGGGGTGTAACACTAGCCAAGGCATCTAATTTATAGGGATCTTGTTATGTACTCAAGGATATGATATTATAATATATTTAGGTGGATGGAGATGTCAACATGTGGCACACATCTCTTAATTTAATTATATAATTGGTTCATTTGGATAACTTGTGTAATTAATTATATTAGATTATGAGTACGCCTTCATTAGGATTGTTCTCCCATTTTATTATTAGGATTTTTATTTAAAAGAGGTGATTATCATTGCAAGGATATACATGTGAAGTATGATATTGTATTTGAGATCTCTTGGAGATATATTATGGAATGAATTCTTTCATAAGGAGTATTTTATGATGTTATCCTACCTCAATAGTTTACTCTTATTTCTACATATATTGTATATTAGGGCATCTTGTCCCACAAACAACTCTTGTATTGTGTGAGATCTATCTTCTACATTATATTGTTTCATTATTATATGTGTGGATCTTATCAATATGACTCTTTCCTTAATTTATACAAAGACTCTTGATCAATAGTTGGACACTGTAGAATGTGATGTTTGACAATTCAAATGACACTTCTTACAACTAGTTCCTAATTCATAATTTACTAGCTCACACATAGAGGAAATTCATAAAATTTATTAGTTTAACTAGCCTAATTCACGGTTTATTAGTTCAAAAAAAATACTCAAGAATAATGAAAGCCTAGATAAGTTGAAGGATCATGTCCCAAGAAATAACTATAAAATATTTTCATCTCTAAGCCACATGCACTATAAGGAAGTCTTAAATAAAAGATGTGATTTAAATTTCTTTTAAAAATAATATCAATGGCACCCTTTAATGGGTCTTTGGGGGTTCATCCCTCTGCCCGTGCAAGGGCTTCAGTTCAATGGTGTAAACCTAAAAGGGGGTGGATAAAAATCAATTTTGATGGGGCATCACAAGGTAATCTAGGTCCTTTGAGGGCTAGGTGCGTTGCTCATGATGATATCGATAACATTTTAGCAATAGAGACTAAGAAGTTGGAGGAAGGCACAAATAACGAGGTGGAGGTGCAAGTTGCACTCCTAGCAATAGATTTGGCAAACAAGCTCCATGTAGAAAGATTGCATCTAGAAGGGAACTTGTAGGTGATTATCAATGTGATTTCCAATGGCAAAGCGTAAGTCTTGAAACTTGACAAAATAGTCAACATAATCTGAACCAAGCTCAACAATTTCCGAAATTTTAAAATTTCTCATAGTTATCGTGAAGGCAATGCTTTAGTAGATCAACTGTCTAAAATGGCGATGAAAGTGGTCGAGTAGTTTGGATCAAATATAGCGGAGATTTGGTAGGAGGGATAAAAGGTGGCAACTGATGGCAGCCTCATTAATGAAGTGGTCGATTGATGTGGAGTGGAATTATTTCATTTTGTGTTGGTACAGGGGCTTTGAATGCTGGGAGAGATCAAGGCGTATTTACTCCTTCCCATTTTTGATGTGTTCATCCAATTTGTTTTTGTAGTTTGTCATTGGTGCATGCCAAAGGTTGGTGTCTACAAGAGAATGGAAGAAAATTTCACTCTCAACGCTTCGAAGCAACAAATGGCTTTTCAGGGACCGATCACGAATGAAAGATTGAAGAATGTGTTTGTCACAGGTGACCCTTTCTTCCTCAATTTGGTCTGGGCTCTCTTGGGAATGGAATTTTTGGTTTCCAAATTTTGTTACCGCACAAATACATAAATCTATTTTTTGTTTTGTGCATGGGGCCTCCATTTCAGCTCATGAGAGGAGGTTCGAAGGGTGATGGAACGGTGTATCAAATTAGAATGGCGGGTTGGTTTGGAAGAACTGTTGGCTTGTGCAGTGCTAGGGCGTGGTTTCGTCGTCACTGATGGCGACTAGATTGGCTTCTCAGGTGTGCCTCACCAATGGCACCCCTTTCTTCTACGCAGATCTCTTGGCAATACCCTAGAAAGGAAGGCGAAGGCCAAAAAATATCGGGCTTTCATTTTGGACTATGTGCATGATTGGAAATTGGTGATTGTTGTTGGGATTCCCAGAGAGAAAATGAATCCATAACTCTTTTGCTTCAAGTTGGTTGGTGTGTGGATGGACATGGAGGTGCAGAGGAGGGCTTTTGGTCTTGGTGGGTTGCATGGGAGGGGTCGTGGGGAATCACAAGGCAGTGGCAAGGCTTGTGGTCGAGGGCATGGTCGAGGGCATGGTCGCAGGGTATGAATGGGGGTAGCTCAGTGCCCTTTTTTTTTTTTTTTTTTCTTCTAATTCGGCTACTAGTTGCCTACGGTCATGAAAATGCCACCAATTTTGTAAATTTTTCTTTGGGGTGTATCGAGTAGTGGAGCTTTTGAATTTTGTTTTGGCTCGTACGTTTATGCACTCGGTTGGCGACTGTAAATTTATAGGTTGGGGTTGTAATTTTGGTGTGTTCACATTTGGATCATGGCTAGGCTAGCTTCAGCCACTCATGAACAAACATTTCATATTTTTTGTATTTTCACATTATAATTTGATAATAAAAAATATATATTTTACCGACCAAAAAAAATAATATCAATGGCTCCTAGTCAACAAGACACATCTCATATAGAGTAATTTATTGAAGAATTTCTTAATCCTAATATAATCTAGGAGAGGATATTCATGAGAGAAATCCTCCATATAAGGCCCCCCTTAATCTTCCTTTGAATCCATAGGTGTATAGTAAAATTAGAGCTACCTAATCAAGTTTGTTGAGTTGGTGATAAAAAGTAAAGCTAGCTACCTGGTAAATATTGTATTAATACTCTTATTGAGTCAATATGAACAAAAGTGTATGGCCCTTGATAAATAAAATCACTAAGGGCTCATCAATTTGGTCAAGAAATCCCAAAATAGAATGGCTAGATTGAGAAACTCAACCTAAACTAACACATTAATGTCTTCTCTAAAAGATAAAGTACTAGGACCACCATAATCAAATTAATATGTGTCACACAAATCAAAAAATTGACTTAGGTAGTAACATTTTTAAATATTGGTCTTTAGCAAAAATAAAATAAGAGCTTTGTTCATGTTTTAAATATTCTTCAAATTTATGCTTGACAACTCATATTGTGATATTGCTATTAAGATTCAACTATGTTGTTTTTATGAGTCAAACTCATTGACCCGTCTTTCATGAGTAGTGGTTCACAAGAACCCCTCTCTCATAATAATGAATGGTCCACTTAACACTCATTGCATCTAGGTGATGCTCACAGAGGTGAAGCATTGGGCCTTCCCGGGAGGTCAACCATCCCTGTACTACTCCAACTCAAGAGCATCACCTAGATGAAATGAGTTTTAAGTGGACCAGTCATTATCATGAGAGATGGATTCTTTGAACCACTACTCATGAAAGATGGATCAATGAGTTTGAATTGTAAAAACTACATAGTTGAATTTTAATAGCAATATCACAATTTGACACGTAGTGGAAAACACCTCTTACTTATCAACTCATATTATTAAGGCTTCATTGGATATTAAAGGGTAGAATTCCCTCCAGGGATAAACCCTCAATAAATTAGCATATACAAAGTCTTTTGATATATAGTAAATCCTATAAAAGAAAAGTTGCAGGTTCAAATCAGTCAATGGAGCAGAGGAAAAGAGAGCCTAAGCATATCAATGTTGTACACTCACCAAACACCATGAAAGGGTCAATACAAAGTTACAAACTAGAAAATATTGTTCTCAACAGAAGTCTCTAGTCTGTAAATAGAATTTTGTTAGGAAGACCTTAAATGGCTACTTCTTAGTAAGGATATCAAAGCAAGTTATGTCCAAATCCTATAAAAATCCATCTTACAATTATGTGAACATTCAGAATTAAATCTTATGGATATGAAAAATCTCACTTTCCCATAAACTACACATTTTGAACTTTGAAAAATAAAAAGTTTGGATGCACACACTGAAAACTTCAAGGCCAATTTAAGCATAATATGGTTGACGATATTTATTCCTCTGAATTGTAACTTAATACCCATGATAGGAGGACCCTGGCCAAGTCACCTTGGAGGCAAAGGATTTTAAAGGTGTGCAAGGTAAATGAAGTACAAAATAAACAACTATTGCTTTCAACCCACATGTCATATGATATAATGATTACATGAACTAATATTTTGTGTCAGAACCTCATCTCGATATCTTAAATCTAGACAACCAAACCAAGTTTTATAAAATTTATTTTTAAACTAGCTACATTCGGAGAAACAATCCTGTAAACAAGTAAAATATGTTGGATTGACTTTATTGCCTTAATTTACTATTTAAATAATTAATATGAAACATGATTAAATCACATTCAAGTGGACGTGTCGGAGTGGTTATCGGGTATGACTAGAAATCATGTGGGCTTTTCTCATGCAAGTTCCCTCCACATGCTAGTACAAGCAATCACCTATAGTTCCTCGCATGTTCGCCAAAAGGTTTTCAAAATTATCACCTTCTCTAAACACATGCAATAACTTATTACCTTCTCTAAACACATGCAATATTTTAATTCCTTTGTAAGACTTCATCAACTCCTTGACATCATCTATAGAGTTCTTATAGGACCAATGAGGGATAACCTTAGCATGAAGCATGTCAATTATGATTTTAGAGGGATAGACTTAGCATAAAACACATATGTTGACAAGAGAAAAACCTCTTTTTATCAAGGTATCAATGGTGAGAATTTTCTCAAGACGTGTGACCCACTAAATCATATGTTTTGAAAGTCCTAATCATTCCTAGGTTAAATAATATTATTCTAAACATTATATCAAACTATCCAATGTATCTGGGAAAATCGTATAATATACTTTGTATCATTAAAATTCTTTAAATACATTTATAATAGTATTTATATGATTACTATTATAATTTAAAGGTTCTTAAATTGTTGAAAGATATTTTTAAAAGTTGTAATTCAATTTATAACTAGATTATTTATCTTATTACATAATATATAGGATACGTCGAGATATATCATCTTGCAGAAATCCATTGTGCCTATTTACTATATAAATAATTAATATGAAACATGATTAAATCACATTCAAGTGGACATGTTGGAGTGGTTATCGGGTATGACTAGAAATCATGTGTGCTTTTCTCGCGCAAGTTCCCTCCACATGCTAGTACAAGCAATCACCTAAAGTGCCTCGCATGTTTGCCAAAAGGTTTTCAAACTTATCACCTTCTCTAAACACATGCAATAACTTATCACCTTCTCTAAACACATGCAATATTTTAATTCCTTTGTAAGACTTCATCAACTCCTTGACATCATCTATAGAGTTCTTATAGGACCAATGAGGGATAACCTTAGCATGAAGCATGTCAATTATAATTTTAGAGGGATAGCCTTAGCATAAAACACATATGTTGACAAGAGAAAAACCTCTATTTATCAAGGTATCAATGGTGAGAATTTTCTCAAGACGTGTGACCCACTAAATCATATGTTTTGAAAGTCCTAATCATTCCTAGGTTAAATAATATTATTCTAAACGTTATATCAAACTATCCAATGTATTTGGGAAAATCGTATAATATACTTTGTATCATTAAAATTATCTTTAAATATATTTCATATAATATTTATATGATTACTATTATAATTTAAAGGTTCTTAAATTATGGAAAGATATTTTAAAAAGTTGTAATTCAATTTATAACTAGCTTATTTATCTTATTACATAATATATAGGATACGTCGAGATATATCAACTTGCAGAAATCCATTGTGCCTATTTTATTGTTGTATGCCTGTCATAATGTATTTAAGGTGCATGGTAATATAATGTCACCGGTTTCTTTTTTTAGGAATGTAGAGTTAAACCACATGTCTATGATATTGAATTTTCTTTAGGAGATTGGATATTGTTTATTACATAATCTATATAGGAAATGTCGAGATATATCAATTTGCAAGGATCTATTTTGCAATGTTATTGTTGTGTGTTTGTAATAATATATTCATTAGTTGCATCATAATAAATATCGTTGGATTATATTATAGGAATGTCGAGTACAACCACATGTGTATGACATTGAATTTAGCTAAGGAGAATGAATATTGTCTATACATAAGGACATTGTATTGAATGAAGAAGTTTATCACTTACATTAGTTGTATTCTAAAGTTTGGAGCCTATGTTCTTCAATTTTTTTGTTTACTATTTGCTTTATTTCTTTAATTTTCGATCTTATATAGTTAACTTTTTTTTATCTTCCTTGAAGCCTTCATTCATGTATTCATGTGTAGTAGTTCCTAAATTATTATTTCTATCAACTCTTCAACAAATCCAATAAAAAGTTTGGAATGATAATTCCTTAAAATTGGTATATGTAACAATAACTTACTTTGGTTGATGTATATGAAAATGTAATATATTGCATAATTGAATGTTTGTGCTTATTTTTTTCCTTGACACATGTTTTTTCTCGTCATTAATTTGTTGATGTTATTTCATTTACATGTATTTCTCTCTTACATATTTTAGAAGTATTAGTGAACTACGTTTAAGGTTATAAGTAGATTAACCTATAAAATAATCTGTGTTTAAGTCTATATTATTACAATGTTATTTGTTCAATATAACATTCTCTTAACTTAAAATTAAGTTGAATAATTAATTATTGATATAAATCAAAACTAATCAAAAAATTCAATATTTGGTTAAATGTATTGTTAATTGAGTTTTCTTGTTAGAATAAACTTAAAATAAAATGCATGGTTCATTTGTTTACTTTATAGTTACAATTTTTTTCGGTTATTATTTTATGATTATTATATTAATATAATATCAAAATAATAACCATTTTAATAAGCCTGCACAGGTAGTAGAGTTGGCTTGGGCAGTGGATTTTCTCCCCATTGGTCTTGGGTTCGACTCCACTCCCGGGTTTAAGAGGTGGGACTTCTTGCGGGCGGGGGATCTCACCCGCAGGGGACTATTTTCGCCCTAGCTCACTCTAGGTACCCAAGATACAGACCCATAGGGGACTAGTTTCGCCCTAGCTCGCTCCAGGTACCCAAGATACGAGTTGCTAGACCATTGGGCTAGGTCACGAGAACACCCCTGTTGTATAAAAAAAACCATTTTAATAAATTATATTAATATAATTATTTTTATATTGTATTTAATAATATTTAAAAATATTGTATAATTATATATTTAATAATATTGTTCAATAACATTATATTAAATATTATTAGTATATTATTTTTCTTATATTACATTAAATATTATTATATTATACTCTTATTCTTATTATATTATTATATTTTAATAATATTATTAATATTAGGCTATAATAATATTGTATTATATTATTACGGAGTAAAAAAATATATATTATATTGTATTCATATTAGATTATATTAATATTATATTATATTATTATATTATTATATTATATTATATTAATACTATATTCGGGTGATCCCACAAAGCTGGTTTACACTTTTTGGGAGATTCTAATTTTTGCTGAAATCACATATTTTTAGAAAATATAATGACTTAAGCCTTAAAAAATTCTATTTTAAGGATTTCAATTGAAGATGGTTTGATCAAACCACCTAAGATCAAACCCCCTTGGATAGAACCCAGCTAGTTTTAAACCATACCTACAATGGAGTCTCCTTTACGCCTATCAAAATATTGATAAAAAATCACTTTTGATTTATCTTTTGGGAGATCAAATGATTTAAAATCTATTTCAAATGATCATGGTAGTCCTCAGAATGAGCTATCCAATGAATATAATTTTAATATGTTTTAGTTTTATTATGTATGTGTTTTTTTAGTTTTATTAAACATAAGTTTTTCACCGAAAGTCAGGCTCTTTGTTCTGCACATGTGGAAAAATAGTAGATTATCAAAATAAAATTTTAAAAAATATTTTTAGGCTAGGTATTGATGTCCTTGATCCATTAAAAAAAAAAAATTAATTTCGATACATACAAAAAAAGTTATGTTGTATACAGTCCACCTATGTTTCAATTGTAATTGGTTTGACTTCAAAACTTGATTAAAGAAAAAATATTTTAAAAAAAACTATGAAACCAAATGAAAGTGCTAGATATCATAGTTACAAATCTAAATTCTAAAAAATTAGAATTTTATCCTTCATACAAAAAAAGTTATCTTGTATACGGTGAGCATCACTCCTTAAAAATGTTTTTTTTTTTAAATAGTTTTCGAAGGAGATGGAAAAAAAAGTGCAATCTGATTCCAAAAATATTGAAAGAAATATATTAAGAATCTATAGACAAAACATCACAAATCACTAGTTTTCATCATCTTCAAATTCCTCATGGTTTAGCCGCTATAAGAGCTCGAAAGTGAAGATTTAGTTATAAAAAAATCAGTGCAGTGTCCAGTTTGCCCAAAAATTGTAAGTCAGTATTGTGGGATCACCGATTCATATTATATTATATTATTATAGTTTGGATAATCCTCTTAGATTATTAGTTCTTGTTTGGGTAGGCATTATAATTGTTTGTTAGATTTTATTTTATCCAAGGGTGAAAAATAATTGTTTTGGTGGCTATATTATTATTATAATATTCTTTATTTTATTATATTATTATTATTAAAATTATATTGTATTATGATTATATTGTTATTTTATATTTTTATATAATTATATGTTAAATATAATATAATTAAAATAATTATTACTATATTATATGTAATGTCCCTTCCTCAGCAGTAATCAGTGCAGTTGGTTGTTAGCCTATCCCGGAGGCCCATAGGCTAGTTGAAAGCAGAAATTAGGGTTTCTTATTTTCTAAGAGGATGTTTGGCAGTTTTGAGAGTTTGCATGTTGGAGTTTTTTAGTTTGGATTATGAATTCCTTTTGGGTTTTCAAAGAGCTTCGCAATGGTGTAACATGCAACTAAAATAGGTAACTTTTCAAGACTTACTATTTTTAGTAAGTTGTGATGGCTACTCAAAATGTGGTTAAAATGCATTTGGACACACTTACTATTTTTAGCAGTATGCTATTTATACTATTATTTTTAGCAGGGTTTCAACAAGCTAGTTCGGAGGTTATTTCAGACAAGTCAGATTGAGCAGTTTGGTCTCCAGCACTCTTGGAGCTTATTTTGGTAAATTCAGTATTTTGGTGATATTTGGCTAAGGCATGGAGGATGCCTAGTTTGGTGAAATAATTTTTTTAAGTGAAAATGTTTCCTTTGCAAAAGTGGACGACTTCATAAAGGGAATTTATGAAGTTGTCCACTTTTGTAAAGGAAATGGTAAATTCAGTATTTTGGTGAAATATTTGGCTAAGGCATGGAGGACGCCTAGTTTGGTGAAATAATGTTTTTAAGTGAAAATATTTCCTTTGCAAAAGTGAATGACTTCATAAAGGGAATTTATGAAGTCCTCCACTTTTGCAAAGAAAATGGTAAATTCAGTATTTTGGTGAAATATTTGGCTAAGGCATGCAGGACGCCTACTTTGGTGAAATAATGTTTTTAAGTGAAAATGTTTCCTTTGCAAAAGTGGACTACTTCATAAAGGGAATTTATTTAAGTTGCTTATAATTTTTGTTTTCACCGAATATAATGGATGCCTACCTTATACTTTATGAGCATTTTGATAAAGTATATTGCCTCCTTGAAAATGGACAACTTGGAGAAGGAGATTAAATGAAATGCAAATGCAAGTGGAAAAGATGAATTTGAATTAATGAATTTGAAAGTTGAAGTGAAGTTATAAATAAGAGTGTTGGGCTTCATTCTTGGTATCCATTGAAAATTATAATGAAGTGTTGCCGAAATGTTTACAGACTCATTTCGAGGAATGCATACCTCCTAGCAACCTTGGCTTCATGCTTGCAAGATAGCATCTAGCTAAGCTTTGGGCTGTTCTTTACACTGAAGAACAAATTGAGTGTAATGGAGATGTTGATTATTGATGTTTTTTCTAAAGTTTTTGGTGTGTTTATCAGTTTTCTATGTTGTTGGTTTGGTGCTAGTTGTAGCACGTTTTTGCTTGTAGCTCACTTGGTGAATTTTTGTTGGTTCTAGGTATTGACCCCATGTTTGAGTCTTCCTTGGGTGCCTCTTTTTGTTGATTTTCATATTTATCATGAAGAAATGAATTTAATATTGTTGGTCGCCCTTCTCTTAAGGGTCGTACTTTCTCTTACTGGGCATTAGGAAGTGTGCAAATTCATTTGGGACTGTTTGGCATGGTTTGAAGGTTTGAAGTTGGTTGCCCCTCACTTTGGCATCTATTGCATTTGATCCCATGTCATTCAGAGGTGTCTCGATGGAGATATGAGCATTTTACTAAGTTTGGAGCTTGCTGATTTGAGTTTTTTGTATGTTGGTTTTTCATATCAGATTGTTAGAAGTTTTTATTTTTGGCTTGTTTTCATAGTTGAGAAGTTTGAGAAGTTTGGAGAATCATCTAATATCATTTTGCAGTGATTCGGATAGCTATAACTCTTGTAACTTGCAGATTATTCTTATTGTAAGGCTGAAATCAGTAGTATTGATTCAGTCACTCCATATTTTTGCTCTTTACTTTGTAATTCCCACTTTTAGTGGAAGGTACAAGCCTCGACATCCATTTACTTTTTGTACTGGCCGCTGAACAAGCGGAAGGGGTAATCAAACCGCCCATACTTAACTTTCAGTACTTTGTAATTCATCATCATGTTGATTGGTTGAGCTGTCAAAATACTCTGATTGAATAAACGGTCAAGTTGCACTTGCATTGTACTTTCCATCTGTTTTCAGTTTATATGTTAACGATCCCCTTTCTACCGTATGCTCTCACCTTGCCCACAATGGGATCTGGGTGATCAGAAAGTGAAAGGGTTCCTTTCAACTTGTTATTTGGATTTACTAACGCTAACGGGTGAAGTGTTGTGGCAAAAAATTGAAAAAAATTGTTGGAGATATTTCATTATAATAGCAAGGAACCCAACAATTTATTATTATTATAAGAGATTAAGTCTTAAATCTTGTTCCCTTTCTAGAAAAACAAAAAAGTATTCCATCAACAATTCTACAACTTGTTCCTTAATTGATTGAATGCTACTTAAAAAACATTTAATTATCTTTTCATTTCTTATAACACAGGAATCACATTTAAGATAGATTTCTTGTTTTCAAATACCTTATCATTTAAATTGATTAAAATTTGGTAAACCCTTCTTAAAAAAACTAAAAGTTGTCATTATGAATTATTGAATGCTAAAGATAATTTCCTAAATATGTAAAGGAAACTAATAAGTTAAAACCTTTAAAGCCTTGGCCTTCTAAGAGAGCAAAACAAAGCATACATTCTTCTCAAATAATTGAACTATTATTTATCCAACACTTAATTGGCAATTGTACACCAAAGTGAGACATCATAAATAACCTCCATGTACATGAGGGTAGACTAGTTCATTGTCACTCATAGATGATGTTGCCCATATCGCATGCATAAAAAAAATTAAATCAATTGTTATATTGGTGCTCCAAAAAACATGAAAATATATTCCACAATCCAAACAAAAATACGTCTTAGCAGTATGGTTCTAATTAGATCATATAGAAAATATATTTGTATAAAGTAAAAATGTTCTTTATCAGTCATTAAATTACTTGCAATCATTTTGGTCTTGGTCATAGTGTTGTTGTAACAAAGCCAGGTGCACTATATACATTTGGCTCCAACAGTTCTAGACAGCTTGGTCATGGAACAACTAAAGAAGAATGGCGTCCAAGATTGGTCAGGTGTGCAATGAATTTCTGGATTCCATTTCTGATGGTTTTGAGAATTTGTACTCTGAGCTTATACAATGTTGAATCTCTTTTAAATTTACTTTTTAGCGAGCATCAGAATCAGCTAATCACATCATCCCTATGCAAGTCTCTTTAGGGGATTCGAATCATTGAAGCAACAGCAAGAGCAGGTCATACAATGCTCATATGTGGCACAAGAAGAGTTTTATGCATTTGGTAAAGACTCTTCTGGTGACACTGAGTATGGGATCGAAGGCTCCCGATCTGCCACTACTCCAAGACTGGTGGAATCACTGGATGGAGTTTTTGCAGTCCAAGCAGCCATTGGTAATTTTTTCACTACTATTCTTTCAAGAGAGGGTAGAGTATATACATTCTCTTGGGGTGTTGATGCAGCACATGGCCATCAAAATGAGCCAAAAAGATCAAAGGCCACATTTGCTGAAAGGTGGTCTAGAGAACGTTCTCGTGGTACAAATTACAAAAAGCTATTGTATTTGTTAGCTCTCAACTGCCAGCCCGGTGGCATGTAAATTTTTGCAACTTAAGTTCTTTTTGTGTTTCATATTAGTTTGTAAATTAATTCATATCTATAAATTGAAGTCCTCAATTGGTCAAACCTTTTATATCATGGAATGCATTACGAAGTCACTTATACCTTGTACTTACTGCCAGGATCACTGCTTCAGGGGCACTACAAATACCAGACCAGATCTTAACAAGGAAATGGGTGATAAGACTATCATTGTGCCATGCAAGAGGAAAATTGTATTAATCTCTTAAATATGCTATATATCTATTGGCAAAACTCTAGATGGAATGAAGTTGATTTGTGATGTGATAAATACTCACAAAATTCATTTATCTCACACATAATTATGTTTATATTAGGGGAGAGGACCCAGTAGTCGTGCACCCTAACTTCACGCTTTTAATTATCCTACGTGGAAATTTCAAATCACTCCCAATTTTTTACAGCGGCTTATTTGGAAAGTCTCTTGCTTATAACTAAGGTTTCAAGGCCACATCAACATGCTTTTTGTCAAGGTGTCCAAAAAGACCCCCAAAAAAAGTGAGACTGATACTTGTGCATTCACAGCATGTTTTATTGAGCGTTGATGTGGAATCACATGATTGGTTGCTTTTTAGATCAAAGGAATACATTTTGTTTAATTATGGATAGTCATCATCAACACTAACAACTTTAAAGTCACAACTATTGATCCAATATTGATAAAAAAATATTGAACATTATATAAACAACTACTATCACAACTATTGAAACATGCTTAGGTACTGGATCCTCTCCCCTATTTGAAGACCTTAGTAATTAGCTCTAAGAGAAAAAAATCTCAAATAGAATATCAAACAATGAAATTTTTGTCTTTATGATAAGAAATTCACATTGTGTATCATTACACAAATATATTTATGTCTTCAAATTGCCATTGTCTAGAACCTGAAATATCATATAAATCACCCCTGGCAACTTCATATGCAAGAAATGGCATAGTTTCTATGATTTAAGCTAGTTGACACAAATGTTGAGGCATGAAAGAGAACAACTTAATCAGGGTAAGAAATTGAGGAAGGGATATTTGTATCAACAATGCCAACATTTATGAGAAGGTATGGATGCCTGCAAAGTATTAAAAGCAGTCTAGATGTTGCATTAGGCAACTAAGAGATCTGTGATGGACTCTTTGATACACATTTATGAAGACACTTCCTAGTCACGTTCTTATACTATTATACCTACAAAGGAGCCTATTCAATGTTTCAGATGGGTATATCTCCAATTACATCGCATCAATTGCTATAACCAGGACTTGCCAGTAGTTCAGATCTGCTTCCCCAAAGCAATGGAATTATGGAGAGTGTTTTTCATTTTAGTAGCTAAAACATTTCTTTTGAGAAGATCAAGATTCTTTGGAAATTCAGTAATCTAGACTGATGAAGTTCCACGGTAAGCTACAACAATACCTGCAAAATATTGAGATAAAGTAGTTGAATTGAACTTGAAAATTGATAAACATGGCAGATATTATCATTTAAGATTGGGCATGGACTTGACCTCACAACCATACATCAAAATTCAAACTCTGTCTTTGTGAACTGTATGAAATTTCACTACAGATTTCAGAAGAAGTTGTCAATCTTAAATGATAATATCTTTGTGAATTTTATGAAATTTTCCATTATGTAGATTTCAGAAGTTGTTGTCAATCTTCTATGCTATAAATCTGCAGATTAAAGTGTTCCATTAGTGATTGCTTGTTATAGTTTGCATGGGATTATCATATAATGGTAGTAAAATCATACATACCACTAATGAGAATTATGTCCTCCACATCCTTGGCCTTGAACTCCTCGGCCTTCTCAACAAACCCTTGAACATGCTTCAGACTGCAACAACCACATTTAATTATAAAAATAATAATAGTGATTTAGCAACACAATAAAATAATCACCACATATAAATTGCACATATAATAACTAAATTATTTATTGTATGGATTCCAAGCTAAGACTCAAAACAAGTTTTAGTAAAAAGCACATGGAGGAGCAATGCATTTAAAAGTGCATCAACATGAAAAAAAATGAGATGTTATTTGTCTACCTACAATCGCAACTGACGGCCTTTTGCCTTCTTTGTTGCCTCTGGATCTACAAATGTTTATATAACATATTACAGTCTTACCGCCCAAATTTATTGCCATGCTTTTTTTTTTAAATATAAAAAAAAAATGAGGCATAAATGAAATGTTCTAAGAAGTTGTTTCACAAACAAAAGTTGGAGATCCATGCAAAAGGAAATCAGAAAGGTAAATGGAAGATTTGTATTATTATTCCACCTGTTTGAAGCGCAGCGTGCACAAAGAGTGGCCCTAGGAAGCTACCACCGATATCTATTGATACATTTTTTAGTAGCTTTTATGTTGCACCTACTTGTTGTTAAGGAATAATATTGTCTAGAAAAGTTACAAGATGTTTCTAGAAGAACTAGAATCTTCTAGAAAAGTTACAAGATGTTTCTAAAAGAACTAGAATCTTCTAGAAGTTAGAAGCAATTACAAGTTGTTTAAAGAAAAAGAACATTCCAGTTTTGGAGATATCTAGAACATTAGAAGTTTCTAGATCTTAGAGGCTTCAAGAATAAATATGAGGTTGTCCATTGTGAACAGCACTACTCTTGAGATAAGTTGTTCAATTGTATATGAACAAGCTAGATCAATATAATTTCTTTCAACCATTTCTCAATATTTTATGCTTTGTTTTTGTCCTGTTTGCTGCTGTTATTTTATTATTTGAACCTGTTTTTACACAATTTCTAAATATTATTAAAACAGTGACAACGAATTGAACCTATACCATAGCCAATTGATTCCTGTTAACTCAAAACCTACAAAATCAATATCTTACTCAAACTTTGTCATTACCTAAGCACCACTTCGGAACCTTTCTGAAAATTCACTAATTTTGTCAGGAACATTCTAGACATCGTCAACTACATTCTTCCCATCACAGTTAATAATTGTATCCTTGGCTGCCCTTAGAGCAATGTGAAGCACAACATGATTCTCCGTAGTGTTTATCTGTCATAGTTAAATAAGATATGAGATAACAGATTAATACAAACCTACAAAGACTAAAGAAGTACATAAAGATTTTGAACATGGATTCTAAATACAGCCTATTAAATGGCTCTCCAAATGCTCATAATGATATACAGTGAAAGTTGTAACAGAGGGTAATCCAACTCACCTTTACCAGATTTCAAAAAGTTTATGAGGTGAATTTTCCTATTTGTGTGTTCTCTTTAGCATGCAGTAACCAGGCTTAAATAACAGCTGAACATTTTGCTAGGTTATCACAAAATTGGAAGAGCCAAAATGTGATAAAAAGATGTTTGCAATAACAAATAGAAGATAGTTGGCAATATTTGAAATCGAAGGCAATCCACTTCAGCAGAAACGAACTAATACATCAAATAACTTGGGCTAAGGCACAAATACCCCTGCTGAATATGATCATAGCCCAAACAATGTACTGAGTTAAAAAGGAAAAGAACAAACATTATAAGAAGCTTTGATCCGGAGAACAAAGGCCAAACATTTTTTTACATCTGCAAACTGTATCAGCTCTACTAAAATCGTTGTATGTGAAGCGGTAGCCAATGCTTGCCAAACACTGCTCCAGCCTCTCGAAACCAAAAAGCTACTGTGGATGATTGATAATGACTTGTCTAACCTCAGCAAATTGGAAAACAAGTTACATATAAAGGGCACTGTTAAGGGCAGTTAATGCATTTAAACGTAAAAACAGCCTCCAATATTCTCATACTACCATTTAGCCATTTACGGAAAAAAAAGAAATTGGAATGTAATCTTAAAATATTTTTTTGGAATGCAATCGAATCATAACGTTACAACAATTCGTGAGAAATCAATACATTTGAGTAGGTGATTAGCCTTCCACAATTATTTTATTTCAGACATGTTATTGAGGAACAAAATCAAAAAACGTAATTACGAAAAAGAAGAAGCGAGAAAAACAAACGTGGACGGCAGGATTCGAAAACTCGTTCTTTTATTCCAATCATGTTATTGAGGAGCGAAACCAAAACATGCGCAATTACTAAAGAAAACAAATCTGGAATGAAGAAGGAAAAAAATACACGTGGACGGCAGGATTCGAACCTGCGCGGGCAGAGCCCACATGATTTCTAGTCATGCCCGATAACCACTCCGGCACGTCCACTTGAATGTAATTTAATTAGGTTTCATATTAATTATTTATAGAATAAATTAAGGCAATATAGTCAAAAAAAAATTAAGTTAGTCTTTACTTAAAAACGAAATTTTTAGTGACAAAAATAAGCTATCACGTTAAGCGCCTGTAGCTCAGTGGATAGAGCGTCTGTTTCCTAAGCAGAAAGTCGTAGGTTCGACCCCTACCTGGCGCGAATTGCCTGTTAAATATTTTGAATTTTATCCCCGCTTTTCTTGAAGTCTACTTTCCAATATTTTACTATAAAGCAGTTGCTGTTGATGTTCATACCAAACTTCATTTTATTTTTGGAAAGGAAAATACTTTTGGATTATTCTGATTTGATTATATTTGTTTAACATTATTAATTCCTGATGTAGTCGATATGTCCGAGTGGTTAAGGAGACAGACTCGAAATCTGTTGGGCTATGCCTGCGCAGGTTCGAATCCTGCTGTCGACGCCTGTTTTGAGTCCGGCCGTAAACACTTGGAACTCACTAGCTCAACCATCACCGACCTTACAATCTTAAACATATAGAAAGAGTCTTGCTATTTTTTTATTTAATTTTATTTTATTGAAACCAAGCATTAATAATAATAAATAATTACAACACGAAGAGCAATCTGAAGGTTGCAAAAACTAGTCAAACACTATCAATGGTACACAAGAGTCCATATTGAGCGAAGAACATCATCAAACTTGACATAATGTTTTGACGATCATTAAAGTACACACTTAACTTTTCTAGTCATTTTAGTCATTTTGAACATGGTTCTTCATTTAACATGGAAAATCCCCATTCCCTAATTTTCTTTCTAAGCCTTTATTTCGAAATCACAAGTTTCAAATCTAATAGACACTAAAATCCTATCTAATCTAATTTAGATGAGGTGTTTTCTAATTATTGTCTTATCCAAGTAAAATTTGATCCACTTAATTATATACCAAAAAGCCCAGTCTACTATAAGACTAGCTAGCTAAATCCTTTATGCTGTCATTAAATTCCTTACTCCTCTCTTAATGTTTTAAAGGAGTAAAGGGATTATTAAATTCTCTCACTACATTCCATTTAAATTTTGGATAATATATTTTGAAATTTGTTCTCATTCCAAGGAGCTCTTATCCCTAAATGAGAATTAAGGGCACAAATATTTGATAAATCCAAACTAAGATGTCTTATTTATTAGTGAATGAAATAACTAAATGATATTCAAGCTTTCTTACTCATTTACAAGCATGAAAACACTCTAGGGCATGGGGGTTGCTTGTAGGTTGGAGTGAGTCTCAGATAGGGCAAGTTCCCTTGGTATTTCACTTAACTAGCCTAATTTATTGTTGCTTTGTTGAGGAAAGGGATAGAATATAAAATGAAATGAACCTAAGACTATGAGGGTGATGCACCAAATGTTTATTGAGACATAAATTGTTATTTTCTCACACAAATGTTCAATAACTCAATTGTTTATACACAACTCCAATGTTTGGCATATCATGTATCACGACTCCAATGTTTGGCATATCATGTATCAGTATTTTATAAAGAGGTTTATGTTTTGACAATTTTAGGGAGAAGAAAATTGTGTTCTTCACAACTAGCATTTGTTTGCACAATAACACATACTATAAACTACACAAAATATGTTTTCTATTTAAAGTTTCCAAAGATAAGACATGTATTTGAGGATTCATACTATAAAATCATAAAAATAAGCATCCACTATCAAATTATACACAATATAACATAATATTTGAAGGCCAAAATGTTGAGCTTTATTGGTAATAAGGTGTTGTAACAACAATACAAGTCTGAAATTGTTTATATTGCTTGAAAATAAATTTTTTACATCATATTTTCAATCTTCAAAGACTTTTTTGAGTTACAAAATAATGTGTCTTATTGGAAGAACTTACAAAGTTACAACACTCATCAAAAAATTTTAACTAACTATAAAATTGTCCCTAGGCATCCCATATGAGTTTTCTAACAGCTTCCTAAGAACTAGCAACATGTTTTTAGATCATAAATGCATTTTCTTACCTTTAGTTTGCTTGGTCAACTCTCCTTGGGCGCCCAGCGAGTTGATCAAACTATCCCCTATATCTTCTCACCTACCTTCCAACTCACCAATTGAGGGCTATGTGCTTGCAAGTGTTTATAACTCCTCCAAAATGCCATGATTGTCCTCTCTCTTCTTTTAGTTCATGTGATAAGTGAATTAAAGATGATTAAATCCCCTAAGAGGGTGTAGGAGACATTTTAGGATTTGTATTTGTCATGTGTCTCACCCATTGGTATCTTCTTGACTTTATCTTTTCACTATATAGAAGACAATAATACACATTTACCTCTTTGTCATCCATCTCACTATGACATTGGACCTATGTCACACTTTATAGGACATGTTATTGATATGGATAGAACCTCCTAGAGGCACGGGAGAGTTTCTAGGACCTCTTTAACATATGTATCATTCATTAAAACTTTTCTCATATTCATATTTCTATACATAGGTTTGTTACCTTTCACATTCTTATCATTTTGGCATTTGAACATTGTTACTGTGACTTTGTCCTTACTTATCATGTTCTTCGTGTAGACTCTTCCATATCCAACAAAAATGATCTTTGATTTCATGCATTCTACAATGCCTTGACCATTGTCTTAGCAATTCAATGGTTGTCCTTAACAATAACTGAAATTTTTGTGGTCTCCATCAACATTATCATGTGTGAGATTGTCATCTTTGCATACTTCTTTGACCTACAACATTGTCCCTATCATGAAACTATGTCTCTTTCTATTACACAACTCTATCACTCTTTATCTAGTCTTTTGGTGTATTATTCTCTTGACAAACTTTTAGGAGTTTGATAAGGAACTTGATAGTGAATAATGTTTGATAGGGTTTTGATAGTGATAGTAGTATTAACACCCTTAGTGAGTTCATTCATCCTCTGAGCTCTGTCACTTTCTTTATGATAACCCTCAATATGAATATGGTAACATTCTAATTGTGCTCTTATTCATTTTATGATGTTATCTACAAGTTAATTATCTTTCTTCTTTGCCACTGAATCTAATAGTGTATTTTCAAAAAAATTGGCTCTGCCCATTATATGCCTCAAAAGTTACAAATTATTATCATTCCTTATTAAAATGTAAATAAAATGTGTAAGTGTTGTAAAAAACACTAAACCCTTACCAAGCCTTGCACTTTATTTCTATATTCATATTGACTTGTTGACCCAATTCCTAGTGCTTTAAGTTATATTCAAAGCCTTTTATCTCATTAAGTTAATCACCCCTTCTATTCCTAGTGACTACTTATTCCAATTTTTGCATAGGTTGGACTGAACTGGCATCTTGAAGTCATATCTAAGTGTCAGAGGTTTCTTCTTAATACGTGTCTGAAAGTTTTAGAATGGGTCATGAAACTCAAGAGTATCACAACACTCAATTTGAAAAACTTCCAAACAAGAGAAAATAAATCTTCAAAAAATACTAGAGCAAAGATGAGTTCACATCAGGTTCACCAAAATGTAGAGGAGGATATTTGACACCCTCAAGATGACCCTCAAGATGATGAGGTATAAAGAGTCAAATAGCCCTCAACTACCTCAGGGATCAAAGCTCGGGTGACAGGATGCAATAATAAAAGGTAATTGTTTTTGTTTTATGTGAAATTAAAGGATGAGAGTTTCAAAAACATAAAGAGTAGGCCACAAAGGTTCTCTAGACAAATTAGCAAGCTCTTGACCAAGGATGATAGCACGGAATGCAAATGTCCTCCTAGTGCACTAGCGTCTTGTACAAACCAAAAATTGAGTTTATAACAAAAAACTACTAAGAGCCTACTAACAATTTTGTTTACTAGAAACTCTAAGAATGTGGGAAATAATAAAGAAATGATAGAAATGTAAATAATTTTAAGCTAAAGATAAATATAGGATGTGAATGATGAAACAAAAGGAGAAGAAGAGACTATTCGCAAGAAGTTCATGAATGAAGCCTCCAACAATGATAAACCTTCAATGCCTGCACACATGGAAAGGGGAAAATTATTGGGGTTGTTTTAGGGGCTTGCCTTAGTCAAACCCCCGTGTTGGTGTTTTCACCTCCATGGACAACCAGATATGATTGGGATAGAAAAATAAATGAGATAATGAAAGATAGACATGCTAGAATAATATGCCATCAAATCAAATAGACAATGTAATAAAAGAAACGTAATTACCTTCCCTTTAGCAAAATGGTAATGTTGAAAGGAATAATCTGAGCTTGATAGAATGATGTAGAGCACCTTATGAGAGGAAGAATGTGCGATGACAATGGTAGAATGAAGTTGCTATGGTGTAAAAGAGAATAAATAATTTTCTAAGAGTAGGAGTGTGAATGAAAGAATGAGTGAATGAGATCAAAAGTGAAGTTTTGAGAAGGTATATCCATGCAGGGGTCATCTTTGGCATGCCTGGAAGCTACATGGGTATTACACTCGTGGATAAGTGAGAAGTGTAACATCCAAATGACTACTACATTCATGAATCTTTTTGGGATGTTCACATGACGCACAAATGTCTACATGACACATGTTCATCCATGACAAAAAATCATCTTAATGATCAAGAACGAAAGGATTAAACATAAAAATTAAGGGGATATTGCATTATCAAATTTAAATTATCTAAAGGGAGGTTTATGGAATGTGAAATTGCATAAGATGCAATTTACAATATTACAAAAGGCATTGCGCTTCGACGGGTGGGCCTACATTAAGTCAACACACCTACTTGAATAGCTAGGTTGTTAATGTGATTGGCGTGTCTTTTATGTGATAATACTAGTGAAACCAATCAACTCGTCACCTTAAAAAAAGTGTCAATAGCTATTGTGTTTATTGTTTGAAGTGTTTTCTTGCTATACTTTCTCAATACACTTGGAATACACCAACATCAGTAAAAATAACACATTTGAACTTCACAATCATGTATCTGTCTATCATATTACACAACTGACTCCCAGTCCATGCAACTATCTATCAAACATAAGTCAAAAAACTCAATCCTATGTCAAAATTTTACATTTATTCATGCATATGCTGCAATTGTCCTAGCCCAGCACATTTGTACCTCTCTATGGTGCAACTATGTCATAGTGTGTCATATCTATTATAAACTTGGGCATAATTATAGATTGTATAGTTGCATCTATTCCACAGAGTGGTGTAATTTCCTATGATCTTTAGAAATATAATTATGTTCCAAAATTGAACTATCAACTATTTTTAAACTTTAAATTGTCATATTTGTCCTATTGTGTTGTATTTGTCCTGATTTGATGAAATTGACACCCTATTTGGCATATTTGGACCACACTATTTGACATAAATGTTGCACATAAGTGCACAATTGTGTTGTAGGGTGCATAATTATACCCTAAAGTTACACAATTGCTTCTTAGATAGGTGCATTTGTTGCATAGAGTGACACAATCACTCTTGACTATCATATCACCAATTTTGACTTATAGCTAGAATTGTCATTCATTGTAGCTCATAATCCCATAATTAAATCTATCACTAACACAATTTTTCCCTCTTATTATGCAATTTATCTATCATTAGGGTGTTTATTGCTACCAAATGCTCTAGTCTTATCAAACAAACCTATAGACACAAACCTGATTGGCATAACAAAGGTGAACCTAAGATTTGGTCATATCCCATTACACATTCATTCACAATCCTTTGATCACGCCTAGACTTGGGATTAGATCAAGTTTACCATCATTCATACATAAGGATTAGACTCATTACAGTTTATCTAGATCTTTGATATCCCCAATTATCCCTAGTTTTGTGTTTAGTTTGGAATTTTACCTTCTCCAAGTTGAAGAATCATTTATCATATATGTGGGTAGATTAGCTTAGAATTTTTGGCTACTTCTAAGTTAGATTATTCCACCCCTTTTTTCCATTGAATTTGAACTCAAAGGTCCAGTTCACAATTTAAATAGCATTATCATACCCATAATCATAAAGTCTTTAGATCTAGATACGCTTTTGGTCTTTTCCCAATTGTCATAAAAAACCACAAAAAATCCACACAAATCAAATGGTATACATTCCATAAATTTCCATTGAAACAAGGTCACAAGCTAAGAAAAAATGGAGCATCAAGATCCCAACAAGACACTCGTATATAGGGAACTATTTCTAGGAGCACAAGGAGAGGTACATATGTACATTTAAAGGGGCTTTGAAACTCCACCACATTGAGTCCACCATCAACCTTAAGGGAAACAAGTTCTAACAATTTATCATACCATAACCACATGACATATCCCTCACTAACAACCCTAACACTCTACCACATTCTCTGACATCACAAAACAACATTATCATAGCACCTACCAATAATCCTATCATCCAACCCCCAAATAAACTCTTTTTCCCTACTTACCCATAATTCAAACCCATCTCAACAAATAGCATCCACTATCCCACAATATTCACACCAACCATTTTGACACAAGTATCAGTTCCTCCCACATAAACCCAAGCTCCAACATACACCTTACAAATAACCAACCCACTTTATAGCACCGCACCTAATAACTCCAGTATTCCCAACTCATATAAACCATCCTATGGAGCCACTTTAATGTCTATTAACTTGGTATTACTTGGTAGACACATTGATCAAAGGACCTGAGAATCCCTAACTGAATAGTTCATCTTTCACGAGAGGGTTGGATTAAATTATCAACTAGGGAGTCATAAAACTTTAGATAGTGCTGAAAAAATATATGTATTCATAGATTCTAGACATGCTACATCAATGGAGTATAGGCGAATGAACATATGTAAATAATGTAAAAGGTAAATCGGAATAAACTACTAATTCACAAAACATATTAAAAGAATATTAATTGTTACCTTATGCTATGGGTACCTAATACTTAAGACTGTAACTGTTAACTATTAAATTGCAGTGTCCTAACCTAGCTAATTTCTCCAGAGTATGAAACAAAACATTAAGCTACAAAATCCAACTAATGAATTACAACACATGCATTTAAAATCATATAACTGAAAACTACCAATTGAATTCATAATGTATTATCTACTTTAACAATCACAACTAAAGTGGTTTAGAAATACCTCAATTGGCCCTTTCTTGAGTTGTTGTTTCCACAAGATTTATCAAATACTCACTTATTCATCAAATCGTGATATCAAATCAATTCCCTTTATTGCATCCTAACACTAAACTATTGCACAAAATCTAATAGGAATCTGTTAAAGATCTTTGTTCAAATAACACACATTCTATTCATAACACTGATGCAACTACTTAGCAGTCATAGTAACTAGATAACTAGATCTCCTCCTTGACAAAAGATCCTATTATATAGGGTCTATGATGAGTTTCATTATTTTTGGATTGAAAATAAACTTATAAAATAAATGTCAACTCTTCCTCAAAGATAGGAAGAGGACTAAGTTTTAAAATAAAAATAATAATAACTATTTGAAAAAGGAATAAAAAAACCAAATACAGACTTTATGTCCAACAGCTTAACCGCTCATAACAAAAACATGTTCACAAAATAATTATGTCATAATTTAATTCTAGTACAATTAGACTCCTTCTTCTCCTTGTTATCTCATCAGCAGGTAAGCATGATTTTAGGCGGCTATCAAACTAATCAACAAATGATCACCTCAATTTTATTATAAAAGTGTCATGCCTCAATCGTTGACTTCTTCTTTGCAACAATTTGCAATCCTTATGTTCTGAGCTAAGAAACCCATTGTTACGGGTTGACAATTCTTCTTGCTGTAAATGTTAGTCTTATTCCTAAGGCATCATTATCATTAAAAATCATAATTTAAACATAAAATATTACTAAATTTCATAGAAATTCATGAATTCATATATGCACATATCAACATAACATGTTTCCATTTCCACATAATTAAGACTGTTTGAAATTATATAAAAGGTATAATAGGTTTTGGTAATGTCTTAAAGCTTAACAAAAAGAGATGATGAAAAGTATGAAATAGTAAAAGGAAATGTAGCTAATTATAGAGCCCATCACATCCCATATTACACAAACACACACATTTGATCCTCATGCAAACATAAACATTATGTAAAATCAAATAACTTGTCATTCCAGCACCACATTCCATATAATAACTCTTAACATTCCCACTCAGGTGAGGAATACATATGCATCTCACATTTCCCAACCACTTACGTCAAACACCTACTTAAACATCACAACCTCAACATACTATCACCCCTAACTCTCATATCATTACTCCAAACCCACCTAACCAAAATATCCATCAAAAGTTTCATGACTTCACAACACTACCTCCATCATAAACCCAACATGATTCAATACCCATCCTATGCAAATCCCCAACAATAGTTCATCACATTCAACTCTTAGGCTAACTCCAACCCCACTGCTCAAAATTGCATTCCCTAAAATCTTTCATACATTCACCAAAATTCATCATTAACAAACTTTCACCAAGGTTACTCATTTACACATCCCACATCCACCTATAATCCTAATAGCATACAAGCCCCCACACAAACAAATAACTTGGATCTCCAAATACAAAATTTGCAAAAATAGAATTTAAACATAAACATGGGGTCAACGAAAATTTTATACACTAGAAGATATATGCCCCTACCCATTCGACAGAATGATACCTATGCCTCCTTTTCCAAATAATTTGTAAATGCTCAAGTTTGATAAATAATAAAGGAAAAGGAGACCCCATTGAGCATATCAAATAATTTTATGTTCCTTGTATAAAGGTGGTCCATAATAACACTTATCTAATATGCCTCTTTCCCAGGAGCTTAGGGGGACAATTTATGGAGTGGTTCTCATGATTACCAACTAGCACCAAAAATTTCAATGAATTAGCTGAGAAATTCATAGCACATTTCTCATACAATATGGAACAAGAAATTTCCATAAAGAACTTATATATTTCTAAATAAAACAATGGAGAGACTTTTGCATCCTTCTTACAAATATGGAGGTCTTGATATTAAATGTCCTTCTCACATACTTGAAAAGAAATTGATGGAAATATTCATTGAAAACTTGAACCTTGAAACAAGGTTTCGTCTAAAATCCAATGCTCCAACACATTTGATGAATTTATAAAGGACTAGTGATATAAAATGCCCTAATTGGAAAAAGGACTCATAAATATATTTAAGGACAACAAGAATAACTAAGGATCATTTAATGGTAAATCTTGATTTTGGTCAAAGAACAAGAACATGGTCAATGATGATGTGGTGGATGCTAAGATGGCTTCAAATGTTCAACCTATAGTGAAATATCAAGCATCGCCCATCCCCTCAAATGCATAAGAAAAACAACAAAAAGGACCACTAGGACAAAACAATTCTTCTCGATGTAAGTGTATACTCTATTAGGAGAACCTATCGAATCTATAATAAAGAAATTGGTTCAAGCCAACGTGATAACACTTCTAGAAATTTTTCAATATGAACCATAGGTTAAACCAACATGGTGGAAGGATATAGACTTTTGTGAATACCATATGATAAAGGGACACAATACTCAAGGGTAATTTAAACTAAAAACCTCATTTAGGATCTTATTGATAGAGTAGAAATTAATGTTGAAAACCAATCTAGTACATCTAATAGTGATGATCACACAATCTTCAAAGATCCTTTAAAAAACCATGGAAAAGGAAATGATTATGATCATGTAGGTACCTCAAACTATAAGTTGATTCATTATGATTACACCATTAATTGAATCCAAGAATCCAATCAGAAAGTTTCTACCATCACAATCAAAAATAAAAATATTGAATGTGTTGTTAGTACTTGTAGGAGAAAATTTACTCTTTAGGGAGCCACACCCCATCCCCAAATTATTACTAAGTATGATATTTATGATCATTTGGGAAAACACTTGCACATATATCTATCCTCAAACTTTTACATATGTATCCTATCCATAGGGATATCCTAGACAAAACCATTAAGGAATTTGAAGTAACCATGGACCTAAATGTTGATTAGTTTTAGGCCATGATAACAATTTTCACTTCCTCACAGCACCTCACTTTCATTGATAAAGAAATCTCATCACATGATCATATAAACAACAAGGCCCTCCACTTATAAGTTCATTCATAAATACAAAACAAAATAGGTCCTAATATATGGTGGTGTAGGTCTAAATATTTGTACCTTAAAATTAGTCAAAGCATTGGGATACTCTAAGGGGGTCATAAACCCAAATAAGAAGATAATCATTAAAGCATTTGATGAGGTAGAACGTTCTTTTGAAGGTACCAACACTCTTCCTATACAAGTTGGCCCAACAATAAAGGATATAGTGTGTCAAGTCTTGGACCTAGAACTTCCACACACCATCCTTCTTGGACGTCTACGGATATATGCCATGCGATCCATTCCTTCCACCTTCCATCAATGCCTAAAATTTCCTTATAATGGAATTGAGGTTACTATTGTTGGAGATCATAAACCCTTCCATTATTGTCACAACCTAAAAGAATAAATGGAAAATCAAGTTCCAAATAAAAACAAATCTTCATCTTCCTCAACATGCATTGATCTAAATGAATTTACCAAATCATTAAAAAAGTCTACCAAAACCCTTGAATTTAAGGTCTAGGTTCATAACATAGGATGTGGAGAGTACAACATGAAGCAATCGTTTTGCATAGGACAACTCCCCTCATCACCTCGCTCTTATGGAAAACCATTGGCAAAGTAGGACATATCTATAATAGTCATCAAAAATAGCACAACCACATTTACCAAATAGGGATATCTTCACAAGGAAACCATGTATGATAACATCTCTGATTGGATATATAAAGATGAAGAGGAACAAGCCATACTTCCTACTGAGAAATATGCAAAGGGTTTGAACATTATGGAAAATATGGGTTATGATGGCCACAACAGCATGGATTCACAGGGTCAAGGAATCATAAATCCTATTACAATATAAAAAATACCATGATCTCAAGGGATTGGGTTTAGGAAGCTAAATATTGGGTCCTCAAGTACCAAATATACCCCTGAATTTGCGAATAAAACTCCTATTTTTAATACATCTAATGAGGATACCATTGAGGACTCTTTCGATTGTATCACCAATTAAGTCCAAGACCATTGAATTTATACCATATCATACATTTTATTTTATACCACACCATATAACAATAACATTTCACTCATTTATCCCCAACTCATCGATTAAGATCAGGAAGGACCACCTAGTCTACACATGTTCCAAAATGATGAAGCAATCGATGAGTTCATGGGTCTTCGAGAGGGGATACCCTTGGGAGATCATAGAGGTAGATTCACCATATAACTATATGCACAATGGAATACTTTGGTGAGGATTCCAAACCTTACAATCATAAAACTATAACAATTACAAAAATCCCCCCTAGCGAAAATTGCAATGTGATGCTTTCAGACAATAAAAAGGTAAAAATAAAGGACAAATCAAAGGGTGAAAACATTTCTGAGGCACCCAAGGATGGAAGGTTTGACAATATCCCTATAAATTAAGATATATATCCTATTCTCATTAAGAAAACCAAAGAAATGAATATTAGTACCATAGATAATGCTAGGATCATATATTTTGCAACATCATTGTCAAAACAAGAAAAGATCATAACATTTTTCCAAGGGAGGCAAATAAATTTTGCATGTCCATATGCAAATATGTTGGGGCTAGATCTAAAACTTGTGTTACACCATTTTCCACTAACCCCAAAAGCAAAACCAATAAAATAGAAGCTTTGAAAGATGCATCCTTAGATAACATTGCTAGTTAAGGCAGAATTACAAAATTTACTAGATGATGGCTTTATTAGACCTATTGACTACATATAATGGATATCTGATTTGGTACATGTTACAAATCCAACTAGAGGCATTTGAATCTATACTGACTTTTGAGATCTCAACAAGGCATTCCCAAAGGATGATTTTCCTCTACCTAATATAGACATAATTATGAACCTAATAGTTGGACATGCGGTGTTATCACTAATAGATTGGTTTTTTTGGACATAACCAGATTCAAATAGCACCTAAAAATAAGCACAAGATAGCTTTCACCTATCCATGGGGAACTTTTTGTTGGAACATTATGCCCTTCAGCTTAAAGAACTTTGGAGCAACATACCAAAGGGACATGACAACTATATTTCATGATATTATGCACACACTTATGGAGGACTATGTTGATGACCTATTAACAAAATCGCTAACAAGAGAAGGTCATGTGGGGTGTTTGCCAATATTTTTGACAGAACTAAAGAATAAAAGGTTAGATTGATCCCTAAAAATTGTTTATTCGGGGTTACATCCGAAAAAATAATGGGATATATTGTATCACAAACAAGGATTGAAGTTGATCCGATGAAAGTTAAAGCCATACTAGACATGCCACCTCCCTTGAATATCAAGAAACTTCATAGTCTATGAGGAAAATTCTAATCCATTTGTAGGTTCATCTCACAATTGGTAGATAAATTTCATCCATTCACACATCTCTTGCATAAAGGTGTTACATTCAAGGAATGAAAAATTTCAATGTGCTTTTCAATAGTTAAAATATTACTTGGCATCACCTCTCGTCTTGATGTCACCGATTCGAGGAAAACCTTTTTTTACTGTATATTGGCTACCTCAACAACACTAGGTGCTCTCCTAGCACAACATGATAATTCTAGTAAAGAATGAGTTGTCTACTACATCAGTAGTACATTGGTGGGATATTAACTAAATTACACACCTATTGAATGTGCCTATCTATTAATTGTCTTTGCATCACAGAAGTTGAGACATTACATGTTAAATCACCAAATTAAAATCATTGCAAAGATTGACCCACTCAAATACCTATTGAACAAAGCTACACTAATTGGGAGATAGCCAAGTGGGTCATGATTCTCAGTGAATTTGACATTGATTATGTAGATAGGAAAGCATTCAAAGGATAAATAATAGTAGACCAATTAGCATATGTGTCTATGGTTGTCGACCACCCCCTTATTTTTCACCCCCCAAGGTGACTGTATACCCAAGTCATATCGCTTAGCATTCCCTTACACAAACAATATGGTTGAGTACGAGGTATTGATCACTGGTCTTAGGATGGTAATACAATGATAGCTCAAGGAGTTACGAGTTTATGGGGATTCTCAATTAGTCATAAAATAAGTCAATGATGATTATCAAACCAAGGATGAGAAACTTATACCCTAAAAAAATATGGTAGATAGTTTCAAGCGGTGCTTTGATCCAATATCATTTGAATAAATCCCTAAGATAACAACAAAGTAACTGACACTATGGCAACTATTAGATCTCTCTTAGATATTCCTCAAAAAATTCCAAGTTGTGAGTTCTTGGTGGAGCAACTTTTGATCCCTGCTTTCAATTTCTTAGAGTCTGAACTAGTGTGCAAAATTGCTGGTCCCAATTCTCCTTGGTACCATGAAATTTATAATTACCTTCATCACCAAATCCTTCCCCCAAACTTATCCACCAATTAGAAAAAAACTTTCATTAGATGATCATTTGGTTTCCTTATTTTAGGTGATACACTCTATCGAAGAGGTTTTGATGGTACACTCCTTAGGTGTCTTAACACGATAGGAGTATAAACCATCCTATTGGAGGTACATGGTGATATTTATGGGGCACATTCTAATGGTCCAAATATGGCCAAGAAACTAATAAGATTTGGATACTATTGGCTTGTGATGGAACAAGATGCCCACCAGTTTGAATGCAAATATTAAAAGTGTTAATAACATGACAATCTTATACATGCACCTGTACAAGAACTACATGCTATTACCTCATTATGGACTTTCACACAGTGGGGACTTGACCTCATAGGAAAGCTCTATCCCCTTTCTTCCAACAACCACAAATTCATAATTACTACCATTAAATATTTTACGAAATGGGTTTAAGCCATTCCTCTTACCGATATTACTAGAAAACAATAGCCAGATTTATCCTAAACTACATCATTTGTTGGTATAGAATCCATTCAGTCATTGTCACTGATAATGGTAGACCATTCAAAAACCAAGATGTTTATGAATTGTGTCACAAGTTCTATATTCAACTCCTTATTACTCGCTAATTATCGACCAATATGAAGCATCAAAAAAATAATATTAAAAATCCTCAATAAATTTTTCAATGAAGTTGGTCACGACTCACACATCCACCTAAATCCTACCTTGTGGACTTAGCAGATAAGTGTTTGTACACCCACAAGGACCACCCTGTACTCCTTAGTCTTTGGAGCTAAAGCAATTTTTTCTCATAGAGGTTGAGCTCCCATCACTCAAATTTTCTCTATGCCAGGTTATAAATGATGAAGAGTACAGGAATACTAGACTTCAAGACCTGGAGTTTCTTGACGAAAGGTACCTCAATGCACCAAACCATTTGTAAGCCTATCAAAATTACCTTCAATGTAGCTACAATAAAAACATTGTCGCACACATATTTGAAGTAGGGGGTTTGGTACTCAAGGAAATTTTAAAAAACTACCAGGATCATGAGAAGAAAGGAAAATTTGAGCCTAATTAGTCAAGACCCTTTACTATTATAGCAATCTATGGATCAGGAGCATATCAATTGTCAACACCTAAAGGTGAACCACTTAATGAGCCCATCATCTACACACACCTCAAGAAATTATTTGCATGATCCCGAGAGTATCCCAATCAAAAAATATTAAAAAATATTTAAAATAGAAAAATACTAAAAAAATGAAAAAATGACAAAAGTAAAGATAAATAATCCACCCTATGGTGAAAACCACTTCGGTGGCACCTTGTGTATGTACCATGGTGAAAACCTATTTACAAGCGCCATGTGTAGAGACCCTCATCCACCATCTATTAGTGATAAATCTATTTCATCCATAAGAAAATACTTTTTTTAATATACATTTCCACCCTATCATGGCTAGCAACTATCAATATTTAATGTCAAAACCTATTTCATCCCATATCTTAATACGAACCCACATGACCATCCCATAATAAAATGAGACCTATACTTGACTAGTGGCATTTTCTTGACTTAGTTTTGTAAATGGCTCTTTGACATCGATATCTAGAGGAGAAAAGTTTCACACTCCATAGCATCACCTCATATTGTCCATAATAAAAAAAATACATCACTTCATAATAAATCTATATTGTATTCACTTGCCATAACCATCATAAAATTTCCTAGAAAAAACACTTGAGCAAAACAAACTATACAAAAAATATTGAGCATTAACGATATAATCAAGATTAGGAGACTCTTGCTAAACTATATACATTCTATTGATCAATTTTCATATCTACTTTACACATCTTATTCAGCAAACGATGCCTTAATGGATGCATCCTTCCTATAATAAGCATTATCTACTATTGAGCAAATATATTTTGGCAAGAAAATTTGATAGTTGTTGATCTGTTTGGTCCTTGAGTCTTTTTTTTTAGGATAGGGTTGGATGGAAAAATCACTATTCCATGCTCTGGGTCCTTGTTCTCAAGAACTCCTAGGTGACTCTCCCACCTTAACCTTTAGGTCCTATCTCCTACATAGCTACCCCTGGTTCTACTGTCCAACCCCACTATCATTTCACTTTCCATCTACCAAGCCAATCTTGGTGCCTTGATTCTTTTCTTCCCTTAACCCTTAATCTTCCCTAAAGGTCAATCACTCTCAATTCTCAGTTTGTTCTTTGCAGGGGTGTCAGAATGCTTCCTACAACTTCCCACCATCACAAATTGGTGTTGATAACTCCACCTTGTTCCCTTTGTCCATCGCTAACTCCAAACCCTCTCCTAGGGTTTAAAAGGCTACAAGCCCTAGAGTCTCAATTAGGCCTCCTAACCCGAGAAAAATGGATGGTTCACCAAACTCTCCCAAAGAACCCCAAATCTTTACTATGGGTTCTTGGTCCTGACACCTAACACTTCCAGATTTACAAGGTCTCAACCCTTGCTTGACCGTACACAAGCCTATCCTTCAACTTAGCAAATTTAGGCCTTTTAGAGCCATTTCTTGACCACCCGATGAACTGTTATTTTGTTCTCCCATCAAATGGACTGTTGGAACCTCCTCCTTGTTACCAAGCCTCTACAAGGCTTCCATCCACCTTTCTACCACGTGGTTTGGCAAGGAAAGGTCACCCCTGCAAGCCAAGTGTTTTACACTTCATGACTTTCCTAACCAGGCACTGTTAAGCTCGCCTAGGAAAAGACTTCCATAGTGTTTTCAAGGCTCCTACCTACTCCTAAGTCTACCATATTTACACACATGGATTCTAGCCCAATCCCCAAAAGGCCATACACTAGGTACAGTGGGAAAAGGAACTAAAACTCCATTGTTGACAGGTTGCCAGTCAGATCGGCAACTCAAAAAGAAACAAAACAACTATCAAAAACACCTGCAAAATGAACACACACTCTAAATACCACCACCAAAGCTTAGAACATAACAAATACTTCAACCTACAACAATTACAGAGGCATGATTTCTCCTGTTCACACAAAAATTCAAGCAAACACAGAATTTCCCCTAATATTCTCATTGTCCTCTCTTAGCAATCTTCAAATTTCAAACTTACAACATTCTCAATGCCTTCCAACCTTGCTCACAGGTCGAAGCATCCTCTAAATAGACTCTCAAATTCAGTTAGGCTCGAGCCCCCAATTGTTCCATGGCCGGTTATGTTTCTTCATAAGCCTTATTTTTCAAAATTGTAAAACAAACTAACATCTAGGGAGGTCTACAAGGTCAACACACATCTTAGTAGCCAAACCCCAATCTAGCAAATGGTCAACATGACCTTATGAGCACAAAAAAAGTTCTCTAATGCCTTTAAGGCACAAATCCAAGAAATGGAAAGGGTTGGCCATAGGTTAACTAAACAAGTTGTTAAGTCTTGACCTTTTGATTACCCTCCTAGATGCACTTTGGGGTGCTCCTGCACCACTTTTTATTGCTTGATTTATCTTATTGTTCTATTTCAATGTTCCTTGAGGATATCTCAAAATTATTAGAGGATCAAGAATGAGGCAAGATCAATATGATGTGTTTGTGGAGTCTCCCTAGGCATTGTTATGATAGGTGTGATCCTTTTTGTGTATGGGACTTGATTTTAGCATTAATAAATCACTCTTTTATATATAAGATCATTTAAAAACACCTTTATAAATTAGGTTTATCATGTTATAAAGCTATGTTCCCTTACATATTCTGACAAGGTTCCATCATGTCTAGTATGTTAAGAACAATCCTTGCTTTTTTTGTCTTCATCCTAGAAAAGGATACTGAAGTCGCCAAGGTTTGTCTCCACTTGGTGTACATATTTCCACTTATAATATCACATATTAAAAACTTTAGACAGAAGGATACTGATGGTGCCTTGGTTTATCATACCCTCGTACGTATACCTTTGATTGCTACATAATCAAATTCTCTATGATGATAAAAATAACACAAAATAAAAAGCATAATATCTATCATTATTCATAGCCATATACATCTACACTAATCCATTCCTCTCATATCTATATATTTCATTTTCATTCATCATGCATTATATTGTGTGGCACTAATCAATAATGACAAATTTCCTTCTCTTCTTCTATCATACTAACATTCATCCATGCATGTATCATGACACAACAAAAAATAAAGTATAGAATATATCATAAAAGCCATAATCTGTACATCCTACATACACATATATTAGGAACCATACAATTCATACCATAGAAATATTCAACATCTCATATATATAATCCACATCACATAAATCATATAGGTCATCATAGCATTACTTTATAATAACATCTAGCCTATGCATTATAAACATCATAACATAGCATAAATTAAATTATATCTAAACATCATCACATAGCATAAATCAAATAGGATCATAACATCATCGCATATATATATAATGTGTCATGATACATCGCTAACAAATATTTCCCAAGGGATCATCAAATGTCAATATATAATACATCATGCTCATAGGCATAAAATCATCAATGTCTACAAAATCAATGTATCATCTAAATTCTTGAATATATAGAGAGATCCCCCCCTCAAAATGAGTAGGAGCAAGATCATGTAACCTTGATGGTCTTAGAGCTTGTGACCTCCTCTCTCCCTTCTCTCCACTCTATCTTGGAAATTATTTAGGAGGTGGTGGCCCCATCACTCCCTCACTCACTGATCTTTGAGATCTGGATCTCTTTGATCTACTATGTGTAAATCTAGGAGCTTGATACTCTAGTAGAACCACTCTCTCATATAATGACCTATAATAAAGGGCCTCCTATGCATACCAGTTAATCTCTACGGCCATCATTGTAATGGCACCCTATGACACATCTTGAACCCTCAATTACAACTACTTTTCTTGTTGAGACCGAATAACTATTATGTCTCTCTTTGTCATCAAACCATGCACCTGACCCTATAATCCTTATTTATGTGCTTGTAATCCCTGCACCTGACCCTATGCACCCACTAATTTGGCTTGTGCCCTTGTTAATTATGCCTATAAATTGTGTACCTCAACCTATAAAGTTTTAACCTGACCATCCTCATCATGACCCATTGTCTCCTCCCCTACTAGTGGGGAGTGCACTACATCATCTCCCATTGGTGGAGATTGTACTACCTCATCCCCTACTAGTGTAAATTGTATTTCCAACTGTCTTGATGATGGAGACTATACTACCTGATGCACAATAGATGATGGCATCACTATTGGTTGAACATTGGGTCTTGATCCTCCACCTCCCCCATCATCATCACCTTTTCCATCCTCTCCATGATCGACTTGATGATGCACTCACCTAACTCTCCTCCTCATCTCTTCTCCACCAACATCACCACCTATAGGATTTTTCAATTATGTAGGTCTCATCCCCACCCACCATATATCATAATCCTATTTAGTGCCTACACCCACAATATTTGGTTGTGGCACACATTGCACTAGTACTAATCCCTCGGTCTCCCATAGTTATCTCTACACTACCCATAGGTCCCCAATACACTACCTCTCTTGAGGTACGTGCAAATATCACCTCATCAATAGGTACATCCTATCACTCCAAAAACTATCTACATACTTTTTCAGGTAAATACAACTTGATGATTTGAGTCCTCCCAATCAAATCACACCTTTTTCAATAATATGGAAGATGCTCCCCATCATTTGACTAAGCTTCACAACGTCTCCATGGTCTCCATGTTAAACTTACCATATCATCTATGACCTTTCACCAATAGGGAACATTGCCTAACCAACGATATGTAATTGTTTAATGATAATTATACTCATAAGGTAATCTAAGTAACTATATTTTCTATGCATTGGTCACATGATTTATATGTGCTCCCATGCCCATATGTGAAGTAGTGCAATCCACATCTAATACTAGCCCCAAGACGATACACCACCTGATGTAACTAATGCTTCAAGGTTGTCAGTGCACATGGGCCCCATGTATATACCACACCATCCTCAATCATACGCTTTAGCAATATCCCATATCCAATAAGGAATCCTCGAAGCCTATCACGAACTAATATGATGTTAATCATCACCGCTAATAAAACAAGTAAACTTTCCAAATGAGCCTTTGTATACCTCAAATTGAGCTCATAGTCATCTATCCCAAGATCATTTGTCATAAACACTCAACTAATTTCCAACTCCCCACCCTCAGTATCATACACCACCTACTCCCCTTGGATTGGGATACACAAAATCCTCCACACATCCTCGAGGGTGATCATCGCCTCTCCCATAGAAAATAAAAACAATCTCTACTCATTTTACCATCTCTTATCCAACATCATCATTATCTCCCTAATCCTCCACACATCCTCGAGGGTGATCGTCACCTCCCTTATCGATAATAAAAATGATCTCTGCTCATTTTACCATCTCTTAGCCAACATTGTCATTATCACCCTATGCACATGGACCTTTGGAACATATAAGTGATATAGTATAGACCAACTACTCCTAACAATGCTCGCTCATCCTCACTAATGTGCCATCTCAACCTTAGTGCATCTAGATTCCTCTCTCAAGACATCAAATCCTCTCAAACACCCTACACACAACAAGAAAAATGGTTAATTCTAAATCTTGTCACTTGCATACACCCCCACCCTACACACCATTTGTAACAATAACCTAGTCAAAATTTATCATACGCATCATACCATGTAAATCTCCCCCCTCCTTGATCCTTCTATATCCGACAATGCAAACTAATAAACCACCCATACACAAATGCACCTTTTTTTAATTTTACTCCACCTCATCCCCATAGCCCACCCCTTCCATGAGTCATGTTCATACACATCAACATCATGTTCATTATCTTATTCGCCATCCCTTCCTAAACATACGCATATCCATACACATATATGCTTTAACCCTTCCCAATTAATTTCAACACATTTATTCAACCTACACACCTATTCAACCTATCCTTACCAATAAATTTCACCCTCCCCTTCAACATATTCATCCACTTACCCACCTCATTAAACCTGTGTGCCCTCATCACACTCAATGGCACACTATTCATGGGCTATTGCACCCTTCTAATAAGCATATGCACCCATTACATTGGTAATTGTACCTATTCATTTGTGCCATATAATTCAATATTTGTGCCTAACACATAATCACTTGTGTCATACAATTCAATATTTTCACCTATCTACCACATTTGTGCCCAAATCTTAAGCAATTGCACCTAAATCTTAAGCAATTGTTCCTAAATCACAAGCATGTATACCTAAACCATCAATAATTGCACCATAGAAATTATGCCCCACATTGGTAATTGCACCCATCATAAACAAATGCACCCCTTTAGAGAAATTACGCAATTCCATTTGCAATTGTGTACATCTAGGTAGCAATTGCACCCCCTAGGGTTTGAAAAAAATCAAAAACCCTAGCCCAAAACCCTAGCTAACCCTTATGAAACCCATGCATAAAATCATGCAATTGACAAGGAAGCCTGCCTCATCTAGCATGTCATCCCTTCGTCCAAACAACTGCACCTGTTCCATACAATGATCACCCTCAAGAACCCTAGCCATCTTCCCTCTCACACAAAAACTAGAGCTCCAAATTTCAAAACACAAAGAGTGCAAATGAGGAAGAAATGATTTCCACCCACCCTTTATACCTCCCACCTAACCCTAAGTTTTCCATTTTACCATTCCCTCCATTCCCATACCCTATTTTTATCATTTTCACTAGCCCCCATCACATAGGTTCATATCATTTTATTAATTTAATCATTTTCTATCATCTATCATCCAATTCTTTATTTTTAAAAAAATCATGAATTTGTCGAAAAAAAAACATTTTTAATAAAAAAGTTCTACCAAACTTCTAAGGGGGCATACCAAATCCATTTCATTCGTTGGGGCAGACTGGGGCATTTTATAAAAAAATTTATCAACTGTCTTTGAAACATTGCTATAAAAACACATTGTCTCAAAGAGAGGCGAAATGTACACTTAAAATTTGATTAACATCTCTCGACATCACATTGCACTAATTATTCTTCTGATTTTAATTAAATAATTTATTATTTAATTAATCTTATATAATCTCCAATAATTAAATAATTTTTAATTATTTATTACTAATTTCGTACTACACTATTAATTAAATAATTTTGTATTATTCAATTAATTCACATTATTATTCATTCTTCCTTGATTAATTAAATAAATTTTAACTCATTAATTATCCATATTCTTCTTAAATTAAATAGATAACTCATTGTTATTTAATTAATTATCCATTTTTTTATTTCTCAAATTAAATAATTATTTTAATTATTTAATTTATTCATTAAATTCTCAAAGTTATCCATTTCCCAAAAATAAATTAAAATCGTTTATTTTATATATTAATTTCACCTTGCACATGTAAATAATAAATTAAATTTATTTAATTATTAAATACTCATGTGCAAATTCCACCTCGTCTCTTGACCAACACTTGTAGTTTGTTAATAAATCTAATCAGTCCACTCATCAATTAGACCTATTCACTAACCAAATAACTCAGTCCACTAATCCATTAATTCTATTTTACTCCCACTCACTCTGAGTCCATTGATATGTCAAAATAGTTAACTAGTCAATCAATCTTGTCAACAACCTATCAATTTGAGTTATCACTCCATTCAATCCTCTTCAATAGATCATGCAATCAGTTATCTAAAATCATGCAGTCAGTTAACAATCAATCAAATCCTCTCATCAATCCTCCACCGTTGATCTTTTTAGTTTTTCCTCTGATCTAAACCATTGATCGGTGTCACCAAAAATCTTTAAATGTGACCATCATATCATTCATTCATCATCTCAAATTGTGCGATAGAACTATACTCGAAACGCGATAGTGCTTTATTGCTATTGTGCTTATTAAAAATTTGAGAGTAAAGATTTCAACACCATTCTCCAAGGTGAATAGAGGAGAGCAATGGAGCTATGCTAAGGTCAATTGTGTGTTTTAGTGTTTCTAGGTTTACATATTATTTGAATCAATTTTCCTTATTTTCTCTATTGTCGTAATCTTTTCATTATGTATTCTTGATGATTATTGCTTAATTTTTAGTTTCATAGTCAAATTTTTAGATCATACACCTCTGAATATGATATGAGATTGAGAAGACCATCTGAAGAGAAAATCTCAGCATTAACAATTGTAGCTATCATTCAAGTAAAGAGTAATTATACCTTGATGAATAGAGCAATAAATAATGATCAGGGTAGAGAAAGCAACATCTCCATAAAGGAGAACAAAAATGAGGTGAAGGATCAATCTCCCATTATGCAAAAAGAAAGGCTTGAAATAAGGGTCAAAGACATAGATAATAAAGGAAAAGTCTTGAGAGGCCTGTAAATTAGATTGTTTACCCTATTATTAAGGCTAAATATGAAAATATGAGGACAAAGAAAGAAAAAGAAATTGCTTGATGTAATCAAGGAATTGAGGTGAAAAATAAAGAAGAAAATTCCACTAATCAAATCACACCAACTAATCAAAATTGTGTCATTCCTAAATACATCTATGTGGACATGGCACAAGTCTTGTCATAAAGCAAGGTGTTTTTTCCTTTACTAGATATGATGAGGATTGAAGAACATAAAGAGAGATAAGTTTCCCTTATCAATGGTGCAACTATAGCCTCTACAAACAAGAAAAATGTCATTACCCTACCTAAAAAGGGTAAAAAGGAGTTAAACTAAGTTTGAACATGAAGAGACAAATATTGAAGTACTTGAGGTGTACTTGGGCACAACCTTGACAAAACTCCCTACTCAGGTAGATCCTTTCTATGTTACCTTGTAAATAAATGATAATTTGATTAAAAATTGTATGATAGATTCGAGAGATTCTACCAATGTTATGCCCCTAGCAATCATGAAGGAATTAGGATTGCAAGTTAGTAAAGCATATGGTAAATGTTTTGATATGGATTCCAAGGATTCTAGTTATGGGAATTATAAAGGATATATAATTTAAATTGGCTTCCTTCCCTAAGAAAGACTTCATGATGAATGTGATTGCAGTAGACATTCCAGCTCGATGTGGGATGTTACTTTAAATAAAGTGGTATGCAATCGTTGGTGAAAGAATGCAACTAGAATTAACATATACTATGATCCCTATTAATGGAACAAATGTGAAGTTGAATAGAGAAAAATATCTTCTAACCTTGTTGAAGATCTAAAACTAGATGAAGAATTGTGTTTAATTGATACTAATATGGATAACTTTAAAATTAAGGACTCTTCATCTGAGAAAGATAAAGTTACACCTTTGGATCAAGAAGCAAAGGAACATGTTCAAGAAAATGATATTTGGTCCATTTATTTTGATAGAGAATGTTTAAAATAAGGAGCAAGTGTTGGGTTGATTATTATATCACCAAATGGTAAGTCCTACAAATAATTATTCTCTTTCAAATTTGAATGCACAAATAATGTTGTAGAGTATGAGACATTACTACTAGGGCTTAACATGGTTAGCAAACATAATATAAAGAAAATTAGGGTTATAGGGGACTTGTAAACATAAGAGACTAAATCAATATAAGGTTGATGTGTGGGATTTTATGGAAATGTTTGATGCTTTTTCTATTGATTGGATGGAAAGGTATAAAAATGCAATGATAAATCTCCTTACCAATATTTCTCTTAGACCTTAGGACATAAAATTTGTTGGAATATCAAAGGTTGAGTTCAGACAAGAAATTTGATTTCAGATAATATTGATAACTAGTCGGTATTCAATGATGATCAATATCTATTGAAATTTTTACATTGTGTAGATGAATACCACAACCATGAAATTACCTACCAGGGTTTTGTTGAGGTTATAGATGGGAAGGGGACTATTTTTTGGAATGATTTTATTTAGCTAAAGATAAATAAATTCCCAAAGGGACTGGTAGCTCTAGAAAGAGTTTTTGATAATATAGATAAGTATGATGCAAAGTCAACCCCAACACATAAACAAGACTTGAAAGAGATAAATTTGGGACATGTAATACACCTAAAAAGGTATATATTGAGAAAAGACTAAACCCAAAAGCCAAATTCATGCTTATTTCCTAACTCAAGAAATACAAGCATGTATTTTATTGGTCCTATTATGAACTAAAGTAATACATAGAGGACTTATTCCAACATGAGATTCCTCTAAATTTTGGTGCCAAGCCTTTTAGAAAGAAGAAGAGACCAATCAATCCTAAATTGACACCCAAAATGTAATAAGAGATAATGAAACTCAAAGATGGAGGCATTATCAAGCCTATCAGAATTCCACTTGGGTTTCTAACTTAGTTCCAATCAAAAATAAAAATGGAGACATTATATTGTGTGTAGATTTTAGAAATCTTAATGTTTTCTCATTGAAGGATAATTACCCATTGCCAAATATGGAGACAATCTTGCAGAAAGTGATTGGTTTTGAGCTATTTTTTATGATGGATGATTTCTCATGATACAACCAGGTAAAGGTAAGAGAATCAAAGCAATATAAAACTATTTTTACTACACTATGGGGTGCATATGTGTATGTATGGATGTCATTTGACCTGAATAATGTCGGAGAAAAATTTCAAAGAGATATGGATGTTGTATTTTCCAACCTCATTGATGTAATCATGGTTGTCTATGAGGATAACTTGACTATTTTTTTCTAAAAAAGTAGAGAATCATTGCATGCATCTTAAAATATTATTTCTAGAGCTCTTGAATATGGCATATCTCTTAACCCTAAGAAATGTGTGTACGGGGTTAGAAAATTAATATTGTTAGGTCATATTGTGTCAAAGGGATGAGAATAGATCCAGAATGTGTTGTTGTAATAGAAAGGATCCCTCAACCTAAAAATATCAAAGGTATTTAGTCTTTCTTTGGGTAGATGAATTTTTTAGAGTGTTTGTCACAAATTTTGTTGAGATGACACAATATATTTTTAAGATTCTCAAGAAAGGTGAATCTATATATTAGGGAGAAGAACCAAACAAGGACTTTGAAAGCATTAAAGAATAAATTACAAACTCTTGTACTAAAGTCTCTTGATTTTTCAAAGCCTTTCTGATTGTTTTATTTTGCTTCCTTTTAACCATAGTTGTTGTTTTATTACATGAGAATGATGAACGGTATGAGCAACCTATTGCCATATTTAGTAAGTCTCTCCAAGTTATTGAATTGAAATATGATATCATGGAGAAGCGGGATTACACTCTAGTTAAAGTAATGAATAATTTTAGGCCTTATTTAGTAGAGACTATTTTTTTGTTTATGTCCCTAAAGTTACAGTTAAGGATATATTTACTTAACAAGAAGTAATAGGGAGGAGGTTCATATGGATCAACAAGATCCAAGAATTAAATATAAATATCCCAAAAACCAAGCTTTTCAAAGGAACAAGGATTAGTTAAGCTCGTGGATGAGTCAAACCTTGAAGTGAATCAGGTAAACCATTTAGAGACAAGCACAACCTCAATGGATTGTAAATTGTAATCATCTCCCTGGTAAAAAGATATTGTGCATTATTTAAAGAAAATTTCATGTCTGGTGGAGCTTCTACAAATTTTAGGTTTTTTCCCTTTGTAATTCATTTATTTCCCATGCTTTAGTTGAAAACCCCTAGAATTTTATAAAAAATCATTACGTTTTTACATTTTTTTGTTAAGCTAACCCTTAAGTGATTTTTATTATGTCCCTTATGTTCATGCATTAGTGACCCCTATACCTTTTCCTAGTAACTTAAGTTGTTTGTTTTGATGCATGTGTTTTTAAAAGATTTTAAGTTATGTGAAGATAAGCCTATTGGGTGGTCCCCACATTAATCCTATTCAACACCAAGTGTTGGAATTTAATTAAATTTGGCTAGCTATAACCTTCAAGGAAACTTTTAATCCCAAAATTTTCTTCCTATGAGTCCTCAAAAAGTGTCTTTTATGTGACCTTAAGCTAAGTTTTCACCAAGTCACTTTAGTCATAAGTGTTCCTTTCTTTTCATGCTAGCTTAGACCTTTTCGGGGTAATACTAAGTCAAGTATTTTTTCCTCAAACTCCCAAAATCATGTCACATGTCCCATCACTTCTCATTCTTATTGTTTTACAAAGGAAACCCTTATTAAGGAAGCTTATAAAGTATCCATCCTATTCCCACAAGCTCTCAAAATGTTGATACATATTCCACATCAGTGTAAAAGAGAACAAGGTCATCCTATTCATAGAAAAGGATTTCAAATGTCTACGAATAATGTTGATCTTCATCAAATTGACGGTCCAAATTTAAAAATGAAGAATGACTACTATTGGTACTACATTCAAGCATGCAAAGACACTAATAGTGCATTTGATATATATCTATTAGGTTTTCAATTTTCTTAACATAAATATATACATTTGTATCATCAAAAGCACAAAACAAAGAATGCAGATAATTTTTTTTGTGAATTTCTAGATGAACAAGGGTTTTGTGCAATATTTCCTGGGTTTACAACAAGCTTAAATTTGTAAGTTGATTCAAGCCCCTTTTTTGCATTCTATTTTAAAAAGGGGAATTCCTGAATTATTATAGATAGAAAATAAATTAAAACTTGGGCAGGGTTGGTGAATTTCTCAAGTTTTTGAAGAATTATTCAATAAAATTTAAAAATGTAAGCCCTCTCCTATTATAAGTCAAAACCCTAAAACAAAAAACCATGATTGGAACTTCAAAGGGTGTAAAGAGAAACCTTGATGAGGACCTCATGTCTTAGTTTCTTGGGTCATCTAAGAGGCCCAAAATGTCACAAGGTTCAGAGATTCTAATAAATTGAATTCTTGACAAAAATGAGAATTGTAGAGACCCCATCATTCCAATCTAGGGGTATGCACTCTTTAAGCATGCTTTTATAAAATGCTTGGTCACTAGACCTATCTACAACATTTGGATATTGGGGTTACGATAATGGTAGTGCTAATGTGTTCATCAACATAGACCTTATCATAGGGATAACACAAGCCTACAATCCAAAGAAAATGGGTTTGTACACTGCAAAGGGAGAGATTTTTATGAATTTGAATAGGGCTTATATCTGTAAAGTGTTGAATTTGAACACTAATACTCAGTTGTCAATATATTTGGGGGTATTGGCCAAAGAGTATCAGAGGCACAAAGACAACTACAAAGTTAACTGGTTTCCAAGCTTCAATCCTAGAGGGCCAAACATAGAAATAAGGAGTTTTACTAGTGGGGAGTTAGAGCCATTCAACTATGATATATTTAAAGATAACTTCATAAAAACCTACTTTTCCCTCTACCATATATTAGGTACAAATTGCAAGACCCAAATTTCAGTGATTCGATGGTGTTGTTTATAGAAATTCAATGGGAAGAATATTTGGTCCCACCACATGCAAATAAGGTCTTAGGATGCACAAAAAAGGTTTCTTCTAGTGCAAGAATGGACCTATATACGAGACAAGGGTTGTGATAAATTATATTATATAGTCTTTGAAGAGTAATTTGTTAGAGAGGTCCTAAGGAATTTGGGATAACTTGTAGATTGGAGGCTCTAAGAGGAAGTAAGGATATTTTTGAGGCCTAAGGACCTCAACCCAAAGACTGGAATCAATCACAATTAGGGTGATTATTTCATTTTTTAAATGTAATAATGATTAGGGTTTATGGCACCCTTGTTACACCATATGTGCTACCAAGGATTATCCTAGAAAAAAATTGCATTTCTAGATATTATATGGCAACTAAATGAGTCAAATAAGACTCATTTCATAAACTAAAAAAAGCATACCAACCTCCCTTCCATAATTGTGTTCTCATACTTTCGGGTTACAGTCAGGGAAGGATTGGAACTATTGTCGAATGGTTTTCTCCCATATAGAATGAGGATAGATAAGGTTGGAATGTGTGATCCTGAGAATTTCATCCATAATGCTAAGATTGGTTTCAAACTAGTTGTATTTTTACATGAGTATGATAATATTGAGGATTTGATTAGAAATTGCTCAACAGAACCAAAGGCCTCAATGAGAAGGGAACAATGGGTGAGGATTAAAATTACATAGGGAAAGATGAAGTGATTAGATCCCTCCTACAAAGGTTCACACTTGGAGATTGAGGATCTTGTCACCAGGATCATGACAATGTTGGACAATTCCAATAGCTTGCTTGCCAATGTGCCTATCCCACCAGTGGATGGGCATGGCCCCTCTTCTCAAATGGAGGTTCCATAAAGCCCACAATGAATCAAACCCCTACAATAAATAGCCCCTGGAGTGGAATCCCTTGTGGATTACCTTCTAGATGATGAGGATTTTCCTAAAGAGTCAGAAATGATGTAAAATATAAGGCCATATTTAATAATTTTGGAGAGTCCCTCAAATGATTGGTTGACCATCAATTTCAAGACTTGGGACCAGGTGGTAGATGATGTAAGAGCTCTAGATTGCTCTGATTTTATGAAAAATGGTAATTCATCACCACCAAGGAATTTAAATATTTTATTCTTAGGAATAAAGGGGAAGAGTTGTAGAAAAGGTCAAAGGGGTATAAACTCATAGAGGAGAGTAAGAAGGAGCTCATAGCTTGATTTTTGAATGAAGTAGATGCATAAATGATTGGCATGGCATTCAAGAGGGGCAAAGAACTAGTAAAGAGTGGTGGTTGTTTGCTATTGGAAGGGTGGGATATATCATTTAAAATTGCATTTGATACTATCTGAAGACAAGAGGGAAATGACCCTGTCTTGCAATCAAAAGAGCAAGTTGATGCTCTGTACTTTGGGTCTGGTTTTAATCTAAGGCATGAGACCTTGGAAATTTGGTCAATTTTCCCGAAGACCAATAATCCCTAGGTAATCAAAGATACAAATGAACTCACTGGAAATATAATTGTCAAGAGATTAGGAGATGCAAGTTCCCTCCAAGCAGCCTCCCTCACTATAAATACATCATTGTTCATAGAAGTAGCAATAAAAAAATTTGGAGGCACATTTGGCAAAGGTCACTACCATCAATTTTAAGTTGCAAGAATAGGAAAACACGTGATCACCCAAGGGTGAAAGGAGAGAGCATACACTTATAAGTGATCATAAACATGGCCTAAAATATTGATTCCCTTGAAGAAATTGAAATGTGCCTAGATTTGAAAGGAAATATGCATCCACCCAAGATAATTTCCATATAACCCAAATAGAGACATCTATGCAAACAAGCATTTAGAATCCATATGCAAAGGAATAGACAGCATACTATCAAACATGACACAAGATATACCTTAGGAAATCCCTCAAGGGGGGAAAAATCGACCTCCGAAAGCATCCATCACTCATGTATATTCAATAATAAATATCATAATACATCTTCAGACTCTCCATGAATACCCTTGAAACATCAAGCCCTCTATAAGCACTCCATGTGAACTAGCATGTAACCACGCATATCATTCCATGCTTCAACCCTCACAAATGCTAAAAAGAGATGCTCTCAACCAACTAACTACCTAACCTTAAACAACTATACATATGTTTACTTTTATAGAAACAAGCTCATACAAAACCACCAAGTGGTATTACATAAAACCATGTGACTAATATCACGAGCTCACAAAGCCATTAGCCCCACATTTAATTTTTGGTACTAAAATCTTCCAATATTAAATATTTCCCCATGTGCAACCCCACATTAATTTTTTATCAAAATATTACATACAACACATAAAGTGGCCCCAAAAACACTAACCCATGTGATGCACACATCCCTAGATCCCCTAGGGGCACCACATAATAATAAAATATTATATTATAACATTATGCAAGGTAGAAAACACACCTTTTGTTAACAAGATTAGTGAGAAAATAATGTGTTCAAAAAATGTTGGATGCAAACAATATGTTAGTAGTTTAATATTTTGTCCTAGTCATTTTTCCCTACAAAAGACGAAGCTAAGTCACAAGCCACAACAAAGAAATATCTAGTGAAATGGGTTATACAAGATTAAGTTCCAAAAAGATGATGAAATGATTTGGCAAACTATCAATGCTAGTGAGTTGAGAAATAAAAAAATCACCAAAACCAAGTGTAGATATGTTGAATGACCAAAAAATGGAAGATTATACTTGAGTGGAACAACCAAAGTATGTAGTACATCTACTAAAACAGGGAATGCATATACCAAAGTATGATACTTGCAAAGAAAATGGTCATGGTTAGATACAAATTTGATTTGAGGAAGTTCAAGATGATATTTTGATAGCATGAACCCCTGATAAATTTATTTCTAACATAAAAATGAGAGTTAAGCTAGTTAAAAACTACTAAAAATGCATTTTAAAATGTCAAAAAGATGATCAATTTTGTATCTATTCAAGTATAATGAGGTTGTCAAAGGTCACATAAAATTGTGATAAAACATGTTAGGCCTACAAAACATAGAAGATGTGTTTGATTAACTAACATAATAACTTATAAAAGTAGCCCCACATTTAAGAATTTGAGTGTTAGATGCATAGAAATTTCCAAAAACATGATAAGAGATGTTGAGTAGATGTGCCACTTTATAGCAAATATATCAAAACATAAAGAAAATCTGCCAAATTATAACATACAAGCACAAAAAAATATAAACACATGAAAATTACTAGTTAATGGGACATGGTTCCCACCGAATGTGTTAGAGATATGTACATGAAAATTGAAGCATACAAGAACAAGTTAAATGATATAACCTATTCTACTTTGAATATATACAATAATCATATTAAACATAAGAGTTAGTAAAACATCATGAAAATAAAATTATCTCACTAATACCAACCCTTGTTACACCAAACTATGGTGATTGTTCTCAAGAATGATGGATGTGAGTGCTCCTAACTACAGCAAAACAATGCATTTCATGGAGTCTTGAAAATGGTTTAGGTTGAGATCAATTTATAGACTTTTGGCTCAAGGATGGAAGGTTAAGATTAAAAGGAGATATCAATGGCTCATATTGGTTGAGACACTTGGAGGGATGAGAGGAGGAAAAGTCTCTTCACTTAGTTGGTGGATGGGGAGGAGACCAATATTAAAGGGTAATCTATGGTGGAGAATCCCCTTGGAGAAAGTGGAAGGATGAGATGGAAAGGGGGTACTTTGGAGTAGCTTGAGAGGATGGGAAAGTCCTTGATCCATGTCACATGTGCCAAGGCCCATGTCACATGTACAAAGGGACCATGCGTTGTATACAAAGTCCATACATATGTACACATGTGGGAATGTGCAATATTTGAGGGAATTTGATTAGGAATAGTATGTACGAGTGAGAGATTAGCCTACTAATAAAAAGTAAAAGAAAAAAGGATAGTAGACTTAGGTGAATAAATATTAAGATTTATTTACCTAAGGTGGAAATAGAAGAAGGATGATCAAGTGGTTTTAGGCTGAAAATGAGATCAGATGATTATTAACTTTCAATTTAATTAAATAATAAATAAAAGGATAAAAATTGGATAATTAATTGGATAAATAGAAATTTATTCAATCAATTAATGAGGAAATGGTTGGATAATAGATTAAAATGAGGATGTGTTAATTTTAGGTATATATATAGATTGTACAATAAAGAATATTCTTTGTGTAATTCAAAAGATTCTAGAATTGTATTGTGTATATAGATAGGTGTCATCTGGTATGGTTGATTTAATTCTACTTTTTTGAGATATTTTTTAGAATTAAAAATGTAGAGTAGATTACTCTGGAAGGTATCTTAGGTACCTTGTTCTTGCAATAGGTAGAGTACCAAACCTCTTCAAGGATGCCACATGACATGGTTCCCTCGATTGAGTAGCAACTACATTACTATTAATGGGAGAATATATCAATTTATATTTCATTAGGTACTCACCATGAAATAATCAATTGAACTAGTAACCATTTTTCATAAAATAATAGGTGATTTTTATTGCAAATATCCATTTTGACATTTAAAGGGTGGTTTCCAACAAATTGATAGTAGTTTTGAGACTAGAATACTATTTTAAAAATTCTAGAATATTTCGTCATAGTTGTATGTTGATGTCAACATCACATCAAACGAGACGCTAGTATCTTTCTCCACAATCTTTCACTCTCTCCATTTATAGTTTTGATTTGATACCTTATCTTCAAAGGCTCTTTTCTCAGCCATATAGGCTCTTTTTATGAACATTTTTTTATTTGGGGTAGAATTTTTAGAGCTTCATAGTATTGCAGATGATTTTTAATTTTGTATAAATTGTATATTCTCAAAGGTTTTGTTAAGTGGTTATCATTTGAGGATTTTATGGCCCTATTTGGGCTCAAATGTTAATATTTTTAGTGATATTTTAATAGAGTGCATAGTATTGTGTGTACTTTGTAGTGGTGAAATAAGATTGATTTCATCATTTCAAAAGTTGTACCTCATTTTTGTGTCCAAACTTGATATTTATAATGTACTAAAATCAAGACCACATCACTAATTTGATAAGTGGCAACTATAATCACACTAATTATAAAGTGCCAATATCATATATTGCTAGGGGAATCCTTATTTGAGTGAATTTGGGTGGGAGGGTAAATATTGTATTTGTATTGGTTGTAATCATGTCTCCTAATCTATGAAAAATGAAATGTGATTATTGTGGGAAGGAAATACATACAATAGATTATTTTTTTGTAAGAGAAATTGATGATTTGAAATTTCTTTATAAACTTTATCAATTTAAATAAATTTGCATTGCCAGTGGCATCGATTTGCAAAATTATTCTAAAATAATATTTTGAAGATACATATGATGTTCATGTTGGTGTAATTAATTATTTAATTACACTTACTTAAGTTTACTTAGGAATTTAATTATATTCCTAGGTATCATTTATAATCACATATTTTCTTAGGATATAAGATTCCTTCTAGAAGGATGAGTTGTCTTTTCTAGAAGTCTTACCTTATCTAGCTTTTTCATCATTTCCTAGGTGATTAGTTAGTTTGTTGTCACATGTCATAGAATTATGACACATGTCAACATCATGTTGCATACTACATCTCAAATTTCCTATATAAGGAAGGTATTTTTACTCATTTATATCATACTTCATACCTCATCATTTGACATGTGTTAATATCAAGCAAGCTCATATTCTTGCATATCCTATTACCTGGAAGGTTTTCATTATTTTTATAGGTGTTCTTGGGTGTCGATCTAATCTTCATCTCTTACAATTCACACTTAGGAATCTTGTGTAGACACATAATTTAGGGATGAGAAATATGTTGAACACATACTCAAACACTAAGAGGGGGGTGAGTCAGTATTCTAGCAGATCTCAAAACTTTCAAAACAAGAGAAACTCCAAGTTCTCTACCGTATAAGAAAGAACATGAAATATAGAAACAATACACAACACCATATGTATGTTGAAAACCCCATAGGTAAAAAACTATGGTGAGAAATGTTGCTAGGAGCTACGATCCTAATTCAACCTCACAAATGAATAATAGTTATAACTTTGTTTTAGGGTTACAACCCAAGGAAGCTACTACTCCCTGTAAAAGGTTTTTGGGTCACTCCCAAGGAAGCTACAACTCCTTGTAGACTTTCATTTTGGGCTACAACCCAAGGAATAAACTACTCCCTAATCTTAGAACAAACTCAGGAAAGATTACAAAATGGCAATCCTTCCATTGTCTGAAACTGACAATTAAGCTCAATCCTTTTGATGATTGCAATTATTCTTTTTCCTTTCTTTTTTGATGATTGTAATTTTGCTTTGTCACTTCTGCAACTTCTTCAAATGTCTTCTCTACAACTTATTGGCTCGTTTCTTTCAGTCTTTAAGAATTTTTTCCTTTGGCTCACTACCTCCAAAAAATAGTTAGGTACACTCTTCACTTCCCTTCTATCACAAAAATATGATCAAATTGAATCTACACAAGATCTACCATTTCTACTCTTTCTCTTTCAATCGCTTATACAATTATCATAAGAAATCAGACATCCTTGACATCCTTCACAAATCCATGACCTATATCAACTAGGTTTACAATTTATACATGATATTACATTGATTACATTATGTATTTCAGCCTACGACAAATAATATATTACAATTACAAGTCAGCCAAAGATAAACAATCCACATGAAACGTGTAGAGGGCAAGACCCAAAAGGACTACATGCAACACCAAGAAGAGGAACATGCCTTAAAAATTCCAACACGTGCTTAAATTAGTCCTATACATTCTTCACACCTTCTATATTTAATGAACAACATCCGCACACTTCGTAAATTTAAATTAGGTTCACTTTAAGAAAGAAAACATGTAACTTGTAGCATGACGACCTTCACAATATTGGTGGTACACATGAATGATAGATAATTACTTGATATTATCCCAGATGAGTTGGAATGACCCATACAACACCTTCAAACACATTGAACTTTGTGCAACCTTGAACTTGTGGCACACACCTTCAACATAACATAGTCGACCAAGAAAAAGCATAACCTAGCAACACATTCATTCCAAAACATAGTCTATTTTAGAGAAACCAGACAACACCTTGTAGAGAAATAGAAAGCATCACATGATACTCTAGAACACTCTCATATATCCATTTCACAACTTCATGCAACAACAAGTTAGTGCAATCCAACAAACATTGAAACTAGCCACCAGACAACACAATCTTGAACATTCACTTATAACTCTTTTTGTAGAAGGAATAATACTATGAAACTTTGGATATAACACATTTACAACACAATAAACTTAAATTTTGAACCAAATAACCATATCTATAAATGTGGAGGAATGCAGAGCCAAACTTTACACTACTAAAAACTAATGAGAAATAAATAGGCTCAATATTGATTGTTGGGAAAATCAATCTCTATCCAAAAATGATATCAATGGATGAGATACAAGGATTGGACAATAGAAACATGAAAATTTGAAACTTATATACAAATCTAAAAATTAAGTTGCCATAATATGGAAATGCCATTATTAAATTCATCTTCTTTATGATGTCAAAACATAGCCAACTTAACATGCTTATAAACACTACCTTATGTGAACTTATAACAACAATAAATAAAGAATACCATCAGCATAAGATAGAAGAAATGAGGCTAAAAACAACACAAGATCATCACATACCACAATATTTACGTGGATAAACCCTTGTAGGAAAAAACTCCACCAAGAAGAGAGGCCAAGTATGTATTATCATCAAATAAATGAGATTACAATACAAGCACTTCCATTTTCCTATTTACTTCCAACATGGAAGCACCTGTGTACCTATGAAAAACCTCCTTATGCCTCCACCTATCCTTGTTCCTATAGAGTAACACTACATTCAACTATTCCTCCCCAATTCTACATCCAAGAGGCTAAATTTATAGACTTGTGAAGGCATCTAATGCACCAAACATGGCTCCGAAAGATGAACCTTCATTCCAAATGTCTCCAACCTTTGGATTACCTCCTCGAAATGTGAAAGGACACTGGTGTTGGCTCCAATACTTTTCGTCCAACTTGGGTGCCAAAACTTGAGAGATAGGCATTACATTAAATGCAATAAATGATGGAAACCCAAGTGACACCTATTGCGTCTTTCCAAGCACCCACTTGGAGAATCCCAAAAACCACTTATTTATCATTTCCTTTATCATTTATTATCTCATTTTAGGCATCCACATGTGGGGAAAATAATATCAAATATTTATGTCCACAACCCACCTTTACTGCTACTAGTGGACCCATCACCCCTTATGAGTATATTACAAACAATGGTGATAATTAATATTATAAAATATTTTCCCAATACTCCCTAAGTGCCTAGAGACACTTTCCAAGGATGTTGGAACCATGAGATATGATATAGGATTTACAAGGTGGATGACACCTAATCCCAACAAAAACACCAACATAGGATCAACATAATCTTCAAACTATCACTCTCAAAACATCTTTCCTATAACTCAAATGATCTGAAACTTGGATCAACATTCTTTCAAACACTAAGAAGCTATCTTCCAAAGTGTAGGAGCAAAGCATCACCAGTAGAGAAATGCAAAGAATTTCTCAGAGACTTTAGTAACTAAACAACCAAAATCCAACCCCTTTGACATCAACAACTCTCTGTTGACATCAATGAAAACCAAACTACAATAATCTTAGACATACTTTTGAAATCAATGAAAACCAAGCTTATCAAGTGGAAATAATCTCCCCCTTTGTCATTGATGGAAAAACCATCCTCACACCACTTTGGTGCAAAATATCTCTCCCCCTTTGACATCAAATACAAGGGGAAAATGGACTTTATCTTTCCCTTTTCAAGCATAATTTATCTTCTTCAAACTCTCCCCCTTTGATGTACATTATCTCCTTCTTGAAACAACTTATAGGCTCCCCCTAAGAGGTAGCCACCATCAGTCTAGGAAATAAAGATATGGCTTGAATTACCCCCCCTAGATAGATGCACCAACTATGCATCTAACAAGAAAAAGGAGTGGCAATTACCCCTGACTTCTACCTTAGATACTCAAATGCATCCTTTGCAAGTTCCTTTGTGAAAATATCTACAATCCAATCCTTTGTAGGTACATATTCCAACTTCACTTCTTTCTCTCTCAAAAAGTGATACTTGATTGATATGTGCTTGGTTCTAGAATGCATCACTAGATTCTTTGAAATATTGATAGCACTTGTATTATCACATAGAATTGGAATAGGCTCATCATAGTTTATCTTGATATCCTTCAATTTTTGCTTCATTCGTAACACCGAGTATAGGAAGATGTTGCAACAATATATTTTGCTTTTGCAGTGGATAAGGATATTGAATCTTGCTTCTTACTATGCCATGAACCGATCTACTTCCTAAAAAGAAAGCAACACCAATAGTACTCCTTCTATCATCAACATAACTAGCCCAATTAGCATCAGTGTAAGCACTTAGATCAAAGTCATTACCTTCTACATTTCTTCAAACAACTTCTTGTACATGTCATCATTTCCACCAAAGATAATATCATCAACATATATAACAACTATCAAAATTCTTTCATCCTTAGTCTTGAAGTAAAGATTACTATATGTGGTACCTTTCTTGAATCCTGGTTGAAGCAAATACTTGTCCAACCTTGCATACCAAGCCCTAGGAGCTTGTTTGAGACCATGCAATACAATTTTGAGTCTGCATACCATGTTTGGCTCTTCTGATAATCAGAATCCATCAGGTTGTTATGTGTATACTTCTTCTTTCAAATCTCCATTTAGGAAAGTTGATTTGACATCCATTTGATAAACTTTGAAGTTCTTATAAGCAAAAAAGGCAAGAAATATTTTGATAGCTTCCATTCTTACTATTGGAGAAATTTTTTCCTCAAAATCAATACCTTCTACTTGTGAATAGCCTTTCCATACCAGTCTTGTTTTGTTTCTTACAACTTCTCCATGTTCATTCGATTTATTCCTGAAAACCCACTTTATTCCTATCACATTTTTGTCTATAGGCCTTGGAACCAGTTCCCAAGTATGATTCTTCTCAATATGATTCAACTCTTCTTCCATTGCTTGTATCCATTCCTCATCTTTGCTAGCATCAACAAAAGTTTTATGTTATATCTTTGATAACAAACAAAATTTTACTTGTTCACTTGTCTTTGCAAGCCTTCTTCTGGTCAACACTTCTTCATTCTTATCTCCAATGATCTAATCTTTTGAATGATTTCTTTGAACATACTTGGTAGAAGTTTATTTTACTTTGGTGTTATTTCTTTTTTCTCTTCAACTTCTTCTTCTTCATCTAAGCAGGGGGTTGCATAAGATCTACAATCCTCAATTTCATTCATATTCTGATGTAGATCTTCATCAACTTTCACATTAGTAATTTAAAATATTCTTCACAATATTTTGTTGTAGCACTTGTATGCTTTACTTTGAGATGAATATCCCAGAAATATACCTTCATCAGTCCTTGAATCAAACTTCCCAAAAACATCTTCATCTCTTTTGATATAGCATTTTCTTCCAAAGACTCTAAAATACCTAATAGTTGCAGGTCTTCCATACCACAACTCATAAGGGGTCTTAGTGTTGTTCAATCTTAACAATCCTTTGTTAAGAATATATATTAGAGTATGAAATTATTCTCTCCAATAAACATTAGGCAAATTTTCTTCCATTAGCATGGTCCTTTCCATCTCTTGAACAATCCTATTTTTGCTTTCCACTACCCATTCTGCTGAGGAGTTCTAGCAGCAGATAGATATCTCTTTATTCCATGTTTTCACAAAATTCATTGAACTCAATTAATGTGAACTCACCTCCTCTATCAGACCTCAAACATTTTATGTTTGCATTCTTTCCATTCTCAACCATTGAGTTGTAAATCTTGAATCTATTGAAAACATCATATTTATCTTTCAAGAAAGTAGCATATGTCATCCTAGAAGAATCGTTAATAAAAATCATGAAATACCTTTCTCCATTCAAATTTTTTGTTCTGATAGGTCCGCACAAATCAGTATGTACCAACTCCAATGGTCTATGAGAAGAATATTCTTTAGACTTGAAACTTCTCATTGTCTATTTTCCAAATTGGTATTCCTTGCAGAATGTACTTGCAGACTTGATTATCTTAGGCATATCTCTTATCGCATGTAATGAGTTGATCTTCACAAGATTGTAAAATTTAATGTGTCCCATTCTCCTATGCCAGATCCAACATTCACTTATTTGTCCTAGAATACAAGTTCTCCTAGTGACATCCCTTAGATTGTATATGTCACCACTCGTCCTAGATCCTTCAACAACCAATTTTCTAGAATTTTCTTTTCTGATTTCACATCCACTTTCATTGAATATGAGATTGTGTCTATTTTTTCATATCTTACTCACACTAAGAATATTGTGCTTGAGACCTTTGACATAAAGAACATATTTTGTCCTATGCTTTCCATTAATACTTATTGTACCTTTTTCATAGATCAGTACAAAAGAATCATCTCCAAGCTTGACTATACCTCCATTCCACTTCACAAGTTTGATAAACTTGCTCTTATCTCATGTCATGTGGTTGGAACAACCACTATCAATCACCGATGAATTTTACTCATCTTTTGCATGAAAAGAAGTACACACAACACTTGGATCTTTAGCTTCATTTTCAGTCTTCTTAGCAACCAAGAACATGATTTTATCTTCATTATCCGGACCACTAGATTCATCATCCTTTGTGGAGTAGGAATCTTCCATGGAGTAGAGACTCTTCTTAACCTTACTTCTTCTAGGCTTTTTGTTTCTCTTTTCAGAATATTTCAAGGGATATTTAGAAGCAAAGTGACCAACCTCTCCACACTTAAAACATTTGAAAGGTAGCTCACCTTTGTACTTTCTGGTACCCCTCTTCAACTTCCTCAGAAAATTTGGTTCTTCTTCATCAGTATCACTGTCTAGATTAGATGCTTCATACATTTTCTTCTTACTGACTTTGAACATTGCTTCCTTTTTTAGAACTTCTTTGTCAAACTCTCTCATTTCAAATGCAATAAGGGCACCATATAATTGATTCATTGAAATTTTATCGAGATATCTAGCTTCCTCAATAGAAGATACTTTAGAACTATAAGATTTAGGAAGAGATCTCAGTACCATTTTTACCACTATAGATACTTAAAGATCTTCACCAAGATCTTTGATTGCATTGACCACTTCATCTACCCAAAGCACATATCCTACAATATCTTCATCCTCTGACATTTTTAGGTTCTCAAACTTACCTTTGGAGATCTACAACTTGGATTGTTTTACTTTAAAGTCCCCTTCATAGATGCCACTAAGCTTATCCTAGACCTCCTTTGTTGACTTGTAGTGCATTACTTTTACAAGGTCACAATTTGATAGCCCACTCAAGATAGCAAATTTTTCCTTTCCATTATTCTCATAGGTCTTGATCGCAGTTGAATTAGCTGGAGGGGTAGCAGGAACATTATATCCACTTTGACAAATTTCCAAACACCAAACCCCAAAGAGGACAAATGGGTTTCCATCTTGAATTTCCAGAAAGTGAAATTTGTTCCATAAAACCTAGGCACCTTGTGAGATCCTTCATGTGCCATCCCAGATCTTTCTCGAGTTGTTAGAATTCTTCAAAAAACCAAGCTCTTATACCAATTGTTGAACACACATCAAAATATTGAGAGGGGGGATGAATCAGTATTCTAGTAGATCTCAAAACTTTTAGAACAAAAGAAACTTCAAATTCTATCATATAAGCAAGAACATGAAAGATAGAAAAAATGCATGACACAATACTAGATGTACGTGGAAAACTCCAGAGGGAAAAACCATGGTGAGAAATGCTTCTGGGAGCTACTATCCTAATCCAGCCTCATAGATTAATAATAGTTACAACTTTGTTTTAAGGCTACAACCTAAGAAAGCTACTACTCCTTGTAAAAGGTTTTAGGGTCACTCCTAAGGGAGCTACAACTCCCTATAGACGTTGGTTTTGGGCTATAACCCAAGGAAGAAACCGCTCTTTGATTTGAGAAGAAACTTAGAAAATATTACAAAATGACAATCCTTCCACTATTTGAAACTGATTATTAAGCTCAATCCTTTTGATGATTGCAATTATTCTTTGTCACTTTTGCAACTTCTTCAAATGTCTTCTCTATAGCTTACTAGATCAATAATTTTAGCCTTCAAGAAGTTTTTCCTTTGGCTCAATGCCTCCAACAAATAGTTAGGCATGCTCTTCACTTCCCTTCTATGAAAAAAATATGATCAAATTGAATCTAGATAGGATCTACCAATTCTGCTCATTCTCTTTCAGTCGCTTATACAATTATCATAATGCATCACACATCCTCAACATCCTTCACAAATCCATGACCTAAATCAACTAGGTTTACAATTTATACATGATATTACATTGATTACATTACATATGTCAGCCTACAACAAGGAATATTACAATTACAAGTCAGCTAAAGATAAACAATCCACATGAAATGTGTAGAGGACAAGGCCCAAAAGGACTACATGCAACACCAGGAAGAGGAACACACCTTGAGGATTCCAACACATGCTTAAACTGGTCCTAAACATTCTTCACAACTTCAGTCTTCAATGAACAACATCCACACACTTCACAAACTAAAATTAGGTCAGTCTTAAGCAAGAAAACATGTAACTTGTAGCATGCCAGCCTTTACAACATTGGCAGTACACATAAATAATAGAGCATTACTTGTGATTATCCTAGATGAGTTGACATGACCCATACATCACCTTCAAATACTTCTTGAACTCCTTACATGATGCAGAGGAAGGACAAAACTTAGTAAAACTTGACTATCTCAAAAGCATTTCCTTAAGAACTCCATAGGCAACAACATAAGGGGCTTCTTAGTACACCTTGTCACAATAGATGACTTGGTTTTTAAGGTACTCATAGGAAGGAAACACCAAAGCATTCTGTTACACCTTGCATACAAGTTCTTTCCAAGGAGGTTTCATTGTCTACACACACCAAAAAGTTCACACTTGACTGGTCACAGTTTGAGGGCTCCAATGTCTCATGCAAATTACTTGGGACAGTCATGACCTTTTGTCATACAAGTGCCAATATTGATATCCAACGCATTTACCAAGTCTATAGGATCTTCTAGGGCCCCTTTCCAACAAATAATATGCATAAACAACACTTCTAGACTTGAATTTGTTCAACATTCAATTGTTGCTCCAACATTGTCAAACACAATCCATTTAGGATAGTCATAACCAAGCTTGTATAAAACTTTCATAAATGCACCAAACTATTGACTCGGGTCTAAGAGGCCTTTTAAGATATTACCAAACACTTATCAGTGCCAAACCTTATGAAACAATGCAAAGATTTGCACAAACAAACAAAGTGTAGGGTTTTTTACACTGTTTTCATACATTCTTGAAGCAAACTGTCCAAGATTTCTCCCACACGCATGCAAACTAAGGCTCCAGATCTTGCAAGGTCAATTAACATAACAACAAAATTTTTCACAAGATTTCATCATTTGAAGATGGTGGAAACTCAAGATATCACATTTTTATTATTAACTGGTTACCCTAGGAAGGGTTTCAGGCAAATTTGGAAAAAATGCAATAACTTTCTCCTAACTCAATGAAAATTGATGAAATAAAAACCAAAATAAAGTAGATTCATGGCTTGAAAAACTCCAATAGCTTTTAGACCATTACATGGTTCATACATGACATCCAAGATAGTAGAACAAACTAAAATGTTTTGAAAACACAAAAAATAGTTTCACAACACTTCAATCCTTTCAATTCGACCATGGAGAGTGTATTCATGCATTACCAGTCGGTTTTTAATGTTTCCTCTCTTGTTATTATATTTCCTTGATTTTTTTGCCACTTTCCAAAAGTTGCATGACAATTTTAGCAACTTTTTAAACAATTTTTAGCAACATTGATAAATTCTAACCAACAACCCTATAAGCACTCCAAAATGGATTAAATGATCACACATGGTCATAAATAACCTTAGGAAACTTCAAAAAACACAAAACAACCTAAAACCAAAAATTACACAAAATATGCATATAAGGTCTTGGTGACCCTGCACCATACACACAAGGGGAAGAAAAATTCAAGTCCCACTTGAGTGCAGGTTTACAATAGTATATCCATGATTTATAATATCAACTTCATAAATCCAAGTAGCATCTTCCATAGGAAGACCCCTCCATTTGACCAAGTATTGAAAATATGTGGCATTTCTTGTCTTATTGAGCTCCTTGGTATCAAGGATACACTCCAACTCTAAAGGTTTGTTGGGAGGAAGGTTCTAGATCCATTCTTCATCTTCAAATGCTTGAGAACCTACTTCATTACTTTTAACAACATCCCCTTTGAAAGGGTACAATTCAAATACATTAAATATAGGTGAAATGCCAATCCCACTTGGTAATTCAATCTCATATGCATTGGGACCAAACTTGTAAACAACCCTGCAAGGTCGAAATTTCTTCATCTATAATTTGGAGTATTGTCCTTTAGGAAATCTCTTCTTCCTTAGATGAGCTAGAACCAAATCTCCAACCTTGAAAGTGACTTCTCTCCTATGTGCATCAGCCCTTTGCTTATATTTGTCAACACTCTTTTGTAGGTGATCCATGACTTGTTGGTGAATCTCCTTCATAGCCATAGAAAATTATTCACCCTCAACACTCATCCTCTCCATTCCACTTGTATCTCTCAATTCAAATACTCCTCTAGGCTGCAAACCATAAACAACTTCAAAAGGACTCTTACCCACACTTCTATTCACTAAATCATTAAATGCAAATTCTGCCCAAGGCAAGATCAAATCCAATTGAGTAGAATGCTCTTTTGTAAGACATCTTAAGAGGTTACTAAGGCTCCTATTAACTACCTCAGGTTTCCCATCAGTTTGGGGGTGATAGGCAGAGATGAAACTAAGGTTAGTGCCAAGTTTCTTCCACAAAATTCTCCAAAAATTCCCAACAAACTTCCTATCTCTGTCTGAAACAATACTTAAAGGAAAACCATGAATCCTTACCACTTATGTGAAGAACAAACCTGCAATATAGGATGCATCATTAGTGCTCTTGTATGGGATGAAATGTGCCATCTTGGAGAACCAGTCTACTACAACATAGATAGAAATAAAACCTCTAGGTGTTTTTGGTAAACATGTATACATCTAAAAATGGTCACATTAAATCGAGTATGGTAATTAATTAAATATGAGTTATTTAATTAATCTTCTAATTTCATCTACATATAAATAAATTTAATTATTTATTTATATTGTTCACTTTCTAATTCTTCTAATTTAATTAAATAAATAAGTTTATTTAATTATTATCATTTTCTATTTTTCTCTTAATTAATTAAATACATTTTATAATTTATTTAAATTAATTATCATATTACTTTAAATTTGAATTTTTAAATTCAAATAAAGATGATGTTCTTCTAAATTCATCATCATTTCTAATTCTTCACTTCACATATAATTAAATATTTTAATATTTAACTAAGCACCTTTTATTCTCTTTTCACACATAATTAAATATTTTAAATATTTAATTATGGAAGCTTCTAAATTAACATGTCACATATAATTAAATAATTAAATAATTTAATTATGAAATTATCCTCAACTACCAACTAACTCCTCATAACTAAAAATGCCAAATGACTACTTTCCTTCATTTTTGAATGGAGAAGGTTGTATAGGAGAAAATATTTTTCCTCTTTCTCTCTAGCTTCCATCTTTCTCTCCAACTTCTCAATCTTCCACCATTCATCTTACCAGGCTCGATTTCAACCGTCGATCTTTGCCAACTAGGATTTTACCTCCAAAAATCTATAAATACAACCTCTTTGTGCTTTGAAAAGGGATATAATCAAATCTAGTTGCATAGTGTGAGAATTATAGTTGCATTATTGAGCACTTAGAAATCTTAATATCTTAGATTTCTTGAGCATAGCATGTTATTTTTAGCACAAGCAATCATGGTAGAATGATCTTGCATAATTTGTTTTAGTTTCATATCTTAGCATAGCTTTATCCTATATCATTTAGCATAGAAATGCATATTGCATATAATCTCATTCTCTAGGCTGTCATTCTGTTGAGCCTTTGCTTACACAATCTGAGAGAAAACAACTTAAAATGAAACCTTGGAGACAGAGGACAATGGGACGTCTTTGAAGAATCTGTTGAGTTTAGAGTTTGTTTATCTTTAACTTAGATTTCTTTGATACAATGTCACATTGGTGTGTTTGTTTAACTTATTAGTTTATTCCACATATTCACACACAGATTTTTGGCTATGGCCTCTGCCTGCTGGTAGTCCTGCCTCAAACTATCTCGCTCAACAATCAACTGAGCTACTTGTGGGTCTATGGGTGGTGGCTATCCCATTTGTTCCTGTAGTTGAGTGATAGTGATTTGGGCCTGTGCTAATTGGCTTTAGAGAGCCTGTACTTGTGTCTGTAATGTATCAATCTGACCCTGTTGCTCCCAGGATGGAGCCCTGATAGTAATGTGAGATGGGCCTACTACTAGTTGCTCCACTATCCTCATTGTCCTCAACCTAGTCCTGATCTGGAAATCCAAAATGGGTGGTCTCCTCCCACCATCCTCGTCATCCCCATCATCATCATCATCCTCATCACTTTCATCCTCCCCATCATCCTCGTCAATCTCCATATCCTCACCTCCACCCATATCCTCTCCTCCTCCAACGGACTACTCTGCCTATTCATGTGCCTCACCCCTCTATTGTCTTTGTGCACGTTGTAGTGTTGGTCCATCAAGTAATGGGGTAGGCTCGTCAAGACTCATCAATCTCGGAAATGGGTGTGTATGGAAGTATGTTGCATACTCCTCTGTCATTTGTGCATCTATAATATCTAGCATGTAGTCCCATACCTCTGGTTGTAGACCCAGATACTCTGCCCTGGCTATCTCATAAGGAATAAATGGGTCATACTCTATGATATCCTCCATCTACCTCGCATAATGGGCAACGCCCTATGGAATCACCTGTACTCTGCCGAACTTTCTGAGTACTCGCATCACCAAAAATCTCTCAATAATGAACGGGGTCCTCTCGATCAAATATCTGGACAAGCCGCAATAGGGAAACTCAATGTCATCCTCATCCTAGGCCTCATAGTTTACATAGGGCCTCCAAATGATAGTATCCATATCATCTAGCACTCTCCTCCAGTACTCCACCTTTCCCAACTTAGGTTGTACAAGTGGACCTGCGTATACATATACATAAGGATGACCAACTAGACAATCTCTCCCTGCAAAGGGGTGGGTGATAGTAATATGCTCCCATGCCCATATTTGTAGGAGCATAACCTCAGAAGATATACTCTTTCCACCTGTATATACCACCTAATGTAAATTGTGGTATAGGTGTGCCAACATGCATGAACCCCATGCATACCTCATCTGATGTAGGATCATGTCCTCTAGAATCCGACCCCATCCCACTGACAGTCCCTTCGACCTGCGGTCGAGACACAAAAAGCCACCAATGAAACCAACCAATATTGAGGGGAGTGGGGCATAGCTCTCAACCATCTCTCTCCATGGGATCTCATAACAACTAATGTGAGGATCCTGGAAAACTCTCTGCAAGGCATGAGTACCCCCAACCTCCTTGTGGTCATAGACCATAATCTCACCAACCACTGGGATCCCTAATATCCTATACACATCCTCAAGAGACTGTAATCTCACTAGTGGGAAAATGGAAGGTATTATGCTCATTGTGCCACCGCTTAGCTAAGGTTGTCAACAACGCCTTGTTGATCTCATATTATGGAATCTTAAGCAATGAACCCAACCCACATCTAGAAATCAATGCAATCTCAAATTGTGATAGTCTCGGGATTATCTCCTAGGTCCTGGGAAATCTCTCTCTAACTTGGAGGATCTTAAAATCCTCCTATACATCATATCAATATCAACCGATCAGATCACAATATCAGAAAATTGCATCCATCTATCGAAAAATCATGCAATCATACGAAATCAAATCATCATCAATATCAACTCATCATTTTACTATTTATTTTTCATTTATGAAGACAAATTTATCAACAACACATCATCTCTACTATTTATTTTTCAGCAAACATGAAAGAAAATTTATCAAATTCAAACATCGGTAACATATCAACTCATCATTACTATTTGTTTTTCATCAAGCATGAAAACAAATTTATCATCATATCAATTCATCTTTACTATTTGTTTTTCATTTCAGCATGAGGACAAATTTATCAAATCATCATCAAAATCAGATCAATTATCCTTGATGCTAGTCAATTTTATCAGATCAGTTGTCTAATATAGTAACAAACATCTGGAAATCATAAATTGATCTTCAAACAATCAAAATCAGCAAAATTTCATGGATGCGCTAAAATAGACAATCAATGCGCCAAATCAACAAATGCGTTAGTTTATCCATGAATGTGCTAAAACAGAGGGTAAATACATTATTTCGGTGTATGCACTACTCTATCTAGCCAATGCGCTAATCTATCTATCAAATGCGCTAATTCATCCTATGCGCTAAATCCCCAAGTGTATGCGCTAATCTATCATCCTATGCACGATATATAATAAATGTGCTACTTTATCATGATTATGCGCCAAATCGACCTATGTGCTATTCTATCAAGTGAATGCGCTAATATGTGGCGTAAATGCACTACTCTAGATGCGCTAAACTACCTAACCTATGCGCTACTTCAGAGCTCGCATGCTCTAAAATACAATTATATGCACTAAAACAACTAAATAAATTTCAAAAATTTCAAAAAAGCTTGCAAAATTCAAGCAAAAAAAACACAAGGATGGTTTCGAGATCTTACCAGAGGTCCATACGCAGCTAGTCTCTGATGTCTGCACACCCTCTCGAATCTGTGACACTCGTAGTGGATTTCCATCTCATATCTAGTCTCTCAAAGTTCAATTTTCACCAATATGCAACTGTACAAATGACAATGACTTTTACCCTTTTCCACCTTTTAAGGGGGTAATTAGGGTGGGGTTATTTTTATTTTTCATCAAGTTGAGCACTATTTCAGGAGATAAATCGACGACACTATATCAAAACAATCAATAAATTTTCAAAACATCATCAAAATCTTCAAGCCACACGATTTATCTCCCGATGGGGCATATAGCATCATTAATCAAATTTTCAAATTCAGGAGCAAAAATTTCATTATCTAAATATTTCTTTGAGGCAATGTGTAAAACACATCACTTCAAAGAGGGGGAAAATGTATACATCTAAAAATGGTCACATTAAATTGAGTTTGGTAAAAAAAAAAAATGATTCATAAGATTTAAGTAATTATATTAATTAAAATACCAGTAACAATCGTCTGAAACTCATAGAGTGAGTTTGAAAAAAACCACAAAACCGACCCTCCAAGGCCAACAGAGCCGAACCAAGAGTTTGAACAAGTACTGAAAAAACCAGAACCCAACAACCAAAACACTACAAAATATCAAAACAGGCCACTACAAAGGCGAGCGTATCCTACTATAGACTAGTCCAACCCAACCAAACCTACCCTATTATGGAAATAGAAACCCCCATCTTACATAAATTTGTTCAATACCGCAAAATCTTTGAACTCCTCCTTCTAGTCTTCGTGGTCCACCTGCATCATCCCAAAATACTTCTTCAAGAAGATAATAGCCACTGTCACTATTGCCCTGTGCCACATCAATCTCAGACCCTGCAAGTCCAGAAGGAATGGGTAGATTCCAATCGTGTCCTCCTCTCGAACGTACTCCACATCACACGGTCGAGGGCACCCTTTACCTATTATCGCCACTCGCAACACCTCGTCTATGCCTTCGACCAAATCCTTCTTAAAAGCTTCAATACCAGTTACTTGGCCTTGGCCTTCGACTCTAAATTGTCTAGCAGAGAGGCGAGGAACTGGGACAAGATGTGGAGATTATCTCTCCCATATTCCTTAGCCTCCATGTGACCCATCCCCAAAACCATCTTCACTACCACTATCACCAAAGGGTCATACTTCAACAGAATCTTCTTCAAGGTCTGGTATGTGATTTTCCTAAAATAATTCTTCCCCTCCGACGAGGCTAAGGAAATTGGTGTGTCCACTCTAAAGCGAGCTAGACCTACAACATAAACCTCCACAACGAACTTGGAAATTTTTTCCATCCCTCTCCTTTTATCCGAAGTGCTTGATAGAAGGTAGGGCCAAAACATCGTTCTCTCACATTCGCTTCCAAGATATATCCAGACAAAAGACTGCCGCTAACAATAATAATGCAAATACAAGCCTACCAAAAATTAATGCTTCAATTAGGAAAACACCACCACCCTTCAAATCGTACCTTTTGCCTGAGGCGAGATGTCAATCCGAAGAAACCAACATGAAAACCATAAAAGACCATCATGAGGGAGAGTTGCCGCCAGCAAAAGGAATGTCAAACCCGTACTACTGCCTTTAGGCTGTATCTATGCTTGCCACCCTAGCGGCCAAACAATCACTGTCCTCTGGATTGCCACCTTGCCGAGTCCAACATGGAATACATGCCACCTCCCTCCGCTTACTTGGAGGGACACCCGCCCTACCGCTCACAAATCGAGTTTGGTAATTAATTAAATATGAGTTATTTAATTAATCTTCTAATTTCATCTACATATAAATAAATTTAATTATTTATTTATATTGTTCACTTTATAATTCTTCTAATTTAATTAAATAAATAAGTTTATTTAATTATTATTTTCTATTTTCCTCTTAATTAATTAAATAAATTTTATAATTTATTTAAATTAATTATCATATTACTTTAAGTTTGAATTTTTAAATTCAAATAAAGATGTTCTTCTAAAATCATCATCATTTCTAATTCTTCACTTCACATATAATTAAATATTTTAATATTTAATTAAGCAACTTTTATTCTCTTTTCACACATAATTAAATATTTTAAATATTTAATTATGGAAGTTTCTAATTTCACATGTCACATATAATTAAATAATTAAATAATTAAATAATTAAATTATCCTCAACTACCAACTAACTCCTCATAACTAAAAATACCAAATGGCTACTTTCCTTCATTTTTGAATGGAGAAGGTTGTGTAGGAGGAAACATTTTCCCTCTTTCTCTCTAGCTTCCATCTTTCTCTCCAACTTCTCGATCTCCCACCGTTCATCTTACCAGGTTCGATTTCAACCATCGATCTTTGCCAACTAGGTTTTTACCTCCAAAAATCTATAAATACAACCTCTTTGTGCTTTGAAAAAGGATCTAATCGAATCTAGTTGCATAGCGTGAGAATTATAGTTGCATTATTGAGCACTTAGCAATCTTAATATCTTAGATTTCTTGAGCATAGCATATTATTTTTAGCACAAGCAATCATGGTAGAATAATCTTGCATAATATGTTTTAGTTTCATATCTTATCATAGCTTTATCCTATATCATTTAGCATAGAAATGCATGTTGCATATAATCTCATTCTCTAGGTTGCCATTCTGCTGAGCCTTTACTTACACACTCTGAGAACAAGCAGCTTAAAATGAACCCTTGGAAATAGAGGGCAATGGGACGTCTTTGAAGAATCTGTTGAGTGAAAATTTTGTTTATCTTTAACTTAGATTTCTTTGATACAATGTCGCATTGGTGTGTTTGCTTAGCTTATTAGTTCATTCCACATATTCACATACACAAAACCTATTACAAAATCCATACTTATAGACTCCCAAGGAATATTTGGAATAGGAAGAGGCTGATATAAGCCTGTCTTTGTACTGCTGCCCTTGGCCTTTTGACAAATAACACATTTCTCAACAAAATTCCTTACATCACTTTGCATTTTAGGCCAAAAATAGTGCCTTCTCAACTGCTCCAAGGTCTTATCAAGACCAAAATGACTTGCAAGGCTGCCACTATGCTTCTCTTTTATCAAATTATCCCTCATAGAACATTTAGGCACAAAACGTTGAGCCCCGTTAAATAACAAACCCTCTTGAATCAGAAAATTAAAATTTATTTCATGAGGAACACCATTAGATTGGTTACAAGATGCATAAATCTCCTTGAAATCAACATCGTCTACATACATAACTTTTAGTGCTTCAACCCCTACACTTTGCAATTGGATTTCTCGCACCATAAGTGTCCTCCTACTTAATGCATCAATTACTTTGTTTGACTGCCCCTTCTTATGCTTGATGGTGAAGGTTTAACCTTGCAAGTACTCCACCCATTTGATATACCTATGACTGAGTTTGTCTTGAGTGTTCAAGAATTTGAGAGCATGATTATCAGTAAAAACTATGAACTCCTTTGGAAGTAGATAATGCCTCCATTTTTTCAAGGACTGAACCAAAGCATACATCTCTAGTTCATAGGAAGAGTATTTTTTCTTAGCCTCATTGAGTTTCTCACTAAAGAAGGCTTGGGTCTACCCTGTTGGCTCAACACCACCCCTATGGCATAACCACTTGCATCAAACTCAATAGTAAACACCTTATTAAAATTTGGTAAGGCTAATATGGGCTGTTATGCTACCTTCTTTTTCGAACATTCAAAACATTTTCCAGCTTCACTAGTCCAAACAAACTTCTTTCTTTTATCCCCCTTTATAGTATCAATCATTGGAGCACAAACATGACTAAAACCCTTAATAAATTTCTTATAAAAATTGGCCAAACCATGGAAAATCCTTACTTCAGCAATTGATTTGAGTGGAGGCCAATTTAGAATAGCTTCAACCTTGCTGGGATCCATTTTCAAAGTGTCATTTGTAGCCACAAAACCAAGATACACCAACTCTATTTTCATAAAATCACATTTCTTCAAATTGATGATTAGTTTCTCTTCATGCAATCTTCTCAAAACCAAATCCAAATGGTGTAAATGTTCTTCTTAGTTTTACTCAAAACAAGAATGTCATCAAGATAAACCACTACAAACTTACCAATAAAAGGCTTGAGAACTTCATTCATCAACCTCATGAAGGTGTTGGGTGCATTTGAGAGACCAAAAGACATTACAAGCCACTCATAGAGCCCTTCATTATTCTTAAATTATATCTTCCATTCATCCCTTGGTTTGATCCTGATTTGGTGATACCCACTCTTGAGGTCTATTTTGGAAAATAGCATGCTCCACCTAGACAGTCCATCAAGTCTTCCATTCATGGAATGGGGAACCTATATCTGATTGTAATCTTATTGATGGCCCTAGAATCAGTGCACATCCTCCATTCACCTCCCTTCTTTAGTGCTAGGATAGTGGGAACCGAACAAGGACTAAGGATTTCTTTGATTAGCCCCTTATCAAGAAATTCTTGGACTTGTATCTTAATCTCCTCATTATGTTGTGGTGTCATTTTATATGCTACCTTATTAGGCAAACTATCCCCTGGTATGAAATCAATGTGGTGACTAATATCCCTCATAGGAGGCAAGGTGCTTGGGAGTTCATCCACTACTATATCAACATACCTCTTTAGCAAGTTTTGAATTTCCAAAGGCAACTCTTCTTTTTTTGCTGTTGTCCCAATAGACTTAGGCTTGACTATGATGGAAAACCCATTTTCTCCTCTTCTACATCCTTTATGAATTCTTTTTCTCCTACCAACATCACATCGGATTCTACTTGTGGTGTTTTATCTTCATCTTTCAATGGTGTTAGAGTGTATGAGACTCCATCTTTCTCTATAACATATGTATTATTTCTACCATCATGCTTGACATTTCTATCACACTACCATGGTCTACCAAAAAGCAAATGAAAAAAATCCATAAGAATGATGTCACACAAGACCTTGTCCTTATAACCCCCTTGTATGGAATTCTACCCAAGTTTGTTCATTCACTAACACTTGTTGCCCTTTGTTTAACCAAGAGAATTTGTATGGAGTGGCATGAGGCAATCTTTTCAACTTCAAATTCTCTACCATTTCAACTGAAACCAAATTATTAGCGCTTCCAAAATCAACAACAACTCTACAACATTTACCTTGGATTTTGCATGTAGTCTTGAAAAGTGACTTTCTTTGGGTTGGTTCTTTCTCCATAGGCACTTTAATAAAGGTTCTTATCATCAATAAGGACTCTCTAACTTCTAGTTCTGTATTTTGTGATGGTGAATTGACACTTTCAGCTTCATCTCCACCTTGTGCAATTTGATTTCTCCTCTCACTTTTAAAAGAAGTAGATGGTTGCTCCTCAGTGCACTACCATGCTTGGTGGCCTACAAATTTATTGAATTTGTAACACTTTCCAGTGAATCCATTTGAGTCTCCTCTATTGCCAAATCTACCTCTAAAATTTGGTCTCCTTCCTCTAAAGTTGCCCCTTGAATCTAATGTTTGTTCTTGTGAGTTACTTGTCTCTCCTTGACACCTTTGGGACTATCCTCTACTAGAAAAAGTACCTCTTCCTCTGAAATTTGTCCTTCCCCTACCTCTACTTTTCTTTTCTTGTCTCCTTTTCAACTTGTCTTCAACCTTTATAGCCAACTGATATCACTCTTCTATAGTTCTTGGGCTTGTGAGACTGAGTTCATCTTGTAGGCTATATTTTAGCCCATTCAAATACCTTGCAACTTTGTCAACATCTTCTTCCATGTGGCCTGACCTAATGTTTAGTCTGTACAAATATTTTGTGTAGGTCTTCACATCCATGTCTTTTTGCTTCAAATTTTTCAACCTTCTATATAGATGAGTAGCATAATCACTAGGTAGGAATTTAGCTTTCAATTTTGCAACCATTCTATCCCAAGATGTAATTTTTTCCTTGCCTTTCTTCTTCCTCTCTTCTTGTACATAATCCCACCATAGGGATGCATGTCCTCTTAGTTTTTTTCTTGCCAATTTAACTTGCTTCCCCTTAGGTATCTATTCAAACTCAAAATACTTATCTAAGTCTCCTATCCAATCTAGGAGTTCTTCTCCATTTAGACTTCCTAAATATACTGGAAATTCTACTTTTACCTTGGAACCATCATTCATAACTACCTTTAGCAATCTCTCTAACCTCTTCTCTTCGACATCTCTTTCTTCTTCTTGTTCTTCTTCTTCTTAGTCACTCAAATCTCCTGTGACCACTCCTCTCCTCTGGTTGGTCTTAACCGATGTGAGTCTTGCATCAAGGTTGTCCTTTATGGCTCTCAATTCTGGGGCTAGAGTATCTTTCACCTCTCTGATTATTCTTTCCACATTCAAATTAGGTGCCATCTTGGGTTGACTTCAAATCAACTTATTTATCACCTCTTACTAATCAACTTGGCTCTGATACCAATTTGATGAAGAGGAAGGATAGAACTTAGTAAAACTTGACAATCTCAAAGCATTTCCTTAAGAATTCCATAGGCAACAACATAAGGGGCTTCTTAGTAGACCTTGTCACAATAGATGACTTGGTATTTAAGGTACTCATAGGAAGGAAACACCAACACATTGCCTTACAACTCGCATACAAGTGATTTACAAGGAGGTTTCAATGTCTACACACACCAAAAAGTTCACACTTGACTGGTCACAGTTTGAGGGCTCCAATGTCTTATGCAAACTACTTGGGACAGTCATGACCTTTTGTCATACAAGTTCCAATATTGAAATCCAACACATTTAATGAGTTTGTAGGACCTTCTAAGACCCCTTTCCAATAAAGAATATGCATAAACAACACTTCTAGACTTGAATTTGTTCAACATTCAATTGCAGCTCCAACATCGTCAAACACAATCCATATAGGATAGTCATAACCAAGCTTGTATAAACCTTTCAAAAATGCACCAAAATATTGAATAAGGTCTAAGAGGCCTTTTAAGATATTACCAAACAATTATCAACACAAAACCTTATGAAACAATGCAAAGATTTGTACAAACAAACATAATGTAGGGTTTTTTACACTATTTTCATACATTCTTGAAGCAGACTGTCCAAGATTTCTCCCACACATGTGCAAACTAAGGCTCCAGATATTGCAAGGCCAATGGACACATCAAAACACAAGTTTTCACAAGATTTCATCATTTGAACACGATGGAAACTCAAGATATCACATTTTTATTGTTAACTGGTTACCCTAGGAAGGGTTTTAGGCAGATTTGTAAAAAATGCAACGACTTTCTCTCAACTCAATGAAAATTGATGAAATAAAAACAAAAATAAAGTAGATTCATGGCTTGAAAAACTCCAATAGCTTCTAGACCATTACATAGGTTGTACAGGCCATACACGATAGCATAATAGACTAAAACGTTGTGAAAACACAAAAATCAACTTCTTTTCATTCACCAAACTACAAAAATTAGTTTCGCAACACTTCATTCCCTTGAATTCGACCATGGAGAGTGTATTCATGCATTACCAATCAATTTGTAATGATTCCTCTCTTTTTTGTAACATTTCCTTGATTTTTTTGCCACTTGCCAAAAGTTGCATGATAATTTTAGCAACTTTTTTGACAACTTTCAACAACATTGACAACTTCTAACCAACGATCCTATAAGCACTCCAAAATGGATTACATGATCACACATGGTCATAAATGACCTTAGAAAACTTCAAAACACACAAAACAACCTAAAGCCAAAAATTACACAAAATATGTATAAGGTCCTGGTGACCCTGGACCAACACAACCTTGAACTTGTGACACACACCTTCAACATACCCTAGTCGGCCAAACAAAAGCATAACCTAGCAACACCTTCATTTAGAACCATAAATTGTTCTAGAAAAACTAGAAAACACCTTTTAGAGCAATAAAAAACATCACATGATACTTAGGAACACTCTCATACAACTATTTCGCAACTTCATGTAGCAACAAGTTGACGCAAGCCAACAAACATTGAAACTAGCCATCGAACAACACAGTCCTGAACACTATCACTTATAACTTTCTTTGCAGAATGAATAATAATATGAAACTTTGGATATACCACCTTCACAACACATTGGACTTAACCTTCGAAATGCATAACCATATATGCAAATGTAGAGGAATGCAAAGCAAAATTTACACTACTAAAAACACCAACACAAGATCAACACAGTCTTCAAACTATCACTCTCAAAACATCTTTTTTGTAACTCAAATGATCTGAAACTTGGATCACACATGCTTTGACACACCAAGAATCTATCTTCCAAAATATTGGAGCAAAGCATCACCAACAGAGAAATACAAAGCGTTTCTCAGATACTTTGGCAACTAAACAACCATACTGCAACCCCTTTTGACATCAACAACTCTCTATTGACATCAATAACAACGAAACTGCAATAATCTCAGACATACTTTTGAATTCAATGACAACCAAGCTTATCGAGATGCAACAAAATATAGTCAAATGATAAACATTGAGATATCATCTCCATCTCTCGTTTCTTTTTTAGATTCTAGTATTATTTCATCCATGGCTTCTCATGATTTAGTGTAGCAGGATATTCATCATCTTCTAGATAAAACTTCTTGATACAATTACTTGACAATCGAGGTTTATTTTGTGAGTCCTATCTTGTATACTTGGAGGAAATGTTGTGGATGTTCATCTACTCTTTGATGTTAGCTCATATGAGGTTGCATCTTCTTCTTTGAATATTGCGAGGGCATCTTCAAATCCTCTTATTCTTTCCCCATATAATCATTTGTCATAATTTGGCATTAGTGTGGAGACCCTTGTGTAGGATTTGGAGGTGGGGTTTTTGTCTTTGGATTATGTTCCACATCAATTTCCATAAGGTTTTTGAATTGTGTTCTTCATCAATGTGGCCTAAATCACTTGACTTGATTGTGACATTTTTTAGTACCAACATAGCAACACATGAGCAGAGTTTAGACACATCACATACCTTAGTCTTTTTTCTCTCATATTTATTTAAGAATGGGAAGACTTCCTGCATATATTCTTGGTTTTGTTTCTTCCTAAGGGGAAGAATGTTGTTCAATGATATTGGATCATTTTCGATATTTATTATTGAGCATCTACTATCATTGCAGGAGATTCTACTTTGAAGGGGTGTTGCATGGTCTCTCTATTTCTCTCTTAATGGGGGAATTTTTCCTCACATGGAGTTTTCTCCTTTTTCATACTTTTAGAGAGCATCTTGGGTTTTCTCTATTTTGGATAGGGGTTTTTTCCTTCATACCTTTCTCCTTTTCTCCATTTGTGAGAGATTCATTTGTACACATGAGTACCTAACAAGGCCTCATAGCCATGACTTATCATCATATTTTTGCATGTTTTCTCATTCTCCCTAAGTTTAACTTATGAGGAGGTGTTGGTGTGTATGGGCTATATTACCTAATCAATTGACCTCTTAGGTCTTATTCACACTAGTTTACTCAAGTTTACTTAGGGCATTCTTAGGCATGGTCACTTTATGCCTCAAGTCATAAGATTAAGATAGGTTATAATCTCATGTTGTCCTATGTCTCACCTTGGCCCATATAATCAAGTGGTTCTCATTGTAACTAAATAATATTATATTCATGTACACCTATTATGCATTTGCATCCTTTCATAGAATAAAATTATTCTCTCATGTTTTGTCTCTCTTGCGCATTCATTAAAGCTCCTATATCTTGGATGACCATCTCTATAGCCAAACATTGTATGGTATAAAACATTCTATACCAAATCTTACAAAGCTATATAAAATACTCCCTTTTCTCTCTCTCAACCTCCCTTGCTCCCTCAATCTCTCACTCTCACTCTTTTCCTTGGCCTCTCTCCATCTCTCAACCTCTCTATATCTCTATCTCTCCTCCTTTATCTCTACCTCTCTCTCTTAAATCTCTTCAAGAAATTTGACGCAAGTGAAAGAGCACATACTACTCATAGGTTCACCTTGATATTATCTCTTCATCTTCCTAGTTTCCTCATATTTCCTTTTTATCTCAATTTTATGGCTCTTGAAACCAACCCGAACAGACACATATTCATGCATATATCCAACTCACTACTAGAAGTATATTCTAATTTCTCTTGCAACTCACAAATGTCATTTGTCACCACTTTCCTTAAATAATATAAGCATAACACACTAAAATCACCTCATACAGATAATCACCGTGGACTTAGATTGAATCTTAGTTGTCTTTAGCTTCACCTCTCTCTCTCTCTCTCCCCCTCTCTAGCCAAATCTTGCATGGTATAGAGCATTCTATCCTAATTCTTATAAAGATATAAAAATACCCCCTTTTTCTCTCGCTTAGGCTCCCTCCGTCCCTCCGTCCCTCCATCTCTCACTCTTTCTCTCTTTATTGGCCTCTCTCTATCTCCCAACCTCTCTATCTCTCTCTATCTCCCCTTCCATCTCTATCACTCTCTCTCTTAAAGCTCATCAGATTATTTGATGCAAGTGAAAGAGCACAAACTACTCATAGGTTCATATTGAGATTGTCTTGTCATAGTCCTAGTTGTCTCATAGTACTCTTTTCTCTCATTTGTATGGCTCTTGAAACCAACCCAAACAAACATGTATTTATACAAATTATCCATCCCACTACTAGATCTATATTCTAATTTCCCTTGCAACTCATAAATGTGTCATTTGTTAACAATTTCCTTAAAAAATATAACCACAACATACTAAAGTCACTTAAAAAAGATAATCGTACTAGATTTAAATTGGATCTTAGTTGTCTTTATCTTCACCTCTCTTTGTTGCTTTGTTTCACTCTACTTGTCTCTCCATCTTTGTCTCTCTATGCATCTCTCTTTCTCTTCCTCTCTCTCTCTCTTTTGGTAAAAATGTGACGATCCAAATGACTCAACTATATTATTTATTACCTTAAAAAGATAACCATAATAGATTTAGATTGGAGCTTAGATATCTTTCTCTTTCTCTTCTCTTTTTGTTTCACTCTACTTTTCTCCCCCTCTCTCTATATATCTCAATATCTCTATCTTCCATTCCCCCTCTCTCTATCTTCTCTTCCAGTTCTTTATCTCTCTCTCTATAAATCTCCCTCTATTCTTCTCTCTTCCTTTCACTTTATCTCTCTCTCATTTCATCTTTCGCAATCTCTCACTCTTCTTCTATATGTATATCTTTTTCTCATTTCATCTATCTTTCTTTTTATCTCTTGGACATTAAAATCTTCTAATTCTATTCTATTCTATTTTATAAACACAATACGTTCAGTTATATTGCATTAATATAAATTTTATGCGAGATAAACTTCTAAAGTCAAGGTGTTCCCTCTCACACAGGAATTGATTGATTGATTGATTGATTTTAATTACGTCCACGAGATCAATCTATGGAACCCACACAATGGAACCAAAACTCTTTGCCAAAACAACAAATCAACAACCCACTCCACTGAACTACTTCCTATTGTTTTCAAACTCTTTACTGATTTTGTTTCTTCTACTATAAATTTGATGAGGTAACTTGCTGTTTATCGATCTTTTCCTTCGGCGTAAAAAATCCTATAGGATCGTTTCCCGGCTGCCGGTGAGCGAACAATCGCCGGCGACGTTCTTCGACAGACAGGATCTACATCATCTCGAAGGAGACGTAGCACGAGATAATTCTCAAAGGAGACGTAATACGATATAATTCTCCGCAATATATATGCGGAATATATAGCCATGTTTTCTGTAGTGCGATCCATTGCCGGCAGAAAAGGAGAAAAATAATGAACAGCAACGCTAATAATATGTTTCATCTGCGTTTGGAAAACATTACAGTCTCCCAAATTGCCGAGAGTGGACTCTCAGGCGCAGATGCTACAGCTTTTCACGCGAAACTACAGTCAATTTTGAAAAAATGCGGAGGCGGCTCCAGAGCCCTAGCATGGAACCTCATTTCACAGAGCCTTCTTCAGCCATTTCACCCTTTTTCCCTTCATCAAATGATGTATTATGGATGCTACGCAGATTGGGACGCTGCAAAGAACGGGCCTCCCCCCGTGTGGACTCCTTCACTGTAACATTTCTTAAAAAATTCTCCTGTCAAATTGTGTTACTATTTTGGTGTTTGTGAGTTTGTAATTGGATTTTTGTTATTCTTTTTGAATGTATGAGGGAAAAGAATGGAAGATACTTAAACTGTGTGACCGATAAAGTGCCCCCCATGCATATGGCTGTCGCATTTTATATAGATATGAAGTTTTTCTGTAGTAGAAGCAATTTATTTTAGAAGTAAGGGAGTTGTTTTGTCTTTTTACCTAACAAAGAAAAGAGTGAAGGCCGAGCAAGCAATTGGTGAATGAATCCACCCTCAGAAAGATGAATGCTATATTTTAGCAATTTCAACATTTTATCATGTCTCCTAGGATTTAACCCTGGGGCTCTGGAAGTCTCTAAATGTTTTTCTTGATCGAAGACTTAACATCTGTTGGAATTGGGTTTATTGATTTAGGTCAACAACTCCCTAAACTTATTTGTTCTATCTCTTCAATTATTTTCAATATGAAATTTACTTTTAAAGGCTCCATATTCCTGATCTGAATGTCCTTGCGAGTTATATTTCCATGATGAAATGCTTCACTATATCTACTACACCTTGGGTGCAAAATACACTTTTTCTCTTCCCATTCTTTCTTCCTTGCGTTCGCTTATTGTATACCTGAACGTTTGAGAGCTAAGTCCTAAATTGAGCTATGACTAACGTCTCCCTCCATTTGATTTTTGCTACTGTACATGTGTTTTCATGATGTTTGTAAGGTTAAATTCTACAAGATACCGTTGTTTCCTTTCTACATTCTCTTTCCACAGTTTTTCTGAATGTTTCTTTCATAGCTTTTTACTTCTTTGTTAATCGTGTGCAATATTTTTATTTTCAAATTGAATTATGATCTCATTGGTAGATTGTATAGATTTTTGAAGAGTAATTTACCCATAAACTTATGCAAGATAAGCAATGCTAATAAAGTCTTAAATGCAGCAAAAATAAATAACGGTACACTCACTATATAACAAGAGAATTTACCTTAAGAAATCTTATAATAAATTGTGATCTCGCTAGATTATATAGATTTTTTAAGAGAAAAATACTGATAAACCAATGCTGGAGAAACAATGCTAACATCATGTTAAATGCAGTTAAAAGAAATAATAGCATTCTAACTACATAATAAGAAAATTTACCTTGAGCAACCTTTTTGAGAAAAATCCCGGCAAAAACAATACTCATTTATCATATCAATTAAATTGTACTTGTATTTAGTCCACTCCGTGAGTATTTATAGGCACTTCAATATAGAAAACTGCTAAGCAGTATGCCAAAACAATGTGTATAAAACTATGGGCTAAAAATCCACTTATAAGGATCCAATTTTTTAAGAGGTGTAAAACATGTTAAGTATAAAACACATATCCAACAATTTTCAATTCCTTATACACCTTCCTCCATAAGATGAAGTTTTTGTCATCAACAACAAAATCTTGAATCTCCTTTAATGCCCTTTCTTTGTGCATTAAGTGATTTCATTGTATTTTTCTATTAAAGAGCTAGATATAATTTCTGATAGTCTCCTTTATTAATTATTGGGTTGATGAGATCCCATGCTTATCCTACTGGCCTTATATATATAGGAGGTAAGCTTGAGCAATCTTCTCAGCGGGTCACACTGAGGGAATTTTGATCCAATTGCAGAAAAAGGGTCCCATAAAACAAAATACATTTTCCTGCTACCATTATTCATATAACTTAATCAGAAAAGATTGATACATCACATCCATTCCAAAAATTAAAAAGAAAACGCTACCAACTGAATGCTGCCATTTCACAAACTACTTTCCTGCAGTGTCTAAGTGGGTGTTGTTATTTATAGCCCTTCAAATGTAATAGAACCTCAGACCCTTCTTCTTTAAAAATAGCGACCCCACATTTTCATGTAAAAAAGTTTACCAGTTTTAGAGAAAAATGAATTCCACTGGACCCCTGTGCTGTAGAACATTCTAGAAATAGGAGTGGCAGACCCTTCTATGGGATCCCCAACCTATGTAATTAAAATTTTTAAATGGAGGTAGTAGTCTAATTTATGGTTTTATGCAGCATTCAGCTTGCTCTTAAAGTCTCCTAGGACTTGGTTTGCACACTTTCTTTGAAAATTTCTTCTTTTTCCTTTGTAATGTCTGAAATTGTTTCTTTCAAAGGTTTTTGGAAAGCTCAATTTTATTTTGTGGCTATCCAAGCTTTTAAGATCTCTCTAGCAAAATTTATGCTATCTCAAGCCTAGAGTTGACATCTTCATCCAAGTTGCTTGAGAAATAATAGCTTATGAATGACAACGACCTTCATACTAAAGCACAGAAAGGTACTTATTTTGTAAGGTTGTAAATTATTGTTACCTTGGGCAAATAAAAAAGAAAACACGAAATATGTGCTGGTGTTAGAGCCCAAATGCTTAAAAACAAAATGTATAATTGTACAGAGAATTAACCTACGACCTATAACCACATAATAGAAAAGATTACTAAGAGCCTTGAAGGTATACCTGATTTCAGCCAATAGAATTCATTAGAGGCGGGTTAAAAGACATATTTAATGTGCATCAATACTAATTTTTTTGAGATGGAGTCGTGGGATAAGTCTATGGAACGATGCTCTTTTCAAAGCTATTTTGAACAAAATGATTTTGCAAATGTCCCTTTATGGATTGAAGGATGTTTGTTTGTCCTTCACCTCTCTTGGGGGATGTTTGGTTTTCTCTCCTCCTTTAAAGTTCAGACATTGGGGAGTTATCCCTACTATGTACGGAAATTACTACTCTGTTGGGATTTGGTCCAAGGAGATGTCTATACTCTACTATAAGCAAACAATTAAACAAAATTTATATGGGAAATCATGGTTCTGTTGTTTGATAGGATTTTACTCAATTTGAACTCTATACAAGTTTGGTGCAGGTGTTTTGTCTCTTGAAGTTTCACTCCTAAAAATTGAATCGACTAGTGCATTTGAAAAACAGGCTAACAACAACTATATTTAAATGCAAGGAAAAATAATATGTAAGTCTTGTTGATTCCAAAAATAACTGCATTAGTTTTTTGGATAAGCAGGATCAGATAGGTAGCTTTGAGAGGGACAGCACCAATCCAGACAGTATTTAACAGAAATAAAATTGAAACAACAGTGGACCAAGTTTGTGAAGACAGAATTCCAAAATTGTAATAGCATTCACTAAGGCACATTCCCTCATCTTAGTCTTAACCATAAAACCTAAACATAGCATGAAACAAACTGCCCATGTAGAACTTAGTTGGCTGCATGAAGTCAGCCTCCATACAAACAGTGGTTGAGCTCTTACCATGCAATTCAGTCAAGTTCCATCCTCATGGAACTCTCATCCTCCATGAATGGGTTGATCACGATGCATGGTTACAATTTCAGATTCTGAGGGGTCTCCATAGCATGCACTTCCCTGCTTCATATATCATACAGTATGAAGTATGAAACAGATGAGACGTGGTAGTAGAAACATCCTCCAGCAGTTTTGTAATGTCCCACCCTAGTTGGAACAAATTTTCACAATTTCCCGAACACTGTAAAGTCCCCTCTTGTTTTGAATGATATTTTTGTGTTTAGAATTTCAGTTTGACATATGTGAACATTTTGCAAACAATTACCATAATACTGCTTTCACAAATTCAAAGACTTCACATACACAAGGGACAAAGTATGATATTCACTAATTCCATACATGAAGGATTACAATCATTTAAATACTAAATTATTACTGCTGTTTCTCACAGAAATGATACAGTTCTGAGACAATACAATATTCAAATGCATTATATTTTCAGACCTGGAAGTGATGCTACAGTTCGTCCATGTGCAGCCAATATTTCTGAGCAAATACAAGGATTTAACCCTTGGCAATAGATGCCACAGCTCCCAGATTAAACTAAGTCTGATCTGTGTTGCCGTTCAAGACTTTGGCGGCCTTCTTGTTCTGCGAACGGGTCAATGAATGCACCATGACACTTCTCCTAACAGCCTGCAATTCCCATGCACTCGACAACTGGACAGATGCACTTGAAATACCCTCATGACCCTAATTGAAGTTTTAAAGTGTTGTGGTGGATATAAATGCAAGATCATTTCAGATACAACAAGATGAAGTGTACAAGTGCAAAGAAGTGTGTGTGCAAATTGTATTGAATATCCAACAAAGATAGTGCTGAAGTGTGTGAAAGGAAAGATCCATTGTGCTTTAATGCCTCAGTCAACAGAGTGAATTGTTGACAAATATTGTAATCTCTTATAAGCTTTCTGTATCCTGCTCTGAGATAGTGAATCTCATCAGGTCCTCTGTATCTTGCTCCTGGAGTTGGTTGGTGCTTCAATGTTGCAAGTCCTTTGTATCTTGCTCTAAGGCAGTGAGCCTTCTTGTAAATCTTTTTGGCAGCGAGCCTTTATATTGTGAGTTAACTCTCACCGTGGTTTTTCCCTCATTGGGTTTTCCACGTACATCTGGTGTTCAATTTGTGCATGTGTGTTCTTTATTCCTTTCTCACTGCTGCTGATCTGGTTAGAAGTAGAATTGCCATATCTTTCATTGCTTAAAGTTTGTTGAGGATTCAAACTGCTATATCATTCTCAGTTATTGTTATGTTTTACGGTTTTGATCTGATAAACAAGGTTGCTTTTTGCTGAAAGAGTTAAGTTTCAGAAGGGATTAAGTTTTTGTTAAGACTGATTGACCCCCCCCCCCCTTTGAGTCTACGGAAGTGTTCAATAGTCTCTTGCAAAGTGTGCCCATTCATTACATTGTTAGCTTTGTATGATTGGATGTCCTTTGGGGTCATACTATATTTAATTTTGATAACTGCTTGGAGATGTGTTCTATGGCTTCAGTGGAGTGGACTGCTCTCCTTATGTAAAGAGTACTTGTGTACTCTTGGTCTTCAAATTGTATGGCATTTGTTAATTGAGTGGCCTAGGACTTGATAGATGGCACCAAATAGCTTCTACAAACAGTTGGTTTTAGCATGTCCTTCACATTTACATTATGTGCACCAATGTTCTTTGCTCTCCTTACTATTCTCTTTTTCTACCTTTAGTTCTTTCATCATTTGGAACATGTCTTTTTAAAGTTCTTGTACTATCTCTAATTCACTCACACTACTGTCATTCGAATTGTCATCATCTTCCATTTTTCTTTTTCCAAGTGACGACATTTTTTCTTTGCTCTCTATGTTTATGGCCTAATTATATGCTTTGGTATAGAAAGATGGTGGTAGTACCTTCATTTTCTTTTGTAATGAGAGAATAAGGCCTTTGATGAACCATCTTTTCTTAAGGCTGTCCATTGGTTCCTTTTTTAATTTCACCAAAAAGTTCTTTAAGCCTTTGGTTGTGAGCCCGCCCTTCTTGTGCTTGCCTTGCTTTTTTATTATAAATCTCTTCTACAATTTCATTGTCATCTCATAGTAATTTGAATTCTTCCTTGAATTCTTCCTTGAAAGATTTCTTTATTCTTTCCCAAGTAGTTTTGGAAGTTGGGTTGGCTTCTATGTATCTGTCAATTGCTATACCTCTTAAGGTTGCTGGAAAGAATCGTAGCCAATAGGCTCTATCTTCTTGGTCATTTGTTGTCTAGATTGTTTCATAGGTCTTGCAATGTTGTGCGCGGTCCTTCAACCCATTGCTTGTGAATCTAGGCAACTTTTACCTTTCAATATTGGGATTTGATGGGGGAGTCACCATCTTGTTTCGGTGAAATGTCAATGCTCATAACTGACTTATCAAGGTTTTTGATTCAAATGCTCTAGTCCTTCACTCGCACGCTTGGCTACACGGTAATCTTCAACTCCTCCTACCTAAGTGTTTTGCATAGAGTTGTCTTCAATTTATTTCTTATATGCCTTTGGCCTAGGAGTTTTACGGTTGCATCCTCCAACCACCTCTTCTTCAATCAACAATCGTTTAATGCCTTGGATGTTATTCTTGGATATTGGGTCTTTAGACTCCAATTCCCATTCTTCTTCATTTATTGGTTTTTCTACTTGGTCGGAAAGATCGGTCCACGCTTCGTTTGGTAAGAGTAAATGTCTTGCTATCTCTGGTCACTCTTTACTCGTACTGTTTCTTGTGGTCGAAGTGTTTTTATTTTCCAGATTGAGGTTCCGACTTCACACTCCAACTTCAGCTTATGTTGCGACTACGATCACATTCTTGGGAAGGGATCCGACTTGGGAATCGTATGGTTGTATTTTCCTCAGGTGTCTCTCATAATCTTCTCCTTCATTTGCTCTACAATCCTTACAGATCGCCTAATCTCTTAGTCTTGACCACCTTTTGGTCTCTTCTTGCCTTTATTGGGGTCTAAGGGCATGAATTTCTCAAATCTGACCCAATTTCTTTTAAGGCAACGCCACCAATGTTTACTTTCCTATCTAATAAAATGAATACTTGAAATGATGAACATAATTAATAATGCATACCAAATAAATGAGTAAAAGTATATCTTTATTCGCACATGAAGTTATTACAAAAGTAGACTAGAGATGGTCAGCCAAGGATTAGAGTCGATCCAACTAAATCATACTGCTTTCCTTGATGCAAAATCTATTTAAAGGATTTGATAGCTGCCAAGAGTAACACAACCGTCAATTAACTAACTCTTATAACCACATAAAGTTGACAAACAATTAATACATAGTCAGATAAATCATATTATTGAAACATAATAATAAGCATTGTACACTAACTACAAACCAAACATGTAAAAAGTCTGTGGCCATATATCCATTTAAGATTCTAACCAATCATGACTCAACAATCCCATATGTATTTGGAATATCTACAACTTGAGTATTAATAAATTGTTTTATATTTGGTTTTATTTGCCCAATACATTAACTTTTTGTCTTATCTAGTTGTATTACTTTTCTGTTTGATTTAACTGACATCATAATTTTCCTTTGGCATATGGAAGTAAGGCATTACATTTCCTGACACACTTTTTAGTCAACCAAACAATTATGTAATTTTGGCAAGAATATGAATTGTAAGCAAGAAAGGAGGAGTTTGAGTTTTTCTTTATAAATTGCATTGTTAATATGTGCTACCTTGTGCTTATCCTTATCACCTTTTCCAGGCGATGGCTCCATTAATAAATCTTTCTGCTCAGTCAATAGTGGAAGCTCAAACAGAGTAATATTGGCTTTCTTTCTTTTCATATCCCTAAATTCTCTGTTTTATTTCTTGCAGTTGGGGATTTTGGATTAGAACTTCAGGAATTTAGTTTTATAGTTTTATTCTTCTTGCTAGGATCTTCAAACTGAATTTCAAGTAATAGATGCAGTCTCTTTGTTAGAGTTTGGTTTGAATCTATAAAGTGTGAACAACAATATTTATAGTAGGTACGAGTTTTCCACTGTTCATGAAGATGATTTCTAGTGCTTTTGGAATCAACTGTGTAAGGTTTGATGGATCCAAAATGTTGATGCCAAAAACCTTACACAATTGATTCTAAAAGCACTAGAAATGAACAATGTTTATGTTGTAATTTTGTTTGTCCGAGTGAAGAGATTTGTACACATTCATGACAATCTTGTAAACTTAGTTTGCCAGAAATTATCCGTTGAAGCTTGTATTGTTTATCAGGGACGTTGTGTTAAGCTGATCACCTGGTGAATCGGTTAATGTTTGCATGTTCGATTTGTAAAATCAGGAAGAAAACATTTATTTTCAGGCTTACTTCTTTCTCCCTCCCTTACTTCTCTTTGTTATTGTTTATATGAAAGCTGATTTATCTTTAAATTGATTAAGCAGATTTATCTTTGTAATTGATTTTTTTAAACATTGTAATTCAACAATCTCAACTAGAAGTTGTCTAAATATCTTGATCAACTTGTAACCCAAAAGCCCCTTGTGAGAACAGTCATTCTTAAAGAAAAACCTAAAAAACCTAAACAGTAGCCTCACCATAGTGATCCTGAGCCTGGGGAAAAGTTTTACCTTTCAAGTGAGTGAACTTCATTCCTCCATGTTGCTGTGCTTTTTGGCTCATCAAACCACTCATGCTATTGGTGATCTTGATTAGAGTTTCTTTACTCAAATATCCCAGGGTAGATTGGGTAGTTTGACCCAGCTTTGTGATTGATAAACTGGAAGTGGATAGGTTGAAGTTAGAACATAAGTGCAGTTTCTTTAAAAGCTTAAGTAAGCAGCAGTAGCTGCTCAATATGTAAATAAGGCTACAGACATATTCCATCGTGCTGGTAGACTAGACTTCAAAATGCTATATAAATTATAAACTACTCATACAAGCTATAAAGCACCTCTCAAATCTGAACTAGAATGGAGGGAAATTTTTTCATAGTGATACAAAATCTCTTAATCTTCTTACTGAAGAATATAACCTTGATTTCCTCTATAGCTTGATGGGTCTATATATCCTCGTTGATATGCATTCCCGATGATCATTTATTTGTATTTCTTCATCATTGAAGAGGGCAAGGGTATCCCATGCATAGTGTTACCATTAGGTCAGACCATTCTAATGTCCACTAAACTTAGAAAAGCAACCAAAAATGATGTGATGATTGTTCCTGACTACAATTTTAGTGGAATATTGTAACAATTAAGCAGAGAGAGCACAGACAAGCATGCAACAAAGAGTTATGAGAATAAATTAACTGCTATACTATTGATGTAAATGAAATGATCATGTGAAGGGTGGTCACTGGTCACACAAGGGAAGTACAAATCCCACACCTTGTTGATAAATTAAAATATGATTTTGATAATTTTATTGTATTTGTAGGCTATACAACCACTGTGGTTTGGGGCACTGGCTGTTGATCACTCACATTTACAAGTCATATGCCCAATCCATTTTAACGGTGCACATTAACTTACTATTACTGATAGATTTAATAAAAAACTATATTAAAAAACTATTCTAAGGGAGTTTGCAGAGATATGATCTCTGTGTTTGAGGATTTGAAGCCAGTAAATTAAAAGCTGTCTACGAGCTTTAGGAGGTATTTGATATCACTTCATACTTGTGCATCCAGCATTCAAAGAAAGTGTGGATACAGACTGTCAGACTGTCCATAGGTCAAGAGCAACATGGTTATTGATGAACAAAGAGTTGAACCTGTCAGTGGGAAAACTAAAATGGGTTGTGTCAAATTCCCATACATTTGTGGTTGTTTTTAAATTCAAATATTTATCTAACCAAAATCTGACTTCTTACTTTTAGCTTGCCATAAAAGTCTTTATATCGTTTTCGCTCTAGTACACCCCTGGCTTAATCCTACAGCCTATTCCATTATTTAATTTTATTTCTTCTATATATCATTAATCTAATGGTTTGTCAGCATCATGCTTGTGTTTTAAAATGTTGTTTACTTGGAGAGGCTTACCATATGATAACTTTATTTTTATTTGATAAAATAAGAGCTAATTGGAAGGTAACCAATGATTTCAGGGAAACTGCAGTGTCAACTAACATAGGACGTTTATTACAAAGGCGTGGGCCAGAGCTCATAGGATCTGCTTACACAAATCCGATTGCAAGTTTTTCAAGACTTTACAAGCTTTCTATAGAAAACCCTGAGGTAAGTTCTTATGATTTAGATGGATTTTGGATGCAACATTGAAGTTTTAAATATATTCATAAGTGACCTCATCATTTATATAATAACAGTAGCAAACATAGAAAATTGAAATTTGGATTTATTCGACAGGTTTATTGGAATGTTGTACTTCATGAGTTGGATATTTCTTTCAACATTCCTCCATCACGCATCTTGCATGTGACTTCATCAAAGGAAGACAACAAGTCATTCCCAGGAGGAGTTTGGCTTCCAGGAGCAATGTTGAATATAGCTGAAAATTGCTTGGTTCCTAATAGTAAGAAAAAACCCAATGATGTAGCTATTATTTGGCAAGATGAAGGAAAGAATGATTTTCCATTAAATGTGGTCACATATGAGGAGCTACGATTAAAAGTTTGGTATGCTTCTCAAAAAAACCTTTGGACTTGATCATGCATGAAACCATGTTGAGGAAAATTGCTTTTGAAATATCTGTCTTGTATATGGGTCTAATCATGTGGATTTGTCTATTTATTTTATTTATCTACCCAACTATTCATGGTGGATTTTGCTACAAGTTTCCCACTTTTCTGTATTTTTGGTTTCTATGTAGTTTTGTTGATCCGTAATTTAGTGTGGATAATCTATTACATAATTTACCAAAATGAATCCTATTCAATCTTAATGTACATAAATTGATGAATTTGCTGTTCCATATGTAGAATATGAAGTCTAGTGTTGGTAAGATCAATTAACAATGAAAGGAAACATGTATCAACAAATAGATAGCATAAAAGTCTACAAGAGTGAGGATTCTCCTTATTAAGCCACTATCTATGAGCTGTTACAAGGATTTAGCAGTGTTGCAGGGAGACGTGTCTCCTACCACCTGGGGCACGTTTTAGGGTCTGATACGTGTCTCCCATACCAAAGGTGGGTAGGGAGATGTCTCATCTATGTCTCTATACATTTAAAAAAAAAACCCTAAATGTGATAAAATAAGCCTTACTGCTTTACAGAGGAACCAAGATTGAAAATTTGATTTTGGTCTATGATTATTGCAACTATCTCAGAAATGACAATTCCTAAAACAATCTTGGAAATTATTGCACAGCAGTTGACACATGATAATTTCAAAGGTAAAGTTGTGTTGTGTGAGTCTCATGACACTTTGATGAAAATGACAAGGTTTGTAGTTGTGAAGGAACCCAAACTTCACTTTAATTTTTTGTCTTCTTCTGCTGTTTTCTATTTCCGTAAGTGAAATGAAAGACTATAAGATTAGGGTAACAATTTAGAAGTTAAAACTTAATTAAAAACTAAAAATTTAAAAGTTAAATTTTGATATTATCATATTTACGATTTAGTTTTAAATTTTGAAATAATTTTTTTAAATGTAAACTTTAAAATATATTTTTAATTTTAAACTTTAAATTGTTAAATATTAAATTGCATGAGTTTTTTAATTTAATTTATTTTTAATTTCTTAATATTAAAATTTAAACTTTAAAATGAACATTTATTTATTTTTTCAATTATTTTAGTTTTAAGATTTTTATTTTTTATATTTTAAATTTTAATAAATTATAATCTGACTATTTTTGTGACATTGTAATTTTTTGTCAAATAAATATGAATACAATTAATCTTTTCTTTTGTTGAACTTGATGTCTATTTAATGTTTATTATTTAATATATTTCACATTTTTTAATATATGTTTGGCATCTCTAAGTACCTATCTCCTATTTTTCTAGAAAATGGTGTATCGATGCTGGTACCTGTCTGCTGTACCAATAGCAGTGCTAGTCTCCTGGCAAAACTCATTTACTGCCTTCTAGAGGCCTTCATGGGCTTATCTTTGCTCAACCAGTAATGTCCAAACACGATATGGGCTCCACAATTGGTCGCATACTTCTCTAATCACACTATCACTACTCTAAGACACATGGTTTGAAGCAACAACAGTTCAAATTAAAAATTTACTAAGAAAATACTAAGGAAGATATTTTCTTCCTTTACAACGACCTCTCTTGCAGGGTGTAATGGTGGAAATTGGATATCCATGTCATTTACCTTTATGTTTTGGGCCCATTTCAACTAAATTGTCCATTGTGCAATAACAAGTCTACAAGTTGCATATTCAAGTTTTAAAGCTGGTTCACAACCTTATCCCAGCCTATCCCCATCATCACTCATCCTCAAGAATAGGTTTTGATGCCTAGATCTCCCATTTGTCACCTTGGCTCAAATCCATTGGTGAGAGATTGGCCTAGGTCACTTCTGCGCATGCAAAATTGTATGCCCTAAAATTTGGCACACAACTTCTGAGGATTGTGCTGAGTGAAGGCACTACATTGATATTAAATGGATGTTTATGGTTGTTGAGGTGGAAGCTGTTAAATATTATTTGGAATGTAATTGATACTTTGAAAGTTGTTGTGAAGGGTATTGGTAGGATAATTTTGTATGTCTTTGATATTTCAGTACTTTTCAATGTTTTTGTTTGTGTTTTTGTGATTGATTTGCTTGGAAGATGAATAAATAAACCTAGCTAATAGTATTCTAAAGTTAAACTATCAAAGTGAAGCTATTCTATTTGTAGAAAATAAAGTGACAAAGGATTTGATCGAGTTGCAAGAGTTATGCAACTAAACTATTTGTGTTTCTTTTTGTTGTTTTGATAAATATTGAATTGAACTGCAGTTAACCAATCAAATGCAAACAGTTCAATCTTCTAAGTAGTTTTCTTTTGATTTAAAAAAAAAAATTGCTTGCAGGATAAGTAATGTCTAGAGAAGTGATAACAAAACAAATTCTCTGCAAACAAAACTACAGCAAGAGATAGAATTCATTGGAAGAGACACTTTATTAATTTCTTTATTGATCTGAGCAAAGTAGGTTTCATTTACATTTTAAATCCATTGAAGATCTTCCTAGTACCCTTTCAGAAATTCCCTCTTAAGTGTTTGCAAAGGTTCTCTAGAAGTCTTATGGGGAAGATCCTTTTTGGACTCTGAAAATGAACAGTTCTAATGTTGTATGATAAGAAGTTCCCTTTATAGAAAAACAACAGTATCTGATTTTAACTCCGAAAGAAACCAGTCTTTACAACTATCAGATTGTATGTATAGGAAAAAGTATGGGGTATGGATCATGAGTTGAGTCAGTCCAAACCTCCAAATCCTCCTGAATTCGAATATTCAGCAATAATGCTAGTTCAGTAAATGAAACACTATACAAGGAAGTTCTTTATGAAAGAAGATGATTGCATTTGACTCCTTTACCATACCAAAGATATAGAAGAGGCAAAGAATACCGGGAAAACAAGAATTTGGTAAAAGAGACAAACAATGGATCTAATCTAAATCACTTAGACTCCAAATCTTAAATTAATAACAACAATCTAATAAGTTTGTCAAACATTTTATTCTAGACAACTTGCTCACATGTTCCAGTCTTTTCACATAAGGTGCATCCCTTTATAGTGTATAGGGAGTCGAACACATCTTCTACCATTACTTTCCATCTCAATATATTCTACTCTTGTGTGGAGTTTATATTTGTAGTAATACAATATAGTTATTACATGTAAATATTATCTGTCCTTTAATATTGTTTAGTCTTACAATATTTTTCTTTCCATTAATTTATAGTTCATTTAGTCACAGATTTTTGATTCTTTTAAAAATTATTTCATGTTTTTTCTAATAACATGTCTTGTGTCCTTTGATAATATTTCATTGCTTTGGTTATTACACATCTAGTTTCCAACAATTAAGCATGTTGTCCACTAGGTTCATCATCGGCCCTATATCAATAATATTAAACCAACCTTCCTATGACCTTGTTGTGGTATTAATTCAAGTCCTATAAGCCTATGTTGAGAGTGGTACACGTGCATTAGGATGGTTATGTTAGGTAGTTTCAAGAGTCTATACTGGAAACATTAAACACAAGGCATAGGAGGTTAGGTAGTGAGGAAAGAATTGGACCTGCTGACATAAGTTGATCATAGTAACATGGTCTAGTTGGTCAGTTGGCTGGTTGCAGTGGTTTTGTTGGACTGCTTTAGAATGTTTATTTCTCATATTAGTCTTTTTCATCCCTTTTGCTTCAAGGGTGGTTTGTTGGCTTTTTGATGATCCAAAGGGTAGTATGGAGTTGAATTTTAATAATTTTTTAATGACATTAACTAAGGGATTAGTAACATTTGGAAGCTTAGTGATTATGTTCTGGAAGTTTGACAGTTGTCAATTGCAAGCATTTTAAGCTAGGTTGTAAATGGAAAAATGTCGACCATTGTAACCCCTTGTAATTAACATCATTCTGTTTGAGTATGGGATGCTTGAATGGGTAGCCATTTGCTGGTCATCCCATTATTGCATAACGTGGTAAATTGGCAGGTAGAAGAGGTTGCTTCAAGGAAAGCACTGTTGTCTATTCTTTTTTTGACTGTTTAGCATCTTTAACTTCTGTTTGATGAGTTACTTATTTTATTTTCAGAAACTAGATTGACCAATTAGTAAAATTTCCTACAGTATTAGCTGATTTATTGTATAAATTGTACATAAATTACTGTAGTCTACACTTTAACAAATATTTCTAACTTAATGTTTTTTCCAAATATTATTATATACTAGCAATTTGTCTTATTTCATAAAATGGATAGATTTAGCAACTATTCTTTATTTATAAGAAATATCCAGCCCCTAATGTTTCTGTGGGCCCTTTTCGCAAGGATATGGTCTCTCTTTTCTGAACTTAAGGTCTTAATGCATTGATTTCAATTTGATTACTCAGTTTAGAAAACTTTTCACTTGCCAAGGGATGCTTTATCATATTGTAACTAAGTTTATAACACCTTCGTAAGCAGAATCTTGCTGCAATAATTGTCACTATTTCTCATTCTGTAATCTTTTTTAATTCAACAACCTGTTATTTAATATATTGTTGGTGAATTTGCAGTCAGGTTGCTAATGCATTAGAAACATTATGCCTGCCGAAGGGATCAGCAGTCGCGATTGATATGCCCATGGCGAGCACTGCAGTTATTATCTACCTTGCAGTGATTTTAGCAGGTTATGTTGTTGTATCCATTGCTGACAGCTTTGTTTCTCGAGAAATTTCCACACGTCTAAGAATTTCCAAAGCTACAGCAATCTTTACGCAGGTTTGCATTAAATACATTATGTTGTTTGAACACTAGATAAATTCTGGTTTGAGTTACAGTACTTTGAAAATTTTCTGAAAGAATGGTGGGGCAGTTTGTAGCATTTGAATCTTTGTAAGAATGGCGATATTTTAAAGATATTTTCTATACATGTAATATATTTTGCTTCTGAACTGGGGATGAAATTTAAAAAAATGAACCACATTTCTCTGTGTCGTGTGCCAGGATGAACACTCTTACTTAGCCATTCTGATAAATATTTTTTGCATTAATCTTTATTTTAACCAGCCTGATATGATTGATCTAAGATCATTTATGTAGAATCCCAATATAGACAAGATTGTCTTGGAAAAGGTATTACTTGTGTTAGCTTTTTAATTTGTCCCTTTTAGGACAACACAAAACAAAACAATATGCGAGGTATAACCTTTCCTTGAATTTGAAGGGGAAGCTTCCTTTTAAAGAGTGAAGGAATTAATATATTCTTTTATACAGAAACTTAAAAATAAAACCTAGAACTAACAGGATTTCTTTGAGAATGCTGTATAAACAAACTTAAATGAAAATTTATCTTTTTGTTCTCAAGCTATGGCACAAGGTTATTCAGCAGTTCTGCACGAGATGAGATTTATTTTGCGTAATATGGAAAACTTAAATGTCAGCAAATGCTCACACTTTTCAGCTAGAGACAAATTAAAAAGTATAACAAAATAATTGAATTGATTGGAACAAAAGACACAATTTTGTATAAGGTATCAAGAAATTGTGTACGTGAAAGAAACTGTAATACAAAGCTTGCATATTCAATAAAACAATTCAATCTACCTAAGCACACATACACAAAATCTCACAAAAGACTTCAAACAACAATTTTAGCAGCAGGTAGACATATCAAATTTTATTGAAAATCTAAGTGCCAGTATTGCTTATTTATAAGAATTTACAAGTTGTTTTGCATGCAATTTATTCAAGATAAATAAAAAGCACAGTGCAGTTTCTACACTAAATATAGTTTAGTTGCACACAAAGAAGAAGAAGAAATATTTAAATAGATTCATCTAAAAAAATATAGAATTGACTATCTAGGAATATGTCTTCTAGAATATCATCCTAAAGATAGTTGATCCAAAAATATGTGCAACCAAATATATATGCAATTAAAAATTGTTACTCTGAAACCCTATTTGACAGACTTGGGGTGACAGAAGCAACAGTAGCAACATCCCCTGTATTTTGTGCCCCCTGAAATCAATCAACGAAGATTTGCACCTATGATTTATTTGGCATATGCATGAAATCTGTTTGAATCATTTAAATATCAAACGTGAAGATGCTCTGGGTGACCAGTGTGTTAAAATCAATCACCTCCTTGGTATCTGTGAGCATTTTAACTTGTCTCTTGTGAGAAAACACAAAATGGAACAATGTGCAAGGTAGAACTGTTCTTCAAATTGTGACGGGAAGCTACTTGAGATCTAATTAAACCCAAAAATGACCCTAGACTAAAATTATAGACAAGGTTTACAGATATGCACGCTAGACAAGATTTTGCTAAGGGGGTTTGCACAAATGGAATTAAATGCCTATGTTTTTGCCCTTAGATCCATGCACCAGACCATTAACAATCATGTCTTGCAGACAAGATTTTCAGGTATTGAAAGAAAATAAGCTATCTACTATAAACAAACACAACCTCCTCCTAGTTGCAAACAAGGTTTGAAGGAATAACATTTTAAAAATTACAATATTCCAGGAATTGAAAGTCTATGTTGCATACAAAGCTTGGTTTAATAATAACAACTTTTGATTCAATTCATGAAATTACAAACATAAGTTCCACAATAACTTTAGCTTAATAATAGTTGATACAACATAAGCTTCACTTCTCTGACTATTGAGAGTTTGTGTGCTCAAAACACTTATTTTTAGGTTATAAAGAATAGCTTACAGGGATTTAAGAGATACTAATGAAATATCCCAAAAATAATCGCTTTAGAGAAAACCTATCCAAGAGTTGCAGGGAAAGCAGAAAGAAAGCAAATCTATCCTAAAGCAACAAACAGAATACAAATAGCATAAAATATGCTCTCATCCATTTCTCAGAATAGAACACTGTAAATAGCTATCACTGGATGTAATCATTGCTAAAAGTAGAAAGTTGAATGTGAGTGACCTTCTGGGAGTTTGAAGCAATTTATGATCTAAAACGAGTGAATCTTTGGATCTTCTAGAGTATGATGAAAACCTGAATCCCTAACAATCGCCTTGATGCCTTTGAATTAAATCCTGGCTCAAATTTGAAATGTTTTGTCACAATGATGGATCTATCATATTTGAAGTTGCAGCAGATCAGAAGAATATCAACAATAGCAATCTGAAGATGGTGCAACCCTAAAAATCCATCACTCAACCAAGGATAAATAGTAAATACCCCTTTACAAACCGGCTGTCCAAAGGCTGACATATGCAATCTGGAGCATTGTTTTCACTGCTGTAATAGGTCTAACAGCCATGTCAAACGATTATAAATACTACCTTTCTTCTGTGTTGTTCCATTGATACATGAAACAAGACTATTTATCAAAGCCTGCCATCAGGCATAATCCAAGGGTTTCTGTTTCAAATTGACTACAGCACTGACTTTGCTTGTTTGAAGATGCTGAATCCTTGTCACATGACTGAAATCTGCACTTGAAAATCCTATAGAAGATTTTGAAAACTGCTCACAGACCTGCAATCACAAGAAAAGAACCCTATTTCTGTTGCTAATCATCAAGAAAGTATGTTTTGTGAGTTTGAGTGATGAATACCATTTTTCTATAGACATTATAATTCTTTCTTTGCATGCCTTTAAAATGCCTTGTGCTTTTAAGCTGACTGAGAAGTGAGAAATCATGGTGGAAATCATTTAAGGCTCTGCCACTTTTTAATTAGCTTGGGCAGAGTTCACTAATCACTTTGCCAATTTTTATGTCTTAGGCACACATCACAAATGGATTTTCCCTTGAAAAAGTATGCCAATATCTGATTTCACATTACTTCTAAGTGCTGGCAGAAATAAACCATTTTACCACTTTTTTGACTTCAAAAACATGGTTAAGTACTGCCCTAGTACTCACCATGCACATTTTACCCTTGTTTTAGGTGCTTTGGCTAAAAAAATTAATAGTTTAACCATCCAAAAGGTGCACCACAGTTCCTTGATTGCTTTCTTTGTCCAAGGCACATATTTCTAACAAATTTGTGAAGTTTTGTGACTGCTAATGGAGAAAACATTTGGTAAAAGTGCACCTGATTTCAAGTTTGTCATCTTTATACTGGATTTGGCGCACTTCACTTTAGTTTCACTTTCAACCACTTTTGAATGTGTTTAGTGGAGATATTGCTAGGCTAAACCAACTCAATCAATTATCTTTGAGTATTTACAGTATTTTTAAGTGCAATTGTTTTGTTCATGCAGGATGTTATCATTCGAGGCGATAAAACACTTCCTCTCTATGCGTAAGTTTCTTGGATCCATTATGACATATGAGATCTAAAAATGTTTATATTCTCTTAGAGTTTGTTAATATGCCTTTTCATGTGATATCTTGTCTCTTTGTTTTAAGAATCCTAGCTTTGTTTTATTGCAGTAGAGTGATTGAAGCCAATTCCCCAATTGCAATTGTAGTCCCTGGAAGAGGCTCATCTTTGTGCATGCCTTTGCGAGAAGGTGACATTTCTTGGGAAGATTTTTTGGAACGAACTCACTTGTTGGACAGGTAAAGGATTATTGCAATCTAACTAGTCATTGTTTATGTTTTTAGAATTTGAGATTATTGCCATTTAATATTTGTCATTGTTTCTGGTTTGATATCTTGTTGGTTATCATGTGGTTTTTGGAAAAGAGGTACATGGTTAGATATACTGATATTGAATGAATTGTCAAATATTAGGAATAATAACATATTATATTAGGGGTCCTACTTTAGTGGTCACATTAAATATTGAGTGATTGAGTAAATGCTAATTAATTAGGAATTGGGGTGTTTGTTATTTAACAACCTTCAAATATCTATATTCTTTAAAATTAGACTAAGAGTTAATAAAAAATCCGATGGTTGATGATTAATATGTAGAATGACCTTTGTGAGTGTTGGCTAACAGATTTGTCACCACCGATTTTGTTTTAAACTTTTAAATGACTTTGGGATGCCTAGTCAACAGTGGCAAATGAACCAACAGTTGGATAAGTTGTCATTGTTTTTAACAATTTTCCTTTGAATTTTGGAGGTACAACTCCCTCGTGATAAAATTTTGGATTTGTGAGGTTTGTGGTAGGTAAATTACAAGAGAAGTAAATCAAAGGCTTCTAAAATAAACTACAACTTATAATTTTTTTTTTTTTTGATGGAGGTCATCCACAAATTATTTGTAGCTACCCGATACAGGAGCACGCGCCTTCTTGGGCTGAACCTCTTTTGCTAAGAGCCAAGGACTGAGGGGTATCCATTTCGCCAAATTTGCCCAGGGCACGATCCCAGCCTCATCCCTTATGATGTCGGAGCCTTGCACGCAGCAAGACTTGATCCCTAGTGGGCTCATTAAGAACCATTCAACTTCACCAACAGATCAAGGGCCCATTGAATCTATCAAAGACCACTTGTGATTTTTAGACCATGCAAATACTTCCTTTTTGGTGAGATATGTGAGAGGGGCAACCATTTGAGAATATCCCTTCACAAACCTCCTGTAAAAACCACAAAGTCCCGAAAACCCTTCAACTGAGAGAGGTTCACTGTTCATGAATGAACTGGTAATTGCTTTCTCCTATTAACAAGGAGAACATATTACATTATAAAGCAGTGGCAAAGCACTGTAGTCATAAATGAGCCTAACTACTGACATTTAAGAGACCAACTACTTGAACCTACAAACATTAAATGACACCTACTAGAAATAGTAGACAATAACAAAATATCTAATCTACTTAATTACATTCATAATTGACCATTAAATATAGAGAATATAATATTCTAACACCCTCCCTTAGTGGTCAATCTGTCAAAAACACCAAGTTGCCCCCTGTATTTGTCAAATTTATCCGGGCTGAGAGACTTGGTGAGAATATCTGCAGTCTGATCTGCGGTTGGAACATACTGCAGCTGAACTGATCCGTCTTCTACGAGCTTGCAGATGTAATGACAATGAAGCTCGACATGCTTGGTACGTTCATGGAAGACTGGATTTTTGGTCAGTTTGAGCACCCCTTGATTATTAGTGTACAAGGGAGAAGGTCTTGCTTGTGACATGTGCATGTCAAAAAGCATCTTGCGGAGCCAAACTGCCTCACATGCTGCCTTAATGGTTCCTCGATATTCTGCTTCAGTCGAGGAAAGAGCCACGGCCTGTTGCTTCTTGCTAGTCCATGTTATAGCACCTGTACCCAAACTGAATACATCCCCAGAAGTAGATTTTCTGTCATCCACTGAACCTGCCCAATCGGAGTCTGTATAACCAATCAGCTTTGGATCTGTGCATCTTCCATACAGAATGCCATAATCTGAAGTGCCCTTAACATATCTCAGCACTCGCTTCGCTGCAAGCCAATGATCAACTTTTGGAGCTGTCATGAAGCGAGAAATGTAGCTCACTGCAAAATTGATGTCAGGTCTAATGGCAGTGAGGTAGATGAGACTGCCCACTAGTTGCTTGAATGTTGTTTCATCGACCGAAGGTGAATCAGAGTTGGCTGATAACTTCAGCCCCTTCTCCATAGGTGTGGAGGCAGGTTTGCAATCCTGCTTCCAAAATTTGTCAAGCAGACTCTAAGCGTATTTAGATTGAGAGATAAAGATGCCACCAATGGTCTGCCAAACCTCAATACCCAAACAATAATGGAGAAGCCCCAAATCTATCATGTCAAAAGCTTGACACAAATCCTGTTTGATTGCTGCAATCAAATGTGTTGAACTGCCAGTAATGATCAAGTCATCAACATAGATAACAAGAAACAAAACATCATCACCAAAGTGCTTGGCATACAGATTAGAGTCAGAAGGGCTGCGCTGAAAACCATGATCAACCAAGTACTGATCAATCTTGATGTACCATGCACGGGGAGTCTGTTTCAGTCCATAGAGTGCTTTCACGAGCCTACATACCTGATGTTCTTTTCCGGCAACCTTGAAACCAGGAGGCTACGTCATGTAGACTTCTTCCTGCAACTCACCGTTGAGAAAGGCACTCTTGACATCCATCTGATGAATTGTCCATCCAAACTGGGCTGCAATGGCGAGAAGAAGACGAATGGTGCTCATCTTGGCAGTAGGAGCAAAAGTCTCCTCGTAGTCAATGCCCTCCCGCTGTGTGAATCCCCGAGCAACTAATCTGGCCTTCTATTTATCCAAAGTACCATTTGCATGATACTTGACCTTATAAACCCATTTGCAGTTGATAGGTTTCTTCCCAGGAGGAAGATCAAAAAGAACCCAAGTGTGATTCTTCAGAAGACTATGGTATTCGGTCTCCATAGTCTTTTCCCACTCTAGAATTCTTTTAGCCTCTGAATATGTCTGAGGCTCATAGATGTTGTGAATGTTGGCCATAAGAGCAAAATTGACTATGTTGGGCTGCTTGCTCTTTCTGCGAGCTAATCTGCCCTCAATGAGTTCATCATTATGAAGATCTCCGATAGTCTTGAGCCACCACTTAGGCTGACGAGTAGAAGTACCAACATCTAGAGTAGGAGAAACAACATCTTCTGGGATTTTTGGAACAAAGCCATCTGGATATGAATCCTGAGGAAGATCAGGTGGTGCTATATCATGACCGGTAGACTCCTCATCTTCAGAGTCAGAATGCTTTGAAGCCCTCCCATCAGGGGAATCAAGAGGAAGGCGAACACCCTCATTAGAAACCTGCATAGGTTGATCCTTAGGGCTGGTAGTAGGAACAAATGGACCAGTAGTCTCATCAATCACAACATCACGACTAAATATGAGATGATCCGTCTCCACATCAATCAACCTGTATGCCTTGTGATTGTCGCTGTAACTAGTAAACATAAGTTTCTAGCTCTTGGAGTCCAACTTCGCACGTTTGGCTTTTGGAATCCATACATGAGCTATAGAACCAAAGACTTTCAGATGGCCCACTTTAGGCTTACGTCCTAACCAGGCTTCTTCAGGAGTCATCTTCTTAACAGCCTGTGTAGGTGATCGATTCAGGAGGTAGAGGTGCAATATAAATTGCTTCAGCCCAGTATTTCTTGGGGACATTTCTATACTCCATCATAGAACGAGCCATTTCAGTAATGGTGCGATTCCTACGTTCAACGACACCATTCTGCTGAGGGGTGTATGGTGTGGTGAGTTGGTGTTTGATACCATGTTGAGCACAAAGAGTAGAGAAGTCAGTTGAACAAAACTCCCCTACATTATCTGACCTTAGAGTGACAATCTAAGAACCTGATTCTTTCTCAACCAAGGCCTTATACTGATGAAATGTACTAAACACATCTGATTTATTTTTCAAAAAATACACCCACATTTTTCTACTGAAATCATCAACAAATAATAAAAAGTACCTGGACCCAGTAATAGATGGAGTGTTCATTGGTCCACATACATCAGCGTGAACCAATTGAAGTACCTTGGAGGCTCGCCAAGAATCACCATCCGAGAATGGTGTCCGATGCTGTTTCCCAGCTTGACAGGCTCCACAAACTCCATGATTTTGAGTTTGGATCTCAGGTAGACTAGCAACTAAACCCTCCCGAGACAGTTGAGAGAGATAGTGCACATTCAAGTTCCCATAACACTGATGCCAAAGTTTTCTGATGGAAGTACTCCTGGCTGCAAGAGCGTGCTCCTGAGAATCACCGGAATCAGCAAGTCTATACAGACCATGATCCTCAAGTCCCATAGCGATCGTAGTATGTGTCTCCTTATCAACAATGCTGCAGGTGGACGAATTGAAAATAACATCCAACTGGGGAGAATGCCTCATGATCTGGCTGACGGAGAGAAGATTATGTTCCATGCCGGGAACATAGTAGACATCAAGAAAGAGTAAATTTCGTACTCCAGAGTGAATCTGAACATTGCCTTTACCGACAACTGTGTACTCTTCGCCTCCTCCAAAGATTACTGAATCAGTGAATGGTTCAAATTTGGTGAACCAATCTCGACGATGAGTAAAATGCCAAGAAGCCCCTGAATCAATATACCAAGCAGAAGATTGTATTGGATTTGCTGTTCTCTTGGCCATAAAAGCATAGAATGCAGACTCTTTCTGCTCAGTGTGCTCTGCGACATGTGCCTTTTGTTGAGACCCTCCCTGCTTCTTTTGTTCAGAAGCCAACCGAATTCGATAATCAACCTTCATGTGACCATATTTATGGCAATAATTGCATTGAACGTTCTTCTTCTTCTTGCTGTCCTGAGAAGAACTAAAGCCTTTCGACTGAGAAGATTGAGCCTTCCTTTTGTTCTTAGTAGAAGATTTGGCAGAGAACGCTTGCTCTGTGGAGGTGGAACTAGTAGTGCTTCCAAACTGTTGTCGCCATCGATCCTGCTGCAAAAGCTTATTGCAAAGATCTTTAAATTTGAGATCAACATTGGTGGAGGTGATATTTAGCGTCTTGATGAAATGCTCATACAAACATGGGAGACTCTTCAGAGTAATGACCACCATATCTTCTTCCTCCATTGTTCGACCAATAGCTCCCAACTGGTCGTGAATCTTCTTTATCTTTGTCAAATGCTCTTGGAGAGAGGTCTTCTCATCCATCATTATTGAAAAGAGCATGTTCTTAAGAAAGAACGCACGACTCTTATCCGACGTTTCATGGAGGTCCTTCAAGTACGTCTAGACCTCAGCAGCTGTTTTTCCTGACGACACTTGTGGCAACTGATCGTTAGTTACTGAAAGCTTGATGAGCATGATAACTTCTCGATTGCGTTCATCCCATTTGTCCTGGTCCTTTCCGACTACAGTGGGATGAGGTGAGCTCCCCAAAACGACCTGATTGAGGCAACGATATTCAAAGATTGTAAGCATGCGCTGCTTCTAGGTTGTTGTAATTCTTCCCGTTGAACTTCTGGCTACTTTTGAGCATTATATTTGTCAGAGATGCCATCACGTACCCTGAGGTCAAACTAGTGAAAGCAAAAAAACCGAAAACAGAGACAACACAAATTCAAAGCAAAAACCCTAGCATGGATTTCGAGGCATTTTAAAGACAAAACCCAGAAGATTTGAAGAATACCCAGAAAATGTAGCTAAAAACTTAGAAAATTTCAGCAACACCTAGGTGCACAAATTTCGAGGCATGAACTTCGAGACACCCAAAAAAACGGAGACCAACCCAATTGAGATCTCGAAAAACCCACCAAGAATTTGCAATCACAAAATTTTTTCGACTTGATATGTTGGGTCAAAACCCTAATCGAATTTGCAGAAAGCCCTAGGTGACCATTAAAGCACAAAAATTTGCATAAAAATTCTGGAAAACGCGGGTTTGACTGCTTGGAAGGACACGACCTCACAGTAAAGAAGACGTTCTCAGAAGAAAGCAAAAATTGGCCCGAAATGAAGGAAACCGTGTCCAAAAAATACAGAAAATCGCGTCCTTAAAAAACGCGGCCAAACAGAAGAAATACAGGCAGAGAGACCTTCACAAAAGATGTAGACCAAGAAGGGCATCAAAAAACGCATCTAGGAGGGAATGAAAACACGATTCGTATCTTTGCAAGATCGCACCCAAAAACAAATGAAAAAAAAACGCGCTTAGGAAAAACGCGAAAAACCCTTCAGAGAAGAAACACGACCAGAAGACTTCTTTACGTGACCCAGAAAAATGCAGAATAAATTTGCGCTTGAGAAACACGGATTTATTAGATAAAACAATAGATTTTAAAAACAAAAAATTGCAGGTTGGAACCCACGATTTTTAAAATCGCGTTTTTTTTTTCCTGCTACGATTCAAAGCTCAAAGGCTTCACGAATTCGTGGCTAGAAGAAAACAAGACCTACAAATTTTTCCAAAAACAATGGCACCCTCGAAATTGCAGAATACAAAACCCTCGATTTCTCTCTGTAAGCAAGACTTATGAAAACCAGAAGAACAGTCCTAGATTTTTCCAAAAAAATTTCAAATTGAAATAATTTCAAAAATGAAATTATTTAATTTTTTGAAAAAATTATATTTATTGCTCTGATACCATGTTCAGGAATGAACTAGTAATTGCTTTCTTCTATTAACAAGGAGAACAAATTACATTATAAAGCAGTGGCAAAGCACTGTAGTCATAAATGAGCCTAACTACTGACATTTAAGAGACCAACTACTTGAACCTACAAACATTAAATGACACCTACCATAAATAGTAGACAATAGCAAAATATCTAATCTACTTAATTACATTCATAATTGACCATTAAATATATAGAATATAATATTCTAACATTCTCTAGAGGAGGCCAGTCCAAGATAACCTTAATCTTCTCCTGATCAACACTAACTCCCTTAGAGCTGATCACGTGCCCAAGATGGAGAAGCTCAGTCATTCCAAATTCACATTTAGATTCCTTAGCAAACAATGATTTTGACTCCAAGAAGCTAAGCACTTCCTCCAAGTGCTTGAGATGCTCTTCCCATGACTTACTGTAGATGAGGATGTCATTGAAGAAGATAAGCACAAACTTCCTCAACTGTTTCTGAAATATCCTATTCATACAGGACTGGAAGGTCGTTGGTGCATTAGTCAACCCAAAGGGCATGACTAAGAACTCAAAATGCCCAAAGTGGCATCTAAAAGCAATCTTCTCAATATCTGCTTCTCTCATTTTGATATGATGGTAGCCTGATCTGAGATCTATCTTGGAGAAGTAGACAACTCCGTGTAGCTCATCTATGAGCTCATCAATCCTAGGAATGGGATACCGGTTTTTGATTGTCTTCTGATTTAGGGCCCGATAGTCTATGCACATGCACATAGTTCCATCCTTCTTCACCAAAATCATTGTAGAAGCGAAAGGACTCTTGCTTGGGCGAATGTGACCTATGTCCAAGAGTCTTTTGATGGACTTCTCTATCTCAGTCTCTTCGGATATCGGTATGGAGTAGTTATGAACGGTTTGGCCCCTTCCTCAAGCTCAATGACATGCTCAGTTCCCCTATTAGGAGGTTTCCTAGGAGGTATATTGCCAAATACCTTACTCCGTATTGTGATCAAGGACTGAACATCAGGATGGTAGTGTCTCTTATCCTCTGTAGGATTGGGTGGCATGATCAAACACTTTGTTGGCCACTCAACCTGGTCACGACGAATCAACCTCTCCATCCTTGTGAAAGACACAATACGAGGGCCTCCATTTGATATCCCTCTCAACACCACCTTCTTCCCATTTGATGTGAACTTCAATTCCATGGTTTGCAGATTCAAAGTGATCTCTTCAAGAGATCGCAGCCATTGAATGTCAAGCACTGCATCAGTATCTCCAATGCTCACAACATAGAAGTCATCTTTGACTTCATAGTTACCCAATTGCATAAACATATTGGAGATCTTGCGATTGCAAGAAATAGTAAAGCCATCAGCCACCATGACTTTGAAACCTTCGAATTCCTCTGTCTTGAGGCCTCTCTTAGCAAGTCTTCCTTCATCAATGAAATTATGTGTTGCTCCGGTATCAAGTAGAGCAACGATTCATTGCCCTACAAGCACTCCACGAACTTTGAAAAACTCATTCTTTTGAAAACTAGAAAGTTGGGCAAATGCACCCCCACTTTTTTGGTCCTTTCCCATCTCTTCCGGAGCCTCTTCCTCTTCTCCTTCTGAAAAATCAGACTGCTGTTCTGATATATCAGATTCTGGCCCATCAATAGAATACACCTCCATGTGGTGAGATTTGCCTCCTTCAAAGCACTTGTGACCCGGGGCCCATGGTTCCTTGCAAGTGTTGCATAGTTTGTTCCTTCGGAGCTCATTGCGGAGGTCATCATCCATCCGAGAAGGAAACTTTTTGGTCTGATTTGAAAAATGCTTCTTATCCTTATTGTGAACAAAAGGCTTGGATTGAAATTTTGGCCTTGGGGCAGCCAACTTCATGCTTCTAGATTTCCTGATTGCTTCCGCAAGTGTCGGTGGATTGAAAGCCTTCACCCACCCCTTCAATGGTTTGATTAGTCCCTCAGAAAATAGGACTACAAGCCTCCTTTCGGCGATGTTGGGCACTGTTGGTGTGCGTTTTAATACTCACCAAACACAGAATAAAATGCCCAAAGACATTCTATCCTCTCTTGAACAAAGTCACCGCGTATGCTAAGATTGCGAGAAGATCATATGGTGACTCCAAGGTTCCTTTTGTCAGATCATGACACGTGGATAAGATCAGTGGGTGTTGTGATATGCTGGTAATCACAAAGGGACTTACGTTAGAATTCATTCACAAGCTAAGGACTTAGAGGGTTTTAACGTTGACTGCTCTTTCCATTGGGGTATTTAGGATTTCCAAAAAAAATAAAAAAATGTAAAAAGATAAGGGTTTAGGAGATTAATCTACGCCTAAGAACTCAAGAGATGGCAATGATTGGATGAAACAAGAAACCACACTTTGTTTCGCCTTCTTGGGACAACTACGCAAAGCGGGTGCAATCTTCAAGGGGTGTGATTATAATTTTCATGTCTAGAATAAGACTGAAGTTAAGCATCCACAGTTTAAGAGCTCAAGCTAACTTTACACATTGGATACAAATCATCTATCCAAAGAAAGTATGAGCTAGATTTCACCAATCACCACTATCAGATCTTTCATTCACTTAACAAACATTCAAATAGAAATTCTAATCTAACTTTAATCTAAGTGTTGAAGGAGAACATGCAACCTTGCAAACCACTTGAAAATAAAAGTGATTCAAAGCAAATCATGCATAAGAGCTTTTATTAACGGAAATGGCAATGCGCAACAATTAGCAAATATCCAAACACCCGCATGCATTTAGCAAACAACGATTAGTGAATATGAAGTTCAATCAACATTTGATTTCGAATTTATTCATGATCAGAAATTCGAATAACTTACTTGCAAATGTTATACTTAATAAGTAGATTTTGATTATATATAAATGATGATGATGCATAAATGCAATCATCATTTATATCTGACCGAAGCTACCTTAAATCAACACAGATAAACCATATTATCAAAACATAATAATAGGCATTATACACTGACTACAATTGTTTTCCCATCTACTTTGATGCAAGGACTTGATTGTCTTGGGAGCTTAAGGTCTCAACATGAATTGCCTGTTCCTATTGAAGCAAATTCATTGACTCCTGAAATGATAGCATTTTACTAGCCACATTGAGACATGTGACAAACATATGAAATGAAGGGGGTAGTGCTCTCAAGATAATGGGAACAAGAGAGTCATCTAACACTTCTTCCCCCAATTCTTGTAGTGATGTCTTAATCTTTGCAACTGTTTGCATTTACAAACAATATAGCTAATGTTGCAAATGAAGAAGTTGATTTTGGTTTTTGGCCTCGTAAACTATATTGAGGTGATCCCGAGCTTCCTTGGTAGTGGTGGCAGTTTAGATGTGAGGTTGAACCTCATTAAAAACACCAAATAAGATTATGAGTTTGGCCTTTTGGTTTGCCTTATCAAATTTGGTTTGATGTGCACCAGCTTGTGTAGATTTGGTGAGATTTCTAGAAATGATGTCTTATAGATCTTCAAACTCAAGTTGAGTTTGCACTTTTGTTTTTGAGCAACATAATTGTCTCCTATCAAAAGTTGAGAGTTAGGAAGCATGATTTGGGAGCAATTGAAGCCATTGTTCAAAGGTTTGGGGATCCTTATATCTCCTGAAGAGCACACACTTACATTGAGAGGGGGGGCGGGTGAATCATATAAGATAAACTTTTACTTATTTAAAATTCAACAACCAGAATAAAAGCAAGCACACAAGATCCACACAAATAAGAACACAAGATTTACGTGGAAACCCTTTCAGGAGAAAAGCATGGAGAAAGACTGCTTGGATCTATTTTCATATCCAACCACAACAAAACTAAAATAATCTTACAAATCTTTGTAGGCACCAACCCACTAGAGACACCAATCCCCGCTACTAAGCACCAACTTAGCAAGAGACACCGATCTCTTCTATTAAGAGGCACCAACCTCTAATGAATGAAAATTTCGCCTTCCTAGATAATGCTTCTTTAATGGATAATGATCGTTTGAATCTTCTTCAAAAATCTGCTTGCAACATTTTTCACATATGCCCTTATTCTTCAAAAATCTGCTGTAATAAATTTGGTGTGCTCTTGTTTTTGAATGATATTGCATTTATTGCTTGCTATCTAACCTCCATTTCAACTTCTATTTATACCCCAATCATGCCTCTTCACCAAATAGGGGTGGCCTTCTCAATGGATGTTGGCCACATACAAATAATAATAATTTTAATTTAGTTTTAATTCCCCCAAGAGGGGTTGGCTCATTTCAAAGAGGCATGATTGTACAAAAATATGGGTGCCATAAATTGGGTGCCAATGTGAGACAAATTGACTCAGCCAGCATTTGCAATAAGTTATAATTCAAGCAAAATAACTCATGGGTTGCCCCACCTTCTTGATTTCCTTATTTGATAGCGATTATGCTCCTTTGACATCAATGACAACAATATTTCCAACATCTCCAACAAGAAATGTAACTCTTATATCTCCTTGACATTTTGTAGGGTTGATGCCACATGCATCGTTGTTGTAGCTTTGTTAGGTGATAGATGTAGTAATTCAACATGCCAACATTGCCTGTAAATGTGGATCAAAGGCACTATTAAAAATTGAATGTTGCTAGTTTAGTTTTGCTTGTAATTAGTAATCTACAAAACTCCAAAATTTGAAGTGGAATAAAATAATTCTAATTTTGAATTTGATTTAACTATATTAATTTGCACTTTTGGTATTTAATAGTTTAACTTTTAGAAGAGGAAAAAAAATTAAAAATAATTTATTATATATATTTTATTGTTTTAAATTCTTTTCTATTCTAAAGTTAAACTCTTCCATAAAAAAAATAGGTTTTAAAAAAAACTAGGAATAAAAAAAATGCACCTTTTCTTTTGCAAATTCTAGCCTTATCTCCAAGCAAAAAAGTATTTGAATTGCAAAGGGATGATTGTGACAATTTCAAAACCCTCACAGCAATTTCGTGATCATGCTTTAATGTGCAAATTTTGTGTCTTTACACATAGTTTGATCGAACTACTTCTCTCACAACAGACCTTTTTTTTTGTTTGGCTTCTCATGCCTTCTCACGCCTTATTTCTATTTTGATACCATAATGGATTTGGGAAAGCATTGAGCACAGATTGGAATTGATCAAATATATTATTATTACTATATACAATAGTATGGTTGGTAAATAACTGAGTAGGCCAGGCATACTTGACCCATCCACTATAAACTATGTGAAATAGTTATGAGTTAGTAATGTTAATAATATTTGGAATATATTATTAACATATTACATTATGATGCAATAAATATATGCCAACCCTGTCTCTGATCATGAATATGCCATTCCATACTTTTAACAACCATTAGTTGAGTAAACATTGTTTGATAGCTGAACTGATACCAATTGTAAAGTCAAGCCACTACTTACCTTGTTGGATGCAAAGGTTCTCTACAAGAATAGGTCTATTGGTTTTTCAATACCTCTTTTGTAGAAAAGCTTCCTCAATAATGTAGAATTTGGGGGCAAATCCTTTCAGCAGGGAGTAGACAATGAAAATCATATTCTTGTAAATATTGCTTTCTTTCTAATTAGATTTTCTTCTAAAAGGTTGAGTTCCTTTGACCTGTAAGATAAACTAAGAAAGGTTTTTTTCGAGTCTTACATTGCTTAGCATTATCCAATGAGGGATGCCTTCATCCTTGCACATCTATTTAACCCATTCTAATTAGGTGTGTAAAGAGATAAAAAAATTGGTGGCTCTCTTTATTTTCTCTGTTTTTTTGTATATGTTCCTTTCTTAGCTTTTTGCAGTGAGAACTGAGAGTGCATTTCAAATATTGTAGTAGACTGAGTTCTCATGTGTAAATTGTAAGTTGTGTGGATCCAAATAATCTTCATTTTTGTCTTTTCTGCGATCTCTACTAAGTTTTGTCATTGTATAATACTTTCAGATTGTGCTACTGCTATCTTGTTTTACACTTCTAAGATTCTCCTTGTTCTTTATGCAATTGATTTTAATTTGGCTATTCATCATCTTAGCTTGGCTGATATTTTAACTGCAGAGCTTATGAATACAAGGCTGTTGTACAACCTGTACAAGCAATGTCAAACATCCTTTTTTCATCTGGAACTACAGGTAGTGAATTATTTCCTAGCTCTATTTTACTGTTTGATGTATTATTCTAGTTGTTTTATGTCTTAAACATCCTTTGATTGTCAAGCTCACAATTGTTCTAATTTTTTCTAGCATGTTTCTAGTTAATAGTTTTTATATAAATGATGTGAGTGACAGCTGTTTGAAAAAAGAGAGATATGATGCCTTTCTTAACAAGTTGTTGATTTTGTCAATTTATATGTGTACCTTGCCAATATATAATATGAATAATAGACAACAGAAGTGGTCCTATGCAAAGAAGCATCATTCATTTCAAGTACTTTTCACTTTGGTTCATATTTTGCCACAGTCCTAACTGATGCCTAAACATACTACATGCTTATTCTTTATGATTTCTTGAATAATTTCTTGATCCTTTTCTTGCCTAAGCTTTTTTTCCCTTTCCATTTGTTGCATTATTTTATGAAAGAGATATAGCATCCATTCCTAGGAACCATCTACCCCCCAGAATGGCTTAAAACTCTTTAGAATTTAGTGCACTTCTAGCATATCTTTAGAAAAGTATTTATCAAAGTTTGTCACAAGTGTGGATAAGAATATTTTTTAGGTAAGATGAGAGAGAGATTCCAGGTATATGCATGAACTCCACAATCTTTGTGTCTGAGGTAAGAGAATCCCAGACACTAGTTATGAGTAACAAACTGCATGGATATCACTTTTGGAGATGTTACAAGTGATTAACACAAAATAAATAAAAATTAAAAGGTGGTGGATGCAGGAAATTCATTGCACTATTAGTTACATTGTGCTTTATAATTTGGATGTGGGCAGACATACATATTTAAAAATTAATATTAATAAATTAAGTGAAGACAGCTTATGTTATTACTCGATGGAATATTTAATTACATTTTTCACTCGTGTGATGGGAAATAGACATTCTATTTGGTGTTATATATTCATTAAACACTATACTCCTTCGTTTTGTCTTCTACCGATGCAGATAGATTTTTTTTGAGTTTCTGTGCAAAAATCTTCATTAAGCTCAAGCTCATTTTCATGGTAACCAACTCATAAATGGTAGGTTGTAATCCATTCTTTGACAATTTCAACATGTTACCACCATTTGAGTAGGCCTCTCTGATAATCATAGAGGACAACAAAAGAATTTGAAAGCAACAAAAGTGGTTATTGAATATAAATGTAGCAAATCTATCAAAATTGTTAAGATTCCTAAGAACTGGCGTACATGCAGGTGACAACCTTCACATGATAGGTCACCTTCTTTACTGTAAAATGGCCCAATAAACCTAAAGTAGTTCATTTGCATGGGGGATCCCCATTTGTCAAGTCAATATATTTCTCCCTTGAAAAAACAAGAAATATGCAAGTCGCCCTTTTCAGTAGAACACTAGGCAATGTTGTATCCACACGAGTCAATTGCCACCTTAGTCTGGGGGCTATACTATGGTCATGAACTATAAAATAGTTGCCACAACTCCAAATATAGCCATGCTATGGAAATGCTATTCACCTCTAGTTTCAAGAGTTATAATTTTTGAATCAGTATGGTCTCCTACCATGTTCCAGAAATATAGCTATTTCTTAATTCTTATTACTGTCTTGAGGGATTTTATAATCATTTTTTCAATTTTAATTGTTATCATTTATTGCATATCCGATGTTTACTACTCTCTTTAACTTATTTAGCACTTACTATGCATTTGATATTGACATCTTGTCTAAAATACTGATGGTAAAGTGTCCCATTCTGTTGTATGCATTGAAAAATGTAATGATAAAAATCTTGAGAGATGCATGTACATTGACATTACTTTGCGTTACACTGGCCTGATTTGGTAATCTGGTTTATTTAATTCTCTTTTTAAATTTTTTTTTCCTCAACACTCATTATTATTTTACATTCACTGGTACATGTATGTGCATGTGCAGAAATGTTCAGATGAATTGTGTGCATATGCATGCACTTGTGCATGTGTGCACGTGTGTGCACGCATGCATGTTGTGATGCATTGAGAAAGGTAGATAATCTAAATCATCATTTTGTATATGCATACATTTTACACAGGTGAACCAAAGGCAATACCTTGGACTCATGCCACTCCGTTAAAGGCAGCCGCTGATGCTTGGGCATATATGGATATTCGTTCAGGTGATGTTGTATGTTGGCCAACGAATCTGGGTTGGATGATGGGCCCTTGGCTTGTTTATGCTTCACTTCTAAATGGAGCTTCTATGGCTATTTACAACGGGTCTCCAACTGGTCCTGGTTTTACTAAATTTGTGCAGGTATTGTAGCTCATTAGCTTTGAATGGTCTCTGCATGTTCACATAATTTTTTTATTAGTTTTGGATATAATTGTTAATTTTGATTATGTTATTCATGACATTTCTTTTGTGCGTGCATGGATTCCCAATAATTACTATCTTTTAACAATTTAAAATTGAGCCCCAGATTGTTATGGATCCAGATACAAATATAATCCACAATAACAGTCACACTGGGAAAAGAATCCTACAGCTCTAGCATAGGGGAAGACTATTGCCAACCCATATGTAAAGATGGGTGTCGGAAGACATTTTTTGATGATTTCATTGGGATACTTGGCTCACCAATCTGAGACTCACAAGAAATTTATCTTCTTGACTTGCCATTTACTAACAGACTATAAGCAACAGAACCAATGCCATAATAATTGCTTGATACAAACTTTCCCCAGAAAGATTGCTTTATCATGGTTAAATACTAGAGGCTACCTGTAAATGGCTCCTACCTTGTAGCACAATCGTAGTTCAGTCATGGTTTAATGCTTGAGCCTATCTTCACAAAACTGCCACTTTATAGCTCAATCAGTTCAATACCCGAGGCTATCACCAAAGGGCTCCCACCTCATATCATAATTATAGGCTAAGTCTTCACAACAGTAGCAACAATTCAGCTGATCGGGGTCAATTCTTTATAAAAGAAGGCAAGTACAGCTCTTCATAACACTTGCAATAGTCAACAAATCCATAGTTGATAAATGTTACTGCTTTAGGTTGAATTATATTTATGATAGTTTAGTAATGCTTTTGCAGTACTGTACTGAATGGAAAGGAGCTTTAGAAAAACTTGTGTGTAATGTCTCTTTTCTAGTGATCACTCCAGAAGGCCTTAATAGCCTATTTAATTCCCATAGGCTATAGTCGGATAAAGGGAATTGATTAATTTAATTATTTAATGTTGCCTAGCGAAAATGTACATTTATAAGGTAATACTAAATAATTAGATTAAATGGTGTTATAATGTGACTTTGGAGAAATATTAAAAAGGTACTTTATGAAGTCACTTTATTTTATTTTATGAGCGGGAAAAGTGCAAGTCATATTTAAAGTAGAGTTGTGTAAGAACCCCTACTTATTCTGCCCCGATTTTTCAGTTTAGGTATTTTGTCAAACACTTGGCATGCGATCTGGTTTTTCTGAGTTTTGGGGTTTTGTTTGTTTGATACTTGATGGATCTCAATACCAAAATGATCACATAAAACATAGGAATGATAGACAGTTTGCATAAACCAATAACAAGAATTTCACATGCAACCTCCACTTTATTGAGAATATATCAGATCTGGGTACATTGATTATCAGGTCTGATACAAGTGATATCAGACTGAAAATGTAGTGACCCACCCAAGTTGACACAACTTTTTTTAACAATTCACTGATGCACTAACTATGATATTCTTTCAAAGCACTTATAGTCTTGTGCATTTATTACATTGTCAATTTGCTTGCAGCGGAGTGATAGTATTCATGTTTTCACAATGCATATTTCTCATTAAATGAATTCAGATACAACTAGAGGTATGTGACAATGGATTGGAGCAATACAAAAATAGCAGAGATTCTCCAATATAATAAGAATATTTACAAGCAATTCAACAATTAATTATAAATAATGATTTTGAACTGATGCCTACTTAGGAGTGAAAGGAAGAAAATTGTTGTGGTTTTCTAGGGTTTAGGACGTAGAATAACAATCTTCTCTCTCTCACATTCAAGGATAACCCTAGAGATCTCAATGCAAAGGAGAAGAGATCTTGCGATAGGGCTGTCCTAGGGGTTGAATGTAAACTAATGAGGGGTTCACCACCAAGTAAGAACTTGGAAAGACAAATGCAAGATGTAGTGCAAGATGTAATACTAAACCCTAGTTCAATGCAAACTTTAACTAAGTGACCTAGAAATGCAAATGAAACAGAATAGAAAGCTGCAGAATAGAATGTGTGCACCTGGGAATCTGGAGATGATTGAATGAGGCTTAGAAATGCTGAAAATTCTGACTTTAATGTTGAGTGGACTCATTCGCCAAGTTGGGTGAATCAGTCCAAAATTTGGGTTTTTGTGTAGGAACAAGAATTTGGCAAATGGGTACCTGAATCTGCAAAAATCTTAATTTTGACCTAAAATGGGACTCATTCGCCAAAAGTGGCGAATTAGTCAAGTTAGGGATTTCTGAAACTTCAGGATCTGAATCTGCTCTTCTCAGTTTGCTCAATTTGCCTCTTGAGATTTTTGGATCTGAATCTCTTTAAATCAACTTGTAGGTGTTCTCCAATGTTCCCCAATGCTTAATGACAACTTTGACAACTTTAGGCACCTTGACAACTTTCTCCAAACTTGCTCTTCAATGTGCCTTCAATCCAAACCTGCAAATCACACACAAAAGAGAGGGAAACATGTTGTTTTGTTAGTGATAGGGGTTTGCTTTGGTCAAACTCTGTTTTGGTAATCAAACCTTGAAATATAATGAAATAGAAATGGAGAATGATGAATGAACAAAATATGATGTTGCAATTCACCAAACTCTAGCAATGAAGTGCTGCAAACATGTATGAGATGGCTCCAATGGATGTAGATCTTGACTCTTGCTTGAATATGATAGATCTTGAATGAAATGCTAGCTTGAATCATGAAACCTTACATCACAATTAGCTCCAAAACAAACATGATGCATGGAGACTTTGACATGATGCTTGATGCTTGAATAATGCTCTAAAATGCTTGATAATCTGCCTTCGAAGACTCTTGAATGCTCTTGTAAATGCTTGAATGCTCTTGTGAACTCAATTTGCTATAAAGATCACTTGATTTCTTGTTAGGATTGCTTAGGTGTAAAATGAGTGAAAAAAACTTGTATTTATACTTAATTATGCGAGAATTCCCAAAATTACAACACTACAAGTCGACATCAGATCTAGGAGGATAAAAGCTTGCCAAGAATTTGAATTAATTATAATTTTGGGCCACACAGGACTCATTCACCCAAAGTGGCGAATGAGTCCCATCAGGCATAATTTATGGGACCATTTTTAAAAATGCTTAAAAAGGTGTGAAACCAGGATCGAGACCCAAAGCTCTAGGTGGGACTCATTCACCCAAGGTGGCGAATGAGTCCCGGATCACTAAATCTGGGGCATTCAACCTAAAACACCTGAATTATGATTGGATATTGATTTGTGTCGAGATTATTCTCGAAAAGATGCATTAAATGAGGTTTGTGGATGCAAAATAATGCCAATTAAAGCATAAAGAAGCCCAATTATTAATGACAACCTTAGAAAAGTGTGAAAGTGTGTTACAACACTTTACAACACCTAAAATAAGGTAGGATTAAGTATACTTGGTTTACAAGGGCCCAAGACCTAATGTGAGTGTGTTAATCACATTACAACACTAAGTCAAGGCAACATTAAACTCAGTTTAACAAGGAGGGCCCAAACAAGTGTGAAAATGTCAGCGATGACATTTTTCGACACTACAAGGAGATATATATCTTTGACTTGTTTAATTGCAGTTGCAGCTTCTTATACTCATGTTATCATGTATAGTGAACATTCACAAGGGTGCAACAGAATGAAAATTATTTAGCGTCTCTCTATTTGAAACCTTCCTAGAAATAGCAAGTAATACACAGGGTGGCTGCGTGAGATTTGTTATCATATGGCTCCTCCACATCACTTTGACTCTTTTCTCACCAGTTTAATATTGTCTCTAATGCTCCCTTTGCATTACCACTAGTCACCCGATGCCATTCATAATTGACTACAATACCAAACAACAGGTAGAAAGCAATCGCGCCTTAGACGACTCTTTAATTAAGGTTGTAAATATTAATATCAAACCATATGATTAACATTCAATTCCAAGGGATTAATTTTAATATCGACTCCATGCCAACATGGGTCATAAAAACCTATGTTAGACAGTGCTCCCTTGAATAGAATATTCGATACTCATTAATGTATTTGCCTCCAACGCTAGAATTCATCCAACCCCCTTGATTTAAAAATGTGTTCCTCTTTGTTTTGATATAGCCACCGTTCCATATTAAAGAGTCAAGATTATTATCAAGAAGAAGCGATAAACTTGAAGCTAAACAGTTTCATGCCATCGGCTCCCTTTGAAATCTCTGCAATATTAGGTAACCGTTTCTTGAATGGCACCACAGTCTCTAATTGATGGCTCTCACCATAGCACAAATACTTAAATCAATGTCATTGGCAATAGTTTCCCAAATAAGAGGCAGTTTCTAATTCCCTAGAATAACCCGATAATATGACCTTTAACATTCCCATGGCTTCTTATCTTCAAGATTGGTGCAACTCTGTTTTTTGAAGTCTTCAACTCTATTAATGAAGATGCAACATATTAATTTCGAACCCCCAACTCAATACTATTGATTCTTGTTGATATTGCTGAAGATTGAATTCAACTCCGTGAGTCCTGCAATGCCTTCACAACTAACAAATCCTTTCAAAATCCAACAATCCTCCTTTTCTAACATTCAAAGACTCTTTTAAAGATTATTTCTTCTTCGTATATTTGAAGGCTCTAATAAATCATTCATTGAACATTTCGACTTCTTTGTGGGTTGTGGAAACTAAACCAAGCCTTATGATTATTAATTTCTTCTGACTCCTCAAATGTCACTATGTTGCAACTCTTCAAACATTGATCTTTCTTGATATTACCTTGCTATACTCATATGGTAGACATTAAAGACTAGCGGTTAGAAATTGTATCACATCCTTTCAAAATAGACAATATATGATTATACCGGAGATGGCTAGGAAGAAACTCGGCCAGAAAGAATTGCTATTCCATGAACACCAGCGACAACTCTTTTTTACCAAATCAGCATCTCATAAATCTTATAATTACGCCTAAGTCTTAATCTACTAAAGACTTCAAGTAAGACGAATTTTCTGTGAAAATGTTTAAGTTGAGCAACGTTCAGGTCAATTCACAGTTTCTTCAAGGAAATCACACTTCCTTGAAGAAACTGAGTTGGCCTAGTGGTGGAGAACTTGTACTCTTAAAAAAGAGGTCACAAGTTCAAATCTTGCAAGGGGGTAAGGTATGTACACCTCGTATTGTGGAGCACGAGTGAGGTGCCTCCCTCATATTGGGAGTATGAGGAGTCCCATATATTGTAAGCCGTCTGTAGACCCAAAAACAGATCGCTTGGTATTGTGGACTATAAAAGGACCTTTCCTTTCCTTTTTCCCCTAATATGCTTGCCCATGCACTCCCTTTAATCACAACCGAAAGTTAGCAAAGCCACGATACTCCTGGCAAATAAGCAGCGGCTAAAAAATATTAATGACTCCTACCAATTTCTTGTGAAGAATTCGGTCTCCTAATTACATGGCGTTGCTTAATTCAATTGGCAACTGTTCCATAAATTGTTTCCTTGTTTCGTGAAAGATTTAATTCTTTCTCTAAATTTGAAATGATATTGTCAACCTTGTTCAGCCCAAATGGTACAACCAGAGTTTTCCAATTGAAAATAAATCAAAGAAATAAACGTCACTTCATAGTATTTGCAATTCTGAAAATATCACCCAATTCCAGAAATTTATCTTCATAGAAGACTCCACAAATATCCTCAAAAATCCAATCGATTAAACCCAAGCGAGAAACTTGAGTGATTTCTCTAGGTATCAGCCAACGTAGATAGTTTAAATACTGAAGCTAATCTTCTCTTAGAGGGTTTCCGTCCTCCAAAAGGATGTGGTGAACCTTGTTCAACCAACCAAAAACCTATTCTCCAAAATCAAATCCAGCATACCTCCAGCAATGCTCCAAAAATCTTTTATTAATTCCTCTTCGTAACTCCTCATGTCTCTTTGAATCCTCATCTTTTTCCTTTCCTCCTTTTATTTAATTCTTTTGAGAATCCATCCAAAAAGTAACTTAATTATTCAATTTATCTTTTCTAACATTAAGTTACTTTTGTACCATTAATTTAAGTTATCCTTTTTTATTTAACCCTTTTCGACAACTTAAATTAATTATTTAATTCACAATGCTGACTTACAAAAATTGGGGACATTACAGAAAATACTTATGAAATGTGTCTACAATATACAAACAAACTATAAGATTGGGTTTACCACATGTTGACGGGTGTTTTATGACCACACCAACATAGAATAAAATGTCCAACGGTCACTCTATTCTCTCTTGATCAAAGTATTCCGCATGCTAAGATTGCGTGAGAGATCATGCATTCAACTCCAAGGTTCCTTATGTCGCGAATAGACTCAGTTGGTTGATGTGAATATGTTGGGTATTCCAAGGGGACTTACGTAATTGTTCAACTTCTTGAAGCAGATTAAAGGTTTGACTATGATGCTCCGATTCCTAAGTTAATCGAGAAAATGCTGAATTTAAAAGGAATAAGGATAGGGATTCTAATTTCTACTCCTAAAGGTGGAATGTGAGGATCGACTTAAACAGACTTCAAACCAGACTTTGCTTTGCCTCCCTTAGGACAACTTCCACAAAATCGGTGCAATCTTCAAAGGATGAGTAAGATGTTCAGATCATGACACAGTATGCACACACCATCATGACGATGCATGTGGACACATGAATCATAATTGAAGTTATGCACCAATGCTCCAATTGACCATGCAGGGCGAACTCACTGTCAGCGAGCCCGTTAGTGGTATGGATGAAAGAAACTTGCTTAAATCAAACCACGCATTCCACGGCTAACAACTACTGGCATGAAATAAAAGTCTATTTTACTCTATCTACTTGAATCGGAAAGACGAAAAAGCCCTACCAACCACTCACAACAAAAGAGAGAATCACCAATCATTGAAATTATTTGTATTATGAGAGTCCTCCACAACAACTTCTTACAAAAAATTTGAAAGGGAAAGCTTTTCTTTCCTTTTCAAACTAAGCTAACTTCTAACTAAATGCTATATGCTCTCTACTCTCTAGTTCAATCCTCTAGCTCAACTCTTAATCTAATTCTAATAGATTACAAATGAGGGGGGATGCCCCTTTTATTATAAGCCCATTTCAGTGGACAGTTCAATTTTGATTACAATAAAGGGCTCAGATTGAGCCACCTATGCCCTAATTAGGGTTTCTGCCCTAAAAACCGCCACAGAGAGGAGTGGGTAATAAATGCACAGAATATTCTCCACTCCCCTGCAGGAACCATAATGAGCAATTAATGCCCATCACCATCTTCTAGAAGATCCTCGTCCAGTAGAGCATTTCCGTTGTCTCTTTTCCGAACTGCAAGCTCGATCAGACGGGCCAATACTGCCTCAACCTCTTGAACTGAAATCGGTGGGATGTGGTTGAATTGGAATTCTAGCACTGTAACTGTCTGCCCGTGCCGAGTATAAGACTTTCTCCAAGCAACCAAGGCATCTTGCGTGTTCTGAATTATGCTGGAGAAAGTGGAGATGTTCTCAAAGTCATCCTGGACAAATGATCTCACGACTGAGAAGAAGGGAGTCAACCTATCCCTCAAGCCATCTGCAGTTATCTCTTCCGGAGCCAACCTCCTAGCAAATATAGCCTCCAAAGTATTAAGGATTCCATCCAGAATATTATTCATGGCTTTCCTGACTCTGGCTGAATCCGCTTGTGCTGCATCATGGAAACCACGGCCTGTGACCACTGAGGAGTACCAGTTGGTGAAATCGTACCTATCACCCTCCTGTATTACACCTCCATCCACCAGGGTGTGCAAAGGCATGTGCATCAAAGCCTCTAGACGAAGAACAATCTTCGTTTGATAAATCTGGGTCTCACTCTAGGCTTGATCCACCATATCCATGCGTGCCAAAACATCTGAGGCCTGCCGGTAAGCATGAGCAAGGTCCTCCATGAATTTTTCTATTTCAGTCTGAACATGGCCAACCCACCTATCAGCTTCCGTTTCCATTTTCTTCAAATCCTCCAAGCCAACAACTGACTCTCTCGGAAGCTCGGACGAGAGTTCAACCACTGGGTTCCCCTGTTCAACTGGACGCGCAAGATTTTGCACATATCCTATCAAAGTCTTGTGCTCCTTCTTCAACTTCTTATACTTTCCCTCCGTGCGGAGCAACTTGTCTTTTAGTGCTTGATAGGAGTTGTTGAACTCCTCACCAATTTGGGCTCCCGTAGGACGACCCAACTCCACAGTGGTGATCACATAATTCTCAGGCCTCTCCTCAGCTCGATCACACTCCTCCCTCGGGATAGCAACCTGAAGTGTGCGAGAGCCTGACTCATCAGTTGAAATCTTTGAAAACTTCTTGGCTCTTTTCTTTTTCGGCGGTGCACTAATCCTCCTGAGGAACTCCTCCATCTCAATTGCCGGATCCATATCATCCTCAGGATCTCTTCTCATTCTGTCTGTAAGCCAATCCGGCATCGTGTGTTGTGGATTGCAAATGACGAGGGGTTGCTCCTCCGTTGCCTCCTCCTTGCGTACTTCTTCTCTAACACTACTTTGCTCGGGCTCATCAATCTCCATGAGTTGAGTATCTCCTGACCCTTGGGCCTCTTGCTCCGTGTTTTCCTCTTCTTCCAATGCCATGTCAAGTATCTACTGGAAACGGGTATCAACCGCCGTTTCCTCCTCTTCTTCCTGCTGGCCTCCCCCTCTGGGTGCACTGACACTTAGGCTGTCCGACTCCCTGATGTTGGGCTGATCTATTTCTTCAAGTTCTCGCTCTTCATTCAATTCCGCCCTCTGATCAACAAATAAGGAAATTACTCTCAAACTCGAAGACTGAGTTTGTGACTGCGTGGGTGATGCTTGCTCCATCCTCAAAGGTATCGGCTGGGTTGGCACCTCATCTTGCGCTTCCGCCGCTTGGGCGACTTGCTTTCCTTTCTTCGTCGATAGTGGCCTTTGATCGCCCATCAAGTTATAAGTAAGAGCAACTGATCTGCTCTTAAGTCTGCTTACGTGCCTATCGACCCAAGCCCTTGTGAAAGTCATCACTGGAATGGAAAGTGTGTCCAAGTCCGTGGTTTCTGGCTCGGACCAATCAGGTGGTGGGACCGGTGTATTCCTGACTGACTCATAGTCAGATTGTATAACGTTAACATCTTCGTCCACTTGATCGGGAACTGGAATGACTTCACACTCTTTGATCAACTTGAGGGGGAGCCTAGTGAACATCCTTCTTCTTATTTCAATCTCATCCACCACATTTGCCCAAAAATCTTCTATATGAGCCTTATGCCTGTACTCAACATTCTGCACCACTCGGATGTTTTTATAAGGATCGAAATCCTGCCTGCCTGTGTGATATGAGAGATGAAAGAATTGCAGCTCATCCTTTGCCTCTCGAGCTGCCTGCAAGGAGGGACACACCTCACTGGAATTCCCCATGGCGATAGGAAAATCCAGTCCCTTCTTCCTCTTCTTCTTCTGAATTTTATCGTAGGCAATAAATTGCCTAGATACTTCTAGCATTACTATATGATCAGTGGGGTACCTTGGCAACCGGTATGGATACGAGGTGAACCCTTGCAGCCTAATGTATGTGAATTTCGGAAATTGGATGAGCCAATATCCATATTCTTCGATCAACGCCTGTGCTTCCTTTGATATTCTTTGCTGCGTTCTCTGCTGAAGGGTCCTTGCAATGTGCATTGTAAATGCATCGTTTGACCGCTTGTAGTTGGCAGTGTTAGTCAAATGTAATTGTGTGCAGGCCTCGTGGATCTTGAACTGGTCAGGGCCACAATCGATCGGCTCCTTGTACGTGATCCCCCGGTACTTGGTCATCCGAGCCAACATGTACATCACGTACGAGCTCATATAAAAGGTCTTCGTCCTCCTCAGGCTCTTGAACTGTTCATCAATGTTGTCGCTAATCATCCTAGCCCAATCAACACATTCTTTTCCCTCCAGAATGATCTCGATGTAATAAAACATCCAAGGCTCGAAGATATATGCTTGCGAACTCCCATTTACTTGACTAAGCATCATTATCAGGTCACAGTATTCTTGTTTCACATCTTCGGCAATTATCTGCTTCGGGAGCTTAGTGCGGGGTGGCTTTGGTCTTTGCATCTAGACTTTGTTGATTACAGCGGCACACCTCTCGAAGGAGGAGGCATACATCCTATCTACTTTGTCCTTTGTCCTGTACAACATTCTTTCGGAAGTGGGAATCCCAAATGCCTCTCCGATAGCATCTGGCGTGAAGTTGGCAAACAATTTGCCATCGAGAGAGACAATCGTTTTGCGTTCCGGCTTGTAGCAATTCGTGCACTCCATGATTAATTGCGGACACTGTATTGCTGGTGGAAAACCAGTAGCTGCATAGATCCCACTTTTCATAATATTGTGTTGTGACTGACGGTTGATGATCTCCCAGCCCGTACATCCTTGATTTAAGTGCATTCAGATTAAATGAACCAAGGTTGGTGTCATTTAATCTCGCCAACTTGGAAGTGTTCGTTGACTTCAGAAGAAATGGCTTGGCGAGCTTTTTGATCACTGCCTGTCGGGATGAGCTTGCCTTGCCTGCTTCAATATTTGCAGCTGTGCCTGTAGCTCTGCTTGTTCCTGCAACATTTGCTCTTGCTTCAGCCATCTGCAAAAATAAATTAGAATAAGTTAGACTGCAGATTTTTTAATAAAATAAAATAAATCCTGAGATGGCTACAAATACGGAGTTAGCTTCGAAAATAAAATCCCTCAGCATAAACTTCTAACTCCAAACCTCAAACTTTTAAAAGCCTCTGAGCTTAGAAAGAACTTTCAGCAATGTACTTTCGGCACTGAAGAAATTCGCAGCAACTAATCCACTTTCAACAAGTGATTAACTTCTTCAGCATAAATAATTCAAACTTTTGACTTTAAATTTGTTAACTCTTCAGCCTTCAACTTCTAGCAGCAAGAAGAAAAGAAATCACTGCAGCATGTAATTTCGAACCTCTTCTCAACTTCAGCAATTAGCACTTCGAAAACAAAGATCTCCAGCGAAATAAGAAATCTTCTGCAACTTCGAGAATCTGCAGCAACTTCAACTCTCAGCAATTTGAAAAAAATAAATTCTCCAGCAACTCCAGCATGGCACTTCGAAATTTGCAGCAACTTCAACTCTCAGCAGTTCGAGAAATAAATTCTTCAGCCAGAAAAATAAAACTCTCAACTTCACTTTCAGCAACCTCAAAAATATTTCAATCTCTCAAAGAATTTTCTCTACTTCAGCAACTCTCAGCACTTAGAAATGTGAGAAGAAATAAGAGAAATGGTTGCTTAAATAATTCTTCACAAAGAATCTTGCCAAGTAGTGTTGGAGTTATTTTTAGCACCTTCATCAATTCGCCACTCTCTCCACTTAGAATCTTCCAATTTAGGCGCAGTTGTGGGCTAGTCATCGGCCAGTCATCATGGCATTTGCCATTAATGAAGATTCTTTCCTTGCAAAATTCAAATTTTTCCCTCTAGTCTGCCAGTTAACTCCCGGTAATTAAACAACTTACGAGAAAATCACTCCGATTTGCTCTGAAAATTCCATTTTAAAATTCTCGCAATGTTTAATTAAATTCAACCTGAAAAATTCATGGGAGATTTAAGTTTATTTCCAACCTGTTAAAACATCTGCCATTTAAGTCATCAACTTTATGGAATTGCCTTAGACAAATTAAATCCTCATCAAAATAATTCAACCCTGTCGATTTGAAAGTCACTTGCTAGCTCGAATCAATCCATCCTCTGAAATTTGATTTCCCTTAGGAAAATTATCTAGGCAAAATAATTTCCCTCTGGAAATATTAAAATCTCCCTTAGGAAAATAATTTAAAACTTCATCAACCCATGGGCGCATTTTAAAGGGGTTCATTTGATATTTTATTTAACCCACGGAAAAATATTCATCAATGTTAATTCTTCCCCTTTTAAATATATTTCATCACGTAGCCCACTTCATTTAAATGCCCTTGGAAAATTTGAAATTCATCCACATCAAGGGCGTATTTCCATCTAGTGAAATATTTATTTCACTTAGGAAAATTTCTTCATTTCACACCTCTTTGATATTTTATTTCCTCACGCCTTCACCTCACACATACTTAGAAATAAATTTGAATCCCTTTCCATTGGCGTATTTCATCTAGGTGCCTTTTAAATCTTGATGCCTTTGAAAATTTCAAACACTTTCATCAATTTGCTCAAGCGCATTTCTACCCTTCTAATTTTATTCCCATGGCTTAGAAAATAATTCCAGCATTGCATGTCTTGGGCGCATATGATATGGGTTACTTTTATTTTTGCCTTAGGCAAATTTTCATGCCTTAGGAACTCCTTTACCTCTTGTTTGCTTCCCACGCCTTAGACATTCTCAACATGTTTTTCCCCTGGGCGCATTTGATATGCCAAGCTTTCACTTTGCCTTAGATGTTTTTCACTTTTCAGCAACCTCATGAACTGGGCGCATTTCATACCCTTCAACTTTAAATCTCCATGCCTTGGACATTCTTGCTTGAAGGCGCACTCTGCATGTGATACTCATTTTCCACATTTTAGAAAATTCCTCACACCTCTATCCTTGATGGGCGCATCTTGATGTGCTGGCTTTCGTTTTTAATACTTAGGCGTTTTCCATCCCTCAGCAACTTTGGGCGCACTTCAATGTGAGAGCTTTCACTTTGTGCCTTAGAAACATTTCATGTCCTCTCAACTTGACTTGAGCGCATTTTGAAGGAGATACTTTGCCTTGAGGGCGCATTTTGGAGCCTCCACTTTCATCTTTGACACTTAGAAACTTTTCCAAGTGGCCTTCACAAGGTTGGCGCGTTTTGAGTGTAGGAGCTTTCATTTGAGGCGCAAATGAGAGGGTCTACTTCATTTCTCATACTTGGATGTTTTTTTTATTCTTTCCCATGCCTTAGCATATTTTCCCTTTTGCAAGGTGGGCGTATTTTCACTTGTGAGCTTTTGTTTTTGTGCCTTAGGCAAATTTTGAAGGCACTTCATCCTTGGGCCATTCAACACATGGTACTTCTATTTTGTGGCGCGCTTGAGGTCCTATGCTTTTACCTCCAATGACTTAGAAACTTTTAAAATATCCTCACTTCAAGATGGGCGCATTTTAGGTGTAATGCTTCTATTTCATGCCTTAGTAGAATTTCGAAGGCACTATCTCCTTGGGCATGTTTTACATGCCAAGCATCCAAGTTAGGGCACATTTTCCCCTTGCTACTCCTATTCTCAACGCCTTAGAAATTTTCAAAGCTTTCATTATCCTTCTCAAGGTGAGGGCGCATTTTGCTAGGTGAGCTCCTATTTTCAATGCCTTAGGATTTTCAAGGCTTTCATCTCAAGCTTGGGCGCATTTAGCACCTCCTTCTTCTATTTTCATACTTAGAGGATTTTCCAAGCCTTTGCCTGCCCTTGCCCTCACATTCTATTTTTAGTAAGTTTCGGAGGCTTGTGGCTTTTCATGGATTTTTAGCTATTTTGAACCGGAAGCTGGTGGATGTGATCTCCGTGGCCTGATCGGCCTGCTTATACCTGTCGCCCATGCTAACCTGTTATCTTTAGCCACCCTGCTATTTATAGTAAGTTCCAAAGTTGCCTGACTTCTGCAGCTCTGTTTGACTTGAAACTTGCTCTGCCTGATCTTGATGACTCAAGTGCCTCGTTCACACCTACCTCTGGCACATACCTGCTATTTATAGCCGCGAACGACTTACTAAAAATAGTAAGTTCTCCGATTTCGTTCAAATTTTGCCAGTAGGTTGCTTGAATGATACTGATCTTGATGGGGTACTTCATTTTGACAATTTCTGGATTTTACCCCCTATAAAAGTGGAAACCCTAATTTTGACTTGCATGTACCCTGAATGGTCTCCGTTTGACTATGTTTTTGCTGCATGTCAATCTGCTTGCTGAACTGAAGTGTCGGGGGGCTGCCAGAGTGTACCTGCTAAAAATAGAAACTGCTTGAAAAAGTGATCAATTCACTGTCGGATGAATTTGCATGTCACATTGCCCGTGGGATCTCAAAAAAACCTAGAAAAACCCAAAAAACTGGTCTGCATGCGGGCACTGGCTAAAAATAGTAAGTACTTGAAAATTGATCCCTTCTGCTTGCATGTCATATCGTTGCGAAGCTCTCGAAAAACCCATGAGGAATATTCGGACATGCGTTAAAAAACTCTGCATGCAAACCCTAAAAATAGCCTCTGAAGGCTGAACTCTAAAAGTCATCATCTCGGTTTGCATGTTACATTACTGCGAAGGTTTTGAAAAACCCAGAAACATTTCCCAGAACTGCATTTGAAAAGCACACGTGTAAATCCTTAAAATGGCTCCTGAAGCCTGAACTGCTAAAAATAGCAAGTTGTCTGATTTTGCCCAAATTTTGCGTGCAAGTATCTGGGAGTTCCTTAAATGTGATGGAATAGTCAGAATTCCAAAATCCTAATGAAACAGTCCCCGATTGAGTACTTACTATAAATAGTAAGTTGTCATAATTCAATAAAATTCAGTGGGGCTCTGCTGGAAGCCGTGTGATTGCAGTACTAAGCTCAGATTCCAATTTGATAACTCAGTTTGACCTTTAAAAAGCCTAAATGATAGAAAACCCTAATCCCACAGACTTAACCAATATTCCCAACCTAGGTCAAACGATGGGACATCTCCGAAAGGACGGAAAGACCAGAGAGAGAGAGATGCAAAGCCAAAAGACCAGAATGGAGCAAAAATTAGGGGGTCCCCATTTGAATGGGGTGATGTGTGAAAATGGTCACAACACCACATACCCGTTTGCTTGTTACTTCATTTAGGCTCAAAGTGAACACATACATGGCAAGAAATTGCTAATGGAGATGCTCTCAAACTGATGCAGGAGCATCCAGTGGTGTAAGGGCAATCCTACATCACCCAAAATATCTTTACTTTCATTTAGCTTTTTGTAGATGTTTTTGCATTTCTGGATACCCTTTTCGTCGAAGATGAATTCCCAACTTTCAGAACTGCTTTTCTGCATTTTCTGCTCAACTGCTATTTTTAGCAGGTGTGAATTTGAAGGCGTGTGAAGGCATAAATTTTAGGGAAGCTTTAGGACAGAAAAATAAGCGCTTTGGTGAAAGAATCAGGTCAAGATCATTCCTGGTTTGAAAGTTATTCGAGTTTCAGTTTCTGCTTTTTGCCCTGAAAACTCTTTTGAGCCTTGTTTGAGGCACTAAACGGTCTCGTACAGGCCCAAAAATCGTTGGAACCGGCGGAGCGGATTCTTAACGCGTTCTTCACTTCAAGACCTTTCCAACGGTTCAAACGGTTCGAAAAACGGAGTCCCGGATCAAAAGTTATGGCTTTCGGAAGTTGGTTAATTTTTGGAAAATTGCCAATTTTCGAATTAGGACTCAATTTTTTGAATTTCAAATTGTAAGTTTGGGCGCCAAACCGCCAAAACTCATTATTCAAAGGTGGTTTTTGGCTTCAATTAGGATGGGGGTTTATTTTGGGGGGAGTTTTCTGATTTTTCAGTAGCTTTTGGGGAAAGAGTGCATAGTGAGGGAAGGGGAATTTTCGTAGTTTTGCATGTATTGTAGAACTCGAGGATTTTGAGATCCTCTGCATGTAATATTTTTCATATTCAGAATAATAATAATAAACTCTGGTTGTGAATGTTATTTTCTATGTCTTGTGTTGCACCCTCATCACAAACCCTGCTGTTAATGTCTGAAGTATTTGCTGATAATAATGATGCAAATGGCTGCCAAAACAAACCCTAAAATCCTCCAAAGGAAGGTGGCTAGGTTTAGGATTGGAGCAATGAAACCCTAGATTAATGTGATGTCAAAACAATGCCAAAGTTGACCACTAAACCCTTGGATCTGCAATCTGATATAAAATTGAAGAAATCTGAAACACCAATCTGCACATGAATATATGTTGCCAATGACCAAAGATTCCTTCCAGAACAAGGCACTTCACTCCCAAACCCTAGCAATGCATTTGTAGGATGAAAATATGCCAATATAATCTCAGATCTGAACTCTTTGTCCTTAATCTGCAAATAGAACTTCAAACCCTAGTTGGAATGATGGTTTCCTTCAAACCCTAGCTGGTTGAGCTCCAAAATTGCCAAAAACACCAAAATAGGGTGTAGAAACCCTAGCGCCCAACAATGTAAAATAATGTCAGCAATAAACCTGCAACCAATGCATCAATATGGAAGCCAAAATACTGCCGTAAAAACCTCAAGGTTGAATCTGCAATGTCTTCCCCAAAATCTCAAATACCCAACTTGGAATTTTGCTTCCAAATCTCTCCCAAGTTGCTCCAAACCCTAGCCAAAATTATATCAAAGCCTAGCAGCTGTAAATCTGCAAATAAAATAACATTTCCAGCTCCTTCTCAATGCCAAACACTTGCAATAAGCTTAATGGCAAACCCTGGGTAGATTTACCTCACAAAGTAGAGTTGGGTTTCTGTCCAACCTACTAATTCTTGAAGGTTTTCGTCTTCAGAAATTTAGCTGAATCTGAGATTCAAGCCTTTGCAATAATGCATAAGAAATGTCAACTCAACAATGGCTGCCCAAATGCCTTGCTCTCAACTCCTTTTAAAGACTCAATTGCTTCTTCTAGAAGAAGCCAATTTGTAATTAACTCCAGCTTCTAAAAGAACACTTTATTTAATAAAGTGACCTTATAATATTATTTTATTTTTCACTTACGTCACTTTTAAAATATTTAATAAAGTGACTTTATAATATTTTATTTTTTTATTTAAGTCACTTTAATTAAATTAATTAAAATATAGTTACCTTTATGATTTAATTTATTTAGATAACTTTATAAATAATTAATTTAATATTATTCCCTTATAAATCCTAATTAAGCTTATGGGAATAAAATAGGCTAGGTACTTCCACAAGATGATCACTCGAAAAATGGGGACATCACAAGTTGAGCCTCATTTGCATTATGCTTGGTTATTTTTCTCTAATTGGTGATTTGAGGAGTTTTTGAAGCTCTTGGCTCTGGGACATAAACCCTAGGGTGACAGGGTTTGGTGGTGAGACTAATCCAGCTTAGCTGGTCAAGTTGGAGAGATCATACAAGTCTTTCATAGTGTTTGATATTGCCAAATTTGTGGCGTCTCCTTTGGAGACAAATTTGCAGAATAACGATAAATCTTGCTGGCATATTCTGGAGGTTGAAGATATCATTCAGGCTGGATGTTTGTATAGGCGATTATATCAATGAATGAGTGCATTGGTTATCTTTATGAGCTGGGCGTGTGTATTCAGAAGGAACTATGATGATTCAGATTCTTGCACAGTCATTATTCCTGCCATAAGGAGGGTGTAATAGGGGTCCAAGAAGCCGTGGACACTGGAGAGAGGTCATGGGCTTTTTTAGAGGGTGCAGGGTTGCATGATATTCCATCGCTATTCCTTTTGTTGATGTGATCTGTTGTGCAAGAGGTGCATGTAGCTTTGCTGGGCGCGATTTCATGAGGATAGATGCCTGCTACCCCTGCTGCCATTCTCCTACCCCAGCCGCGGTCATTCTATGCTAGGCATGTCATGTTACAAGGCTGCTATATACCCAGGTGACTTGCTAGAAATAGGCTAATCGTTCATCACCTGATTATTCTCAAGGGGACATTACATAAGCTTAATCTACTATGAATAGGGTTACACAACTATGCCAAAGCTGGTGTGGTTTTCTGTATAGATCCCTTTGTTGTACATATTTAGTAATACAATATTTTCTTATAAAAAAATAAAAGAGTCCAAAGTATGTTGCGTGCATGATATAGGCATTGCCAAATATTCTCAAATATATTGAATACATTGAGAGATTCCTATAAATAGGAGAAATTAGTAGGTGCACTAGTTGCTACACCTAACCAGTAAATTCATGATTAATTAGAGGAACTTAATTAATATGTGCATAGCTTATCTCATTTTTGCATTACAAATATTTAGAAATTTGTTTTGTTCCTCCAGTAGTCAGGCAGTTAAACAGCAGTCAGAGCAAGTAAGTAGCAGCTCACCTACATCACTATGAGAATTCTTTAATGCGACACTTAGGTTGAGGCAAATCCCCTCCAATTTCACTTTCCTGATCCCTCAATGTGCATTAGTTGTGTATTTGGTGAAATCAACATGAAGGTAGTTATAGTTCTCTCATGCATTCAAATTATTCAATGATGTGGACTTGGCTGCAAAGTCAGCTCAGTTAGCAATAATTTTTTTAATTTAATGTAAATCTGGCCTGGACAATATTAGTTAAATAGTCATAAATTTAGTGTATGTAAAATGCTGATATATTAAATTCAGTAATAGGCTGATAATGACATAATTAATGATATGATGATAGTAATAGTCACTAATAAAGTTGTAGCAATTTTTTGTCACTATCATTGTCTTCTTGTGTCTTGTTTTATTTTTATATTCTATCTCATACTTGGTCGCAGACTTTGCTTGATGCTCAAGTACTTAGTTCTATTAAGTGTAGATCACTTCAAAATGGTAATAGAGCTGACCCCTTTGAAAGGGTTGCCACACTGCTTGACGGATTCTGATTCTTTAGAAACGGTTTAGAACTTTCAAATGGTCTCTTCTGAAGGCTTAACAGAGCATTTAGGTTAAAATATGGAAAAGTTTACATAAATGTAAACAATGTTACATTTTTAATATAGATAGCCTACTAAAACAATGTTTTACTAATCTCTATTCTGACATGCATCTTTCTCATATCGCATTTTATTAAACATATAAGACAAGTACTTGTCACAATGTCATGTCTGCCGTAGCATCTAACCATATATCTCAATACTATATATATGCATGTTCATATCTCCTGTTTTTGGAGTAACAGATGGTGTTGTGATGCTCCTGTTCATATAGAGAAATAGGCATATAGAATTTTAGAGCTACTCTTTTAAAACCTTCTGTTTGGAGTGAATCCTACAACCAGCATTGTGAAACTGGTGGTCTTGCAAGCTTGTATGCCTTTTGACTTCTATATACAAGATTTCAACTTTGTAAAAAAGGTTAAAGGCAAATGTAGTTTTCTAAGTCACTGCCAATTTAGACACCAAACCTATTAAGATAGCATTTTTCTTCATCATAAAAATTTATGCTTTTATTCACATAAACCTAGCATTTTCAATCATTTGATACACATGTTACCAAATAGTAATTTGATGTTTGCATGATGTAGTGTTGCATAAATATAAACCACATTTGTGAATAACATTAATGGCAATATATGCTGCCTTCTCTAGGATGCAAAAGTAACAATGCTTGGTTTGGTACCAAGTTTGGCACGATCTTGGAAGCATATGAATTGCATTGCTGGCCTTGACTGGTCAAACATTCGGTGAGTTCAGTATTTGTTTCCCTCTCATTATTTATAATGTAATCTTAACATTCCTGTAGTTTTAAGCACTTCCATGTTGGAACTAAAGCTGGAAAATTGAAGATGTATACAAATTTTAGTTGAAAATGTTAAAGGACTTGTCTTAACATTATGATGGACAGGAATATAGAATGATAAACAACTGTTATTTTGGAAACTGATGTGGCAGATGCTTTAGTTCCAGTGGTGAGGCATCTAATGTTGATGAATACCTATGGCTAATGGGGATGGCCTCCTACAGACCAGTTATAGAATATTGTGGAGGCACCGAAGTCGGTGGTGCTTTTGTTGCAGGTTCAATGTTGCAATCACAATCTCTTGCTGCATTCAGTACTCCAGCTATGGGCTGTTCTATTTTCATCCTTGGAGAGGATGGTAATCCTCTTGTAAGTTTTCAAGATTTATTGGTCAATTTGTATGTTATTTGTAGCATTAGATTTTTGAGATTATTTTCACAGGTTCTCAGTTTTTAAACATATATCTGGATGCAACTGTGCTTAATCCACTTTTATTTGTAACTGGCAATATAATTTTGTATTCCATGTTTATTTTCTATGTTTGAGACAGGTGCAGATGCACATTCCACTGATTGCAACCTTTTGTTAGAAAACTATTGTTAGTGTTGTTTATTGGTCTACTGGAAAATGATATCAGGTGATCTGAACAAATGTCCTTCATATGTCAATATAGAGACAATTTGTGAACAATGAAGTATCTACGTGAATGCGAAACTCCTTTTTCCATTCTTGGAATACTAGGATCAGTGCACACTACAATCTATCTTTCAGATTATTGAAAGCATCCAGTTGTTGCTTTTTTTAACAAGCCATCCAATGAAATATGATACTAGTAAATTTTTTGATTAGGTGCCTAGGTGCTATCGAAATCTACATTCCTCGCAGGTTCAAGTTCCCTATCAGGCAATTTTGTCCTGGTTGGTTGCCAAGCCTTGCCAACTTAACAAATAGTCTAGGATTTTCCCTCCCAGTCACTAGAATATTTTACTTCTTAGGATTCAAGAATAAGCAATACGTTTTACAAAGTGCCATACAATTCTTTATTCAGTGTGTTCTGAATTTTTGCCATAGATGGGGCACTTATCCATAAACATTGAACATTTCCCATGTCAGTCTTCTTCAGCAAGTCCAAATGGCATCATATTGAAAGCTTATTCTCTTGGAAATGTTGCTGGCTTGGTATACACTCGAAATGGCATGCTATAGTAAATGTGTGCCCTGGATTGTGTTATGAAGGTGATCTTTGGCCTGCTTTCTCATACATTATGAATCAGTGCCTGAAAACCTGTCCAAGGAGTAAGTTTTATGTCTGCAACTTACATAAGATTCAAAGTTCAAACAGTGAAGGGAAAAAATACTCTTTTTGCAGTATACCAATATAGGCAGAAATATGGGTAGTGTTAGAAGAATGAATTCAGGGAATTGGAGAGAATTGTGTGCCACCACTCCAATGTACATATGCTTGTATTAATTATTGTACGGGTAAGTTATATTGGTGGTTGTAATTTACATTGTGTTAGTAACCTTTGAGAGATAACTAATGCAGTATTATTAGTTATTACATTATTATCATATGCAATAAATGCTTGTGTGATCCATAGAACTTTGGAGATAATCTCCTAATGTTCACCATCAACAGATATCACAATCCTAATTCTACTAATAAGACTTCAAATACTGTCTAACACCTCTAAAATGGATGTCAAATACAGTTTCAAATGTCTACAACTTTATCATGATGCAACAATAAAGAAATATACAAAGAAGAGATATGACTTGCAAGGAAACAAGCACACATAAGACTGCAAAAAGGAATTATCTTGGAGAAACCCTAAAAGGGTAAAAACTCCAGCAAGAGAGAATAAATATTCCTCAGCCCACTATCTCAGTCATTTACACAGCTATTACAGCGCCTTCCAAGAAAATGTAGCCATTGCAATGCATACAAACACATTCGCACCTGCTACGGAACTTTGCAACTCAGAAGCTGTGATGTTCTCTTTACAGAGGTAAAGGAATCAAATAAAGACTTGTAGCCTATTTTTATTTCATGTAGGCCAAGGGTAAAACATAAGGGAAATAATACCCTTTTATTTCTAGTGTACCTTGTCAATTATTGAAGGTGTTTGCTAATGCAATATCATTTATAACTAATTGTAAGGTTGCGTACAAGGGTTAAATATTTTTGCCAGCTAATAATAGCTCAGATCTACTGTTTAATTGTTTAATTTGCACTTGAAGGTCTCTAAAAATATAAATCAGGATTGTGGGATGTTATTTTTTGCTGTTTGAGAATTGCATATTTGGTTGAGAAGGGTTTGGAATAATTAGATTTTTCTTATCAACATTAATTTCAGTCACATTTTGGCATCTACAATTGGGCATTGGTATTTGTTTATCATTTCAACTTGTACATTGTTTGAGATTTCATCCATTTCCTAAGGTTGTTTCAATTGGGACACCAAAATTGCTCCAATTCCTTCTCTAGATGCATCACATTCCAACACAAAGGGAAATGAGAAATCAAGAACAGCCAACATAGGACATGAACTCATTGCCTTCTTAAGCTTGTCAAATGCTCACTGTACTGCATCGGTCCATAAGCTCCCTTAGTCAAATCAATTTAAGGTGCTCCAAATTGTGAGAATCACTTAACAATTTTTTTGTAGTAGATGAAAAGTTCAAAGAATCCTCTCAACTGTGTTAAAGTCTTTGTCAGAGGCCAATGATAGATCATATCTTCTCTTGATCAACGTGAACCCCCCAAGCACCGATAACATGACGTACATATAAAATCTTGGTCATTCGAAACTCACATTTGGATTTCTTGGCAAATAATGCTTGTGCCTCCAAAATGCCTAAACTTCATTTAAGTGTCTCAAGTGTTCCTCCCAAGGCTTTTCTATATGTAAAGAGATCATAAAAAAAATCAAAGAAAATTTTCTAAATTGCTTGTTGAACACTTGGTTCATGCAAGATTGGAAAGTGGCTGGAGCATTACTCAAACCAAATGATATGACTAGAAATTCAGTGTTCAAAATAACACTTGAAACTTGTCTTGTGAACGTCTTTATCTTGAACTCTAATCTAATGATATCCTGATTTGAGGTCTAGCTCTTAGAAATAGACTTCTCTCCATGTAACTTATGAATAAGCTCATTGTCCTTGGAATAAAATATCTAATCTGGATGGTCTTTTTTTTCAAGGCTTTGTAGTCTATCATATCCTCATGGTTCCATCTTTCTTCTTCATCAAGACTATAGATGAAGCAAAGGGGCCTGGATTAGGTTGGATGTGACCAATTTCCAATAGCTCCTTAATGGCCTTTTCATTTTCTTTCTTATACCTTCGAGGATGGTGATAAGGAGTAGTGATGATTGATTTGGCTCCTTCCAACTCTATGACATGCTCAAAACCTCCATTCTAGAGGTATATTACTAAGAAATTTGCTATGCTCTTTTAGAAGAGACTAGATATCCACATGATAAGATTTCCTATCATTTGAAAAAGTGGTAGGAGTTATCAAATGATGGGCTGCCCAAGCAACTTGACTAGGGGGAATTTCCTTTCCATTCTTAAGGAAAAAAACAATTCTAGAAGCTCCATTTGACATTCTTTGGAGCACTACCTTCTTCCCATCAGCTTGGAACTTGAGTTTTACGGTTTGAAAATTTTGAGTGAATTTCTCAAGGGAGTGTAGCTGTTGAACTCCCAATACTACATCAATATCTCCTATGTCAACAACATAGAAGTCTTTTGCCACTTTATGATTTCCCAAAGAGAAGTTCAATTGGGAAATGTTCTTCATGCAAGGTATGGTGAATCCATTGACAACCATCACATTAAACCATTTGAAGTCTTATGTCTCAAGACTTCTCTTAGCCACCAAATCTTCATGAATAAGTTTGTGGGTTGCCCCACGATCAATCAACACTGTGGCTCTCTACCCATGTAGGACTTCAATTTTGAAAGGATTGTATTTTAGTGTATTGGATAATGTGGCAAAGATTCCTCTTGAAACTACTTCTTTATCTTGCCTGTCAGGTTTTTTTTTTTTTTTTTAATTAGACTATAGGAATCGGGTAGCACGACCCCATATAAACTACAGTGCGCCTGGTAAACTTTTTAATGTGACCGGCGGCGCTGGCGCGACACGCCCTTTGGTACCACGAGGGTGGGGGAGACTAGACCTCGTGACCAACCTTCTGCAATAGGAATTCCCTGTCAGGTTTAGATTTCACTTTATCTTTTTTATTTTTTGATGTAGATTCTTCTTGTCCGGATTCTTCATATGAAACAACTTTGTAGTTAGAGAAATCTGCATATTAGTTATATTTTAATTATATTGTAGTCAGCAAGATTGGCTTCTCTTTGTTGGTTGTATGCAGTTATTCTTGGTAGTTGCTGACAGTTGGAAGTTCTTAGCAACCGTTAGTTTATATACACTTATTGTACTTGTGAAAGGGACTGCATGTTAGGAGAATTCTCTGAACTATAGTTATATAAGTGCATATGAATGAATACATTGTGATATCTTTGTGCAATTATTGGTATGAATTTCTTATAGTCATTTGTATTCATCTATCATGTTTACTTTGCTATATTCAAAGCATATTGAATTGAGTCAGGGGAACCACTTGAAGGCATGAATGAAGACTTTCTTAATGCCCACTTATTCTAGATAGCTGCACTCCCTCCCTAGTACGAGCACATTGGGAGTATCTCTCTACGTCAATGTTCTCGAAACACATGCTACCAAGGGAATGGGGGAAGCTAGATCTGAAAGGCAAAAAATTCCAACTCATCAATGGGCTCTTGTAAAAAATGGGATCCAATCACATTCTCAAAAGGTGCATCACAAAGAAATAAAAGGAGTATTAGAGGAAGTGCACAAGGTGTTTGTGGGTGGCCATATGGGATTGGATGCTACTGCTAAAAAAGTCCTCTTGGCTGGCCTATGGTGGCCAACACTCCATACAGATACACGGGAGTGGGTAGTTGGATGTGACACATGTTAGAGAGTAGGGAAATTGTTGAGAGATTATATGCCTCTCTTCGTCGAAACCACAAGAACACTTAGAGAGGTGGGATTTGGATTTCATCAGTCCTCTTAAGGTCAGCCAACTCCATCAATGTAGATATATTGTTGAAGCAACATAACACTTAACTAAATGGGTTGAAGCTAGAGCATTGTTGGACAACACAACACTAAGCATTGCTAGATTCATTTATGAACATATAGTCACCAGATATGGCATTCTCATACAAATAACTAGTGACAAAGGGGGGACACTTCGTAAACCATGTGATTTGACTTATGATGAGTGAGTTTTAGATATTTCATACCCTCTCGAGCTTTTATTACCCGAGAGTGAACGATTTAGCGGAGTCAACAAATAGAGTACTCATCTCCGTCATTCATAAAATGTGTAGCATTGAAGGATTTGATTGGGAGAAGTTACCAGTTGTGCTATGGACTTATAGAACAACATACAAAGTAACCACAAGACACACACCCTTTCAATTGATGTACAACCAAGGAGCCATGGTCCCTACAAAATATATGGTACGGAGCCTAAGAATTGTTTTGGAGAATTGGTTGGGTGATATCGGAAGTTTAAAGGAAAGGATTTTCTTATTAAATAAGCATGATGAATGAAGAGTATTGGCACAATGGGCAACTAAGGTGATGCAAAAATGGCAGAAATACTTGCATGATAAGTATCTTCGGAGAATGAGCTTTCGACCAGGGTAGTTAGTTTTAAAATATAACAGCCATAATGAAATTAAGCTCGGTAAGTTTAAGGTAGGGTGGTTAGGACCTTTTAAAATAAGAGAAGTAATAGGGAATGGATCCATAAAGTTGAAAAACTTAGATGACACTATGATAAAAGACATCGTCAACAGGTATAAATTGAAGATATACAAGGAGAGACAAGAACCTGCCATAGCTATAAATATGATAGATTGGACAATCGGGGAGGATAAAGTAGTAACCAAGGAGATCTTGGAGAAGTCTGTTGGAAGTGCCATAGCTTGAACACACCCATACTTGACGAAATGTTTGTTTGATCCACCAACCAAATGGATAAAAATATATAGAAAATGGAGATTGCATGCCCCATACTTTGGAAGAAGATTAGGATGCATACCAACTTGATAATGGGGTGAATGGAGAAGAATGCAATCAACCTACTGAGGAATACTTAAATTCTTTGATCAATATCCATTCTTGCTTCCAACTGAAGAACAAGTCCAACATCTTCGTCCAGTAGTGATGGCAAAATGCCACATTGTGGTGGAATGATCAAGGTATGATCAAGCAATACGAGAACATGCAAAAAAAACCAGTTAATATGATGTGATGCATTGCCACCCCTTGTATCATAAATAACTAGGGTTTGGCGAAGTATACATAATCCCACAGCTAGTCCATCCGTATGAGGTGAAGAAGTTACATGGTGCCAACAATGAGGAGGACGATTTATTGACTCTTAGTGCAACAAAATTACTAAAGGTATGGTAAATTTTCCCATGGTGGAAGAACTTTTTCAATTGGAATATGACAAAACCTGCTTTGCGAACATTTGTTATAGAGGATTGTACAACAATTGTATAATGAGGTTTGAGATGGAGGTAAAGTCGCAAAACTTAAATTCAAAGGGTGAAAAAAGAAAAAAAGAAAATTAGAAAATAAGGAAAAATTGGAAACCAAAAAGTGAAAATATTATATTGAAAAAATTAATTGCAGAAAAGTGAAATTAATGCAAGCTTTGTGTTGTAGATTTTATTAGAGGAAAGTATTGCAGATTTGTATGTAGTTCTTAGTGCTTAATTCATAATGCCTTGCATTTGTGTTCATTTCATCCCATTTCAGTGTTGTTTGCAATTTTTAAGCTCTATGGTTAATTGAAAGTTGCAAGCGCTCAAGTGTTAGTTCTTTTTCTGTAGTGGGTAGTCATAATTTATAAATCTCTTGTCTAGTGCAAAAGTTTATATCAACTTTTTTCCTTAGGTGAATACAAAAAGACACCTTTAATTTTGCTACTCATGAGTTTGAACCACTTAGAAAACAATGTCTAGATTGTAAATAACAAGTATGTATTGTTTAGATTAGGTTGGCCTTTGTTTATTGGAAGCTTCCCTTCTAATTTGAAGAATAGTTTTATTGTACTCACTGTCTTGTTTTGTGTCGCAAGATACAAATTAAAATGCTAACATACTCGAGGGTTAGCAAGTTGTACAATTTGATTCAACCAATCATTACGTAAATCCCATGTTGTGGAAGGGTGGGAAGGACTAGATCTTAAAATTTTCTAATAGAGGTAGTGAGCATTATTTAAAGAGATTAATTATTTACAATCGATAAATTGATGAAATAGTGTACTGTTGGTGTACGTTTTATCATTCACCGAACATTAGAATAAATGTCAAGGACACTCTACCCTCTCTTGAACAAAATCACTACGTGTGCCAAGATTGCAAGAAAGACCACACGGCAACTCCAAGGTTTATATGTGTGAACGGGCAACTTTATGTGGGATAGCTTCCTTGGTTATGTATGCTGAAATACAAGGGGGACTTACACTTAAAAATCATTCACAAGTTAGGACTTAGACGAATCTGATAGTAAATGCTCTTTTTTTTTTGATTTTTAGTTTTGGAATTTCAAAAAAAAGGAACAAAAGGATACGGGTTTAGAAATTTTACGCTACTTCTAAGAACTCAAGAGACGATAAAGACTAGGTGAAACCAATAACGATACTTTGCTTCGCCACATAAATGACAACTACAAAAAGTAAGTGCAATCTTTTAGGGTTGTGCTCAAGATTTTCATACAATGAATAATATTATAATACCATCAATGGAACGATATTTTATTCAAAGTAGAAGTTAAAGCATCCACAATATAGGCTTAGGCTAACTTTACGCATTGAACAAAACTCATTCATTCAAAGAAAGTAAGAGCAAGAGTTTCACCAATCTATACTATCAAATCTTTCATTCATCTAACAAGCGTGCAAATCAAATTCTATTCTAAATTTATTCTATGTTGAAGGAGATATGCAACCATGCAACCACATGATAATAAGAAGGATTCAAAGCAATCTTGCAAAATGGACTTTTATTATCCTAAGCAACAATTTCATAAAACTCTCTTCACACTATGAAATGAGAGAATAGGAGTTTATATAGAGTTTTGAAAAACAGATGAAAGGCCGAGATCAATCTAAGATCAACAGTTGAGATTAAGAAACAACAATCCTAATTAGGGTTTCCCAAAATAACATCAATAGTGAGTGCATGGAAGACAAGTGGCACAATGAGCTATCTTCTAGGAGGTGCATCCTTATCCTCTTGAGTGAAGTATGTTCAATGAATCTGGACACAATCGGGCTGACCTCCTCCATCGTGATATGTGGCAGCATATTCACCTTGAATTCCAATCCGTCCAAGTCATCTGCACACACGGCAAAAGCAATCCCCCATTCCAATTCCTATCTTTGGAAGGCATCTTGGATGGACAAGAAATTTGATGCCTTAGTCAAATTCTGCTTCAGGATTGGTCCAGTAATGGCGAAGAAAATCTCCTGAGTTCTGAGCTTTAGACTTTCCATTTGCATATCATTTTCTCGGATGATCTCCTTCTCAAGTACATCCGCAAATATAAGGAAAATCTTATTATGAATATCTCTTATCTGTTCCTCAACTCTAATACCATCGACCTTCACTTTTTCCAAGACTTCGCTTCGTGCAACCAATGCCTAGTACCAAGTGTTGAAATCATATGCAGCCCTTGCTGCAATTAATTTTCCATCAATCAATTCTTGCTTTGGAATTCCTTTCAACACCCTAAGGCACAGGATAATTCTGTCCTGAATATCTTGAAGGTTATCCCATGCTTCCGCCATGACTGCAATTCTTGAAAACAAAGAAGAAGACTATCCATAGGCCAATATTAGTCTTTCCACAAATGTGGATGCTTCTTCACTTTTGCTCGCAATCCACTCCTTGGTTTCTCTGGTTGTTACCATTTCTTCTTCAAAATCTTTGATTGCTTCCTGCAAAGAATTCAAAAGTGGAGGAGCCACTGAATCGCCTTGATTAAGAGGTTTGGTCAAATGTTGAATGTATTCCTTCAGGCGCTCAATTTCCCTTTTGTATTCTCTTTTCTTTCCTACCTCCTTTTCCAATCTTGCCTTCATGGAAGTGATTGAATTGTCTAAGTCCTCAACCTCTTGAGCCTTTGTAGTTGATCCCAAGTCGATAGTAGTTGAGGAGTAATATCTTCCTTTGCCTTGTCCACTATTGGTACAACAATTTGCATTGAACGGCAGCCGACTTCATCTCTCTGGATTGTGGAAAACTTCTTGGCTGACTTCTTTGCAGTAACCTTCTCTAATTTGGCCAAGAAATCGACTGTATCATCTTCTTCTTGAATTTCCACAGGTGCTTTTTTTTCAACCTTTCTTTCAACCAATCAGGAATCATAGGCTGCTCAATGCCTTCCTCTTCTTGATTAATTTCTTCACTTGGAATATCCTGAATTCCTCTAAGAGCATAAATCATTCCCTCTTGAAATTCCCCATCCAGAGCATCCATCTCATTTTTTGATTCAAATATTTTTGTGCCTGTAGGGGATGGTGGTTCATCATCATCCTGCTGGATTGATTCAATGTTTTCCTCATGGATTGGAGAAGGAATCCTTATTTCTGCCAATGACGCATCCTCAATAGTTAATACCTTGTTCACATTCCTGGACGTGGCAGAATGGGATGGCTTTGATCTTTGCTTCTTCTGGACAGGTTCCTCGTTTACAACCTTCTTCCCCTTCGACCTTGTGGAGTCATCAATTGCTTCCTTCCTTTTCCTAGAATTAGTGCTTTCAATTAGTCCAGCGCTTTGGGATGCTCTTGCATTCGAAGAATATGATCCCATTTCACCCATCAAGTTATAAGTGAGGGTCAAATTTCTTCGTCTTAGCCCTTGGACTTGTTGATCAACCTACCACTGTGAATACTTGACAACTGGCTTCATCAAGGTGGATAGATTTGCGAGCTCTGGTTCTAACCATTTCACAGGAGGAAGAGGCCAATTCTCATCATAGCGCGGTTGAACATATTCTCCATCATCCTCTAACTGGTCAGGCACACGGAAAAGCTTAGTTGTTTTGATCAAGCTTACTGGCATTCTAGACCATATTCTTTTCCAGATATCAAAGTCATCCGTAGCATTTGCCCTAAAATCCTCCAGGTCTACCCTATGTTTAATACTTCTCTCCATTTACTGTACCAATGCGGTTGTGAGGATCAAAATCAGCCCTGGACCAGTAAAATGTGAATGGATACCACTGCATTTCCAACTTGGCACTCTCAGCTGCTTGTGTCGTTGGGCAAGACTCCAGCATATTCCCGATGAAAAATGGAATGGTAATGGCCGCTTTCTGCTTTGTTCTCTGGAGGCCCCGATATGTTTCCAATTCTGTAAGGACTTCGAGCAAGACCATTTGGTTGGTAGGGTAAATCGGAAGTCGGTAAGGACATCCGGTAAATCCTTGAACTCTTATATATGTGAACCTTGGATACTGGATAAACCAGGATCCATAATTTCTTATCAAGCTCTTGGCCTCCTAAGTGAGCCTTTGATGAGTTCCTCCTTGCAATATCCTGGTGATGTACATCAAGAAGGCATCATTCACCCTTCTAAAGTGGGTCTTCTTGCTAAGCTGCAGCTGTGGGTAATAGTCATAGGACTTAAACTTATTTTCACCATTACCTACCACACCTCTGCAAATCAATCCCATGTATCTGTGATTTCTTGCCAACAAGTAGACAATGTAGGAGCTCATGTAAAAGGACTTCGTCCTTTCCAAATTTTTTAGTTGTTCATCAAGATTATTGCTGATTATCTGAGACCAATTGAACATTTTACCACCTGAGGTGATCTCATCAATAAAATAGTACATCCAGGTTTCAAATGGCGCGCCCTGAGGGCTGCCCATTACTTTGTTCAACAACAAAATGATATCACCATATTCCTCCTTGAAGTCAGTATGAAGCAACTTCTTTGGCACTTTCTTGAGGGAAGGCCTTGGCTTTTCTAACCACAACTTATTGACATTTGTTGCACAAAGCTCAAGCTGGTCCTCATAAAGTTTTTGGTGTCTTCCTTGGTTTTATAGGAAGTCCGGCTGTAATTTGGTATCCCAAATGCTTCCTGAATGGCTAACTCTCCAAGGTGAGCCAATACTCTCCCATTTGGCACAATAATTTGTCTTTCTTGTGCATTGTAATGTATGGCACACTCGATCAACTTAGCGCACTCTATAGCCGATGGAAATCCAGCCGCTTGGACAATGCCATTTCTCATCATCCGGCAAGCAATAGGCGTTGGCAAGAATCCATCTTGCCCATACATTCTCCTTTTGAAATCCACGTGCCTGAGGTTGGTGTCTGTGACATTTTTCCACTTGGAATTGATCTTCGACTCGGCTGCAATCCTTTATTGGCGAACTTCATCTAAGCTTTTCTTGAAGGTCCTCCTTTGGTGGTCATCAACCTTCAAAACTATATTTTGATTGTAAATCCGCCTTTAATTCTGAAAATTCTGTCTTTATTTCAGAAAAAAGCACCTTATTTTCTAGAAATTATGCCCTTCAACTCAAAAGTTTTACTTTATTCTTCAAAAGTCCTCCTTCAAAAATTTATCTTTCACAACCCTGAGAGAGCCAAAACCTATTCACAATCGAACTTTGGAGAGAATGAATTGAAAGTGACAAGTTAAACTTAATATAGAGCTGAAGAGTTCGATGATTTTAGCAACTTCATGTTTTTTTTCTTAGATTTGTCGAACCTGGACTTGTTTTATTTCCTCCAAAATGACAATTTAATCTTTATCGAAAATCTTCAAGAGAAAGTTTCTAATTTTCACCATGGCGCCACCCTTAGCCAAAATCTTCTAGATTTTTTTTCTTGAGCTTGAAAACTTTCCTAAGTGTTGGATATTTTGAAAATTTCTTCTAAGTGTTGGAAAAATATAAAAATTCCAATTGATGAATTTTATTTTTCCAACCTTTTTAAACTTGATCATCTTTTAATTATGGCGAATTTTCATTTTATCCATGGCAAACGCATTATTCTTCATGTCATTTTCTCTCTCTTCTTAGCTGGGCGGACTTCTCCTTTGTTTGGGCTTCTTGTGCTAGGGTGGACTTGAAGTACTCTTGGACAAGGCGGACTTGGCTGTTGTTTTGCCACTTCCATTCTCCTAGGGCGGACTTTGCCAACCCCATGCCAACTTCTACCTTGGGCGGACTTTGCTCTTTGTTGGACATGCTTCGGCGGACTTTGTAAGTGTTTGGACATCTTCATGTGTTGGTCATTCTTCTAGGGCAAACTTGAAGATTGCCTTGCCTTGCTTGCCTTGGGCAGACTTGAAGCTTGCCTTGACATGCTTGGTATGGGCAGACTTTGAGCTTAACAAGCCATACTTGGGCGGACTTTGCACATCCTTAGATATCTTTCCTTGGGCAGACTTTAGGCTTGGTTGGACATCTTTCTTTGGGTGGACTTTAGGCTTGGTTGGACATCTTTCTTTGGGCGGGGGCGGACTTTAGGCTTGGCCGTATATCTTTTCTTTCCTCCAAGCGGACTTGACCTTTGTCCGAACATCTTCACCTTTCCTCTTGGGCAGACTTCATGGTTCTCTAGCCATTCTTCCATATCCAGGCAGATTTGATGATTCTTGTGCCATTTTCTTCAAACCATGGCAAACTTGTGGATGGTCTAGGTATTGCTTGGCCTAACACTTGGATGAATTTCTTGCTCGACACCTCACTTTTATCTGGAACAAAACCTTGCCAGGAGATTTTATCTTGCTTTTTACACTTTGAGACACAAATTTTTGATTTTGAAGATATGAACGTTGTTACCATGGCCTGAGGGACCCAATCCTAGGTCAACTTTCGAAAAAGCTGAAAAAAGCAAAAAGCAGGCCAAAAAGGCTGCTTCTTGGATTGGTCCCAAAGTGCCAAAAATAAAAAAAGTAGAAAAAGCATAAAGCAAAAAAGTAGAATCCCACAAAAATAGGAAGGTGTTAGAATTGACCCAAAGCAATGGCGTTTTTCGTTTTTTGTCTTTCAGGCTCTTCTGAGCACTTTGACAATGTCTAGACACTGTTCTGAGCCTGAATTCCCTGTTTGACTCGGATGATTTCTCAAAACCCTAACTCCAAACTCCCAATGGACTTATGAAATTGCATACTAAGACAAAACCCTAAAAAGCAAACTACTGGGGGTCCCCATTTGCAATGGGGCAATGTGTGAAATAGGTCACAACATGTACCCTCTTGCAAGTGGCTACCAAGCTGACTAATACTTGTACAGTTCTATTGCTTGCACCAGATGCAGACAGTCAGCTGTTGCCCTGTGTTTATAGTTTAGTTCCCAGGGTAGACACACATTACCTTGTTTTCTTTTGGATCCCTTCTTGTCTCTGCCATTGGTTCGTTTTGGTATGGGAGTTTTCCTGTTTGGGTTCATCTCCCTCCCTTTGTTTTTCAGTCTTATTTCTTCTTAGTTATAGTTTGAGATACTTCTGATAATTATTGTTACTTTCTGTTGTGAGAGGTACTTTAAGTACATTTACAGTCTTGTTGACCTGCCTTCAGAATATGTGGATCTTTCTAACTTATTAGTTTTTGTTTGAGTTACTTTTGATTAGCTATTGTTGCTTTACGTTGTAGAGTTGCTTTAAGCACTTTTAAAGTCCCATTAACGTGCCTTCACTGTGTGTGGATGTGAAGATGATTTCTTTCTTTCATTCTTTCTTTCTAGAGTGATAGTTTATTGGGCATGCATATTTTTTTAATTTGAAAGAGTATATAATTTAATTTCAACAGTAAAACAAAACTTACTCTTTTTAAACAAGTATCCTAATCAAACATAGTTTGTTTCACAATCTTGTGGAAAATGATATCTTTTTGAGCATAATAGATTGGAATGAGATGTGCACACTTTTGCTTATTGCAAGAAGATGGTTTTAATAAGTAAGAACATCAATCAAATATTAGCTTGGATGTTTTGGACAAACAAGTCATTCAGATATGCTCCTTTACAAGAATTTACATGGTTCAATGTTTATATGATATGAGTCCTGATCTATCTTTTTCTTGTTTGGATAGCAAATTTTTGTCATTAAAGTTACCATTCATGTTATGCATGAAATAAGGTGAGGGAGGGATCATTTTCATAGATTTCTTAATTGCACTAACTAGCTTTTGCTATTTTCAGCCTGATGATAAGATTGGAACTGGCGAATTGGCACTTCATCCATCAATTTTCGGGTCATCAACAACATTATTAAATGCCAACCACTATGACATATACTTTAAGGGCATGCCTTGTTATAATGGGAAGGTCCTCTTATTTTTATTATTATCCTTAGTTATATGAATGATACTAGCTCGTTTGTGCTTTGTAACTTGCTTCTAATTACTCATTTTCCCTGTCTGCTCCATTGCTTATGTTAATTGCCTATAAATGTGTGTGTGTATGTAGACATTACGAAGGCATGGAGATGAATTTGAGCGTACTGTTGGAGGATACTTTCGAGCACATGGCCGTGTGGATGATACAATGAATCTTGGTGGCATTAAGGTATATAAACATTACTTTAGAATATTGTTGTTCTACTAATAAGCAAGTATTTGTAATACAATCTCTTAAATTTATCAAATAATTATTCTGCATAAAGCTCCTGTAATTGGTTAAGGAGCTCACTTTAAATGCCAGCCAAAAAGATCTCATACTCAGAATTTTGTAGAAATTAAAATAAAGTATTCTGCATGCCTATCTTATTTATGAGTTTCCATCTTGCTCTGTGTACACAAAAATGAACTACCTTGGATTCAGTAAAAATAAATTTAGATCCAGATTCTTTAGGTTGACAATTTATCTACTTAAAGCTGAGAAATCCCCAAGCTTGGCAGATTTTTTTATTGTTTTAACTAAGAACATCAAGCTTCCTGCTAATCACTGGAACAATAGAGCTTGCAAATGCTCACTAACATACATTTAAATGAAATAAAATTAAACAAACACATCATTGAATGCTTTGAAAACTGAAATAAGATAATCAAACACATACACAATCTCAGACACAGATATACACAAATGCAGACATAGACAAGCAAATGGATACACACACATACACACATACACACATACACACATGCTAGGAAGTAAACTTGTACTTGTCAACTTACCAACAATTATTGGGGTGAAAAATCTTTTTCAAGTTGGTGAGGTTGCCTTATTAAAACCCAAAATTGCAATATATATATATATATAGCATTTGCACTTTACAATTTGCTTTTATGGGGGTTTTGAGATATTTGAAGAAATTAAAAATAATTGAAAGATTGAAAATTTGAAAGGGGCATTAATCAACCAAATAAACAGAGTTTGATTGGATTCAGGATGAAGAATTTCATATAATTTAAAAATAACCATTGAATGATTATTGCAGATTTTGTAAGAAATGATGGAAAATACTGATCTGCAATAAACTCAAGAATAAAACAAGTCTTACAAGACCCAATTGAGACAACCTTTTTTAATTGATTTTGTGATTTTCTAAAGGGGAAAACTGCAAATATTTTTTCTGTACAACCTTTAACATTTTTTTTTTCAAAAAGAAGTCCTTTACCATGATCAGACTTTACAATATAGGTGAACATAGTTCCTCTTCATCTAACCTCTTAACTACCCATATTTGGACCCTACAAAAAACAAAAATAAAATATAAGTCCCAAATGAGTGTATAACTTGGTCCATTAAGTTATTACATTACAAACACAAGTGTGAGTGACCTTATATTCAAACATTACATCCTAGAATAAAATTGACTTGCATTCAACTATCATGGTCATTTTTTGAATTGGAAATACTTCTGCAAACTTCCCACATAAATGTGATCTTTGAATGAAACCACCGTGAAGGATTGGAGGGTTTTCAGGACAAAGTTTGATCTCAAAGAAAAATGTTGGAAATATTATTGTCATTCTTCAAAGGTGAGATGAGAGGAGGATCAATACTATATTTTTGCCATGATTTATGTGCTGTTTTTTATGGTGCCCACATTGCTGATCGCTCCTCATGGATTTTGGCGCTCACATCCTATGCAAGTAAAAATAAAATTATTATATTTTTGGGAGCCCCTTTTGGGCTGGCCAACCAAGCATGGTAGATCGCCCCTTTTGGGGTAATTAAAAATTAATTTTATTGTGTTTCAAATGTGGCTGACCCTCCTAGCATAGTCGCTCAATGTGAGAAGATTTTAAATAAAATAAATTTATTTTTTATGCACATGAAGCCGACCCCTTTTGATGGGTCACCCCTCTTGGGTGAAGAGGTGCATTTGTGTGGTATAAAAGATATGTGGGGGAAGAATAACTCAAGAAATTAGCAAAATATCTTTTCTATTCAAAGCAGACTTATGAGGAGATCTAAAGCAGACTTATGAACAAATCTAAAGCAGACTTATGAGCAGATTTAAAGCAGACTTATAGTAGACCTTGATGCTGATTTATGGCAGAGTTGTAGCAGACCTTTCAAGGCGATTTATGGCAGAGTTGTAACAGACCTTTCAAGTTGATTTATGGCAGATTTGTAGCATACCTTTCAAGGTGATTTATGGCAGATTTATAGCAGACTTTTGAGGAGATTTTATGAAGAAGATTCACATGGTAATCATGGTTTGAAGAAGCTCTATTCAAGAAGATGACATTTTGTACATTTGGAGGTTGGTGCCTCTGGATAGAAGAGATTGGTGTCTCTTGCTAAGTTGGTGCTTAGTGGTGGGGATTGGTGTCAACAATGTGTTGGCGCCTATGAAGATTTGTAAAAGAGAATTTTATTGTTGGCTGGGTTTAGACAGTAGATCCAAGCAGTCTTTTTTCGTGGTTTTCTCTTGAAAGTGTTTCCATGTAAATCTTGTGTCTCTTATTTGGCAGATCTTGTGTGATTGCTATGTTCATGATTGTTGTTTTAAATAAGTAAAAGTTTTATCCTATATTGATTCACTGCCACCCTCCCCCCGGTCCGCCCCCTAAGTATAAGTGTGTGTGCTCATCAAAAAGGGGGATTGATTTTATAAAATGGATGATTTCTTTTATGCCCAACCTCTCTTTTAAGAACCCTCTTTTTGATATAAAAAACAGTTATTTTTCATATTATATTACATTGGTCACCTTTTCTAGAAACTTTTTTGTAATACTGGACCCTCTTTAATAATAAAACATAAGTTGCCTTTTTATAAATATAAAATAAAGCTACTAGGACAACTTAAGTTACAGTATTATATTATTTCCCTCTTTACCCATTTAGCCTATGGGAAAAAACAATATTATACTCATTTAGGTGAGTTTTAATAAAAAACTGTGGTAATTTTTTCAAAAAAATTCTGGTGAGTAACTTGCAAAGGATTTTGGCTCACAAGTACTCTGCAGGATTTTCAACTATGCTCTAGAATGTTTCATATTCTAGAAGTCGTAACTTTTGTAAATGGACTGGAAATGAAGTGCCATTTTTTATAAAAGTGCATAGCTTTTAAAGAGGAATCTGAATATGTAAAAATATTCAACTTTGGCCCTGCAAAAAAGCTGCCATTATGAGGCCAAAACTGCATCCTTCCTTTTCTTGACTGGCATTAAATTTGAACAACTAAACTTTGTGATAAACCAGATCCATTTATGTATCACGTACAATCTGCAATGTATTTCAGGCATACCCAAGAAGTATTTCTCATGCCTTGGTCAAACTTGAGGTGAACCAAGGGTCTCATGGCTCAAAAAACTAAATTGGATAATGAAGAAACAAAAATGTAAATTTATGGTTGCTATGGGCCTAGGCCTATGGCTATTTTTTGTTTTGCAAATCATGGCGTTTTTCATACTTATAGTATTTTATATATGTTTTTGTAAGGCTTTACCCAGGTTGTACCCAAGCTATACCAAACCCATGTAAAAACAAAAATTAGTGAACTGCGGCACCTGATACCTGAACCCAAACTGGCAACTAAGAGTACATATTCACATTTGCTATTGACAGATTTGTTGTATGCTAAAACTCACGAGCATCATGATATACAACCTGTCAAATTTCTGGTTAGTACTCCCTTTAAATGCCCTTATTCTCCAGGCGATCAAAAATAGGTCAGCTGAAATTTAAGTCATACATGATAACATCTATGAAGACATCTTTGTTACAACGACATTGATGTCCAGTTTGAGCACCATAGTTACCCTGATGCTATTATTGTACCCTAGTGACATATCATGTCAAGGAATCTTGTAGTGATGATTTTTTTTTGCTAAAGTTTAGAACAGTATGGAAATGTTTCAATTTGAAAAATAACGCATGCATTATAGGATAACTTCTAACAGAAAAATAAGATTTAATATTAAAAATTATAAATTTTGCAGATCTACCAAGTTTGAACTAGATATTGTACAAAATAATTGATGAATAGTTTTTGGAAAGTTTTCTGATTGGCAATTTTTGTCATAATTTTTGTAACAAATTATCCAATTTGCGAGAAATAGCCCATAAATGACACGCTGTTCCACATCATTGTTCAATTCACTAATATTATATCGAGGATACTCTTCCTGAAAACATAGCAAAAAAAGCGAAAGAAGGGATTTTCACTAAATTTTATTTTATCCTTGCCAAAGGCAAACTATATGAAACCTGAGATTTGAATTCATAAGTGGAGAATTGTATTATGATGCAGGTGAGTTCAGTTGAGATTGAACGTGTGTGTAATGGTGTGGATGGAAGGGTGCTAGAAACTGCTGCAATTGGGATTCCACCAAATGGAGGTGGCCCTGAACAGTTGCTAATTGTCGCGGTCCTGAAGGATGCAAAAAATACTGAAACAAGTTTTGAGGACATTAAAGCATCCTTCAACTCAGCCTTGCAAAAAACGTTGAATCCCTTGTTCAAGGTAACAAATACTATTACATGTTCTACTTTGTTTTTCAATTAAATACTTGAAAAATGGTACACACAAAGCTTGTAGAACTCTAGCTAAAAGATGCTCCCTGGAATCTGTTGATTGTGATGCCTTATTTTAACAGGTAAGTTTCATTGCTGCTGTACCTTCACTTCCACGTACAGCCTCAAATAAAATAATGAGGAGGGTATTGCGTACTCAGTTTGCTCATATAAACAATTCCAATGCAAGATTTGCCAAAATATGACACCAAACACCTCACTAGAAATCATGTATCTCTCAACTTTTATGTCAACATTCATATCCTTGTAGTGGAATTTGTCTTATAATTTGTTTCCTCATGTGTTCTTTGGTTGTATTCTTTAATTAATATATATGACCTTAGAGGATGGGTGTGTATGGATCTTCCAATGCCAATTTTATTTATTAATGTTTAGTCATCAAATTTAGCTTCATTTTACCCAGACCAAAGCTGGCCAGCTAGACGAGTTGCCTTGCAAAATTTTATAAAATGATGGCTTTACAAGTAATTTTCCAATGGCAACGTGTCTTATTGTTTTAAGATTTTGTCATTATGGATTCTTCTCTGTAGTAATGCAAGATCATAGAGCAGAACTAATCAAAAGTAGATCCTCTTTCTTTCTATCTGTGTTATTTAAGTAAGTTCTTATAAATTGTTTTTATGGCTTGATGGTGAGTCAATACTCATTGTATATTTGGTGGAGTGGATTTGAGCATTGATTTTGTGGTACCTATGCAAAATTTCCGTATTGTGTTAAGTTTAAAGTTATTCTTTTCCCAAGTGTAAGTCATGACCAGGTCTTGTCTAGTTTGTTTTGTCTTCATGTCTTTTTGGCTGTTTTTTGAATGTTTGCAAGATCATGGAACAAAGCTCTTGAAGTCATCCATATTGGTGAAGAAAGAAAGGAGGTTGTTGAAGATTTTTGCTAACTTTGAAGATCAATCATGCACCTGATATAAGAGTAAGGTACCATGTTTAAAACCAAAGAGGATAATTCCATATAAAGAACACACTTGTATGAAGCAAAAGAGAAATGGGGTTGTGGAGTGTGTATGCGAGGTGACATAAAGACCAAAGAATTGACTAAGACAAAGTGTACACCAATATGAAGGAATAGTGGCACATCTAGAAGATATTGTATATTGTAGAAGGGTGCACCTAATAGAGGAAAGTGTTTTCAAGAACAAAGTTCATGGTTAGCTTTATGAGGTGCGTGCCTAGTGATGCGGGGTGTACTTCAAGATAGGTGCAAATCAAAAGTTCAAGTCACATTGTTAGATGTACACCTAATAGTGGAGATCAAAAGCCTTTAAGTTTTAGATTAACAAGGATGCACTTGATGAAGAGGATTCAAAGCAATATTTTCATCAAAAAGCATTCACAATTTTGTGCTTTGTCATAGAGTTAGTCAGTTTTAAAGACATGTAGAGGGATGCACTTCCCAAGTGCAAAGTCAAAGTGTATTATATTGTGTAAAAGTGCACTCCTACCCTATAATCATGTGCTTGCAAAAAGGATTTTTTGATTTAAATTTAAAAGATTAAGCACAATATGTAGGAGAATGGAGTTGAAAAATAAGATGTTCAAAAACCTATATACAAGTCCATTTGTGGACTTCAAGAGCATGCTTGAAAGGTAAAAATTTCAATTAAACAATCAATTCAAAGGTGCACTCTATGGGGAATAGAGGCATGACTTACCAAGGAAAGGAATTTAATTGCAAAGAGATTCAAATAACATTCAAAAGTGTGTCTATCAAGGGAGAGATAGAATTATGGACAAAAATACAAATGCAAATAAAAAGTGTACATGTGAAGCAAAAGTGCACAATTGACAGGTGTAAATCAAATGATCAAACTAGATAATAAGATGTGCACATAATGTTTTGGTGCACACTTAACAATAGGAGAAAGGCAATTTCAAATCAAGCAAGAATGTTATCATTGTAAGGCATGAACTTGATGTATTGGTGCACAATTAACAAAGGGAATAATAATTTTGAAGTTTCAAACTAATGTTGGATGTTGGCCCATATTAGTGCACACTTAATATTTAAGGAGATTCAAAGTGTAAAGAATGTTATTCAAGGGTGCACACCTATGAATGGGTGCATCTAACTATCATCAAATTAAGTGGAATCAACTATTAATAAAGGGAGATGTCTATATTTAGATCAAACCTTTAATAGTTGATTGGAACAAAGTCAACAATATAAAATTTTGCTTAAATGATGGAAAATAGATGCTAGGGTTTGAAAATGGTGGGTTCCAACTAAGGTTGGATGCAAAGGATCAATGTAAGAAAAATATTTTTAGATTTGAGAAATTATCAAAATATTATGGTTTCAAATATCTTCAAGGATTCACCACAAGTAGAAAACCTTATCAAAATCATTTAGAGCTACATATCTAGAAATCTATTTTAAGTTGTCACCATTTTCAAGGACCAACTATCTTATTATTTTGAGCTAGACTTATTGATAACTTGTATTATTTTTAGCTTTCCTCTATTTTTGCAATCTCTAATTTTATTGCAAAGAGATTTTTTTAGGACCAACTGTTGTTATATCATCTATCTTTAGATCTATTGCGATACAAGAGATATGATGTTAAAGTGTTAATTTGTAATAATTTTATTGGTAACTTTATGGCTTTAAATCTAGAATTAGTGGATAGGATGTTATAATAAAACATGCGTCACATGCTAGTAGTCTATTTTTAGAGTAGAGTTAGTTTGTTTTTTAAATTATTTTCTCTTGCATATATAAATAAGTGATATTTATTCTTAGATTGATAATGGTAATTCCCATGTTTATATTTTGTTGAAATTACTATTCACTAAGTATTGCTAATGCTTAATTCATTATTTAATGGAGTTTAATTCGTTTACTTGCTTCTAAATTATTGTTGAAATGTTTTGTCTTATGTGTTATTATACCTCTATGAGTTATTATTTAATGACTATTAAAAGTTTTGTATTGCAATAGGTGTTAGGTTGGTAGTTGTAGCATTGGACGCAACTTTTGTGTTTAAGCCCATCTAATCCTTATGTCTATTTGCATTATTTAGTATTTATACTTAGTTGAACAATGTACATGTAGTGTTTGAGGTTTATTAATAAAAGAAGTTAAACCTTTTTCCTTGCTTTGAAGTGTTTGTCAACTTTGTCTTAGGTGAATTTAAAAAGAAGTGTTCAATATTATTCAACATGAGCATGAAAAATCCATAAAACACTGTAAAGATTCTAAATAGAAAGTACATATTGTTAATATAAGGTTAGTTTTTGTTTTATAAAAAAACTTTTAGTTTTAATTAAAAAATGGTACTATTGCACATATGTTTTATTCTGTCACTTTCAAGTTTGTGGATTAAAATGTAAAAGGATTCCTTCATATTGGGCACTTATATGATATAATGAATAGAGGATTGAGCATTGTTAACCTAAAGTAAAATCTCAACATTGAAGTAATTATTATTTACATAAAGAAGGAAACATGTAAATCACAATATTTTGGGCACATTTTGAAAATTTCCTTTACTTTTTAGAAAACTTGTCCTTGTTCCCATGCTTTTCTCCATAAACTATCTAAGGGTTTAGACATGTTGCAAAGCCTTTAAATTGACTTCAAACAACTAAGTGATGGTTATGTACTTTGCTTCATCTTTTTGAACCATGCATGATTAGTCAATTTTGATATGTGAAAACAATTCGAGTGTTCAAAGAGATGCCAGTTGATGACAAAGATAAAACCAAAAATAAGACTATCTTTAAATTTAATCTATTTGAAGTTGTAAACCATCACCATCCGGTTGTATCACTTTGGAAAATGCAACGAATCTTACACTCAACAATCTTTGAGAGCAAAGTTAATATTTCGACCCACACATAAACTTCAAAACTTTTCTAGATTACTTAATCAAACAACAAATTATATGTTACCATTGCCAAAATCACATTTGGCTAGAAGTTGGGAGAGGAAACAATAACAAGGGTTCACCAATCGACTTCTTTCTCTTATGGAAAATGTTTGCACATCAATCCACCATTTCAAGTCACTAAAAGATAGCAATAAGAAGCAATTAAATGGTGCAATTTAGGGTTAACAACTCAACTGGAGGTCGATTTTTTTCGTTGTAGCAAAGATGGCGCCCTTGTGGTTGTGTAAATCTCCACACCACTTTGCCTAAATTGTTTTCCTTACCTCACACCCTCTCTCTACTTATCCCACACCAACCTCCTTTTTTTCTTTCTCTGCTGCACTAAGAAATGCTATATCTCCTTTTTTTGTTCTATGCCCCCTCTAGCTGCCTTCTTCCTTGCATCTTTTGTCACCTCTCTTCTTTGTTTCTATGTTGCCAAATTGTTTTTAGATAATTGAAGTAGTAACTGCCTTATTTCCTTTCAATTGAATCTTGCAACTAACTGCTCTTTGCTTGGCCATAGGTAGGTTGATAATCATATTTTTTAAATAATGCACTTTCAAACCTCCTTTATAGCTGCGCAGGTCCCAAAGGCTTTTAATCGTGCATAAATTTTTAATCTCTCTTCGATGCCAATGTGGATATATATCTCTATTTTGAATTGGCATCATATCTCAATTTATTACAAAGTAGCTCGTGGATGTGTGTCTAAAATTGAAGTGAAATTTGCCTTTCCAACATAACCATGCCCCCAATCAGCTTATCTCATGCCAAAATTGCAAGAAAACTAAAATACCAAACATAAAATGCAAACCAAAATTTGATGATGCTCCTACATCAAGCTCCCTTGGAGACAAAACAAAATCATGAGCTCCTGCTCATGAGGTCATCAACACTATGACCATATTTGGAGATCTCCGCAGCTATTAACCAAGTGGCATCCTTGAAAGGATGATCCTTCCATTTCACCAAGTACTTGAAATATTCCTTTCCTCAAGTCTTATTCAACAACTGCTTCTCTAAGATACACTCAATGTCGATCGGATCCGATTTGGTCACTTGTTCCCATCTTGGAATCAACTCTGTGTCTATTGTTCCATCTGTTTCCTTGCCTTTATAAGGATAGAGTTTAGCTACATTGAAGATGGGCGAGATACCCATATTGGAAGGAAGAGCTATCTCATAAGCATTGGTGGAAAAATTTCTAAGAATCTTGCAAGGACCTATCTTTTTCATTTTCAGTTTGTTGTATTCACCTTTTTGAAATCTCTCCTTCCTGAGATGAGCCAAAACGAGATCATCGACTTGAAAATGTACTTCTTTGTGCTTTTGATAAGCATACTGCTTGTACTATTGGTTTCTCCCCTCAATCTGCAATTTGACCTCTTCATGAAACTTATGAATACATTATGCAAACTCCTAACCATCTGCACTTCTCTCAAAATTACCAAGATCCTCGAGTTCAAATACACCTCTTTGGATGCATACCATGAACAATGTAGAATGGGTTCAAACCTGTACTCCTGTTTGGAGAATCATTATACTATGCTAAAGCCATATCCCAATTTGCAAGTGTGTTACCAACAAGACACCTCAACATATTACCCAAACATTTGTTAACCACTTTTGTTTGACCATCCATTTGGGGATGATAAGCTGAGCTGAAACTAAGATGTGTGCCCAACTTCTTCCAAAGTGTTCTCGAAAAGTGACCCGCAAACTTTGTGTCTGTTAAATACTATATTCTTGGGTATACCATGTAATCACACTTCCTTGAAAAACAAATTAGCTATATTTGTTGCATCACTAGTCTTCTTGCAAGGAATGAAATGAACCATTTTTGAGAATCTATCCACAACTACGAAAATAGAATCATTGCCTCTTTGAGTTCTAGGCAATCCCACAACAAAATCAATACTCACTGAATCTTAAGGTCTATTTGGCATTGGTAGTGGTTGATACAAGCTAGTGTTTTGATTGCTGCCCTTTGCATGCTTGCATACTATGCATCTCTTCACATACCTCTTCACATTTGTCTGCATTTGTGGCCAATAATAATGTGTACTTAGCTATAGGTAAGTTTTTTCTTGCCCAAAATGTTTTGCTAGGCTACCACAATTCTTCTCCTTCAAGAGATTCTCCCTTATTGACCCTCTGGGAATGCACAACTACTTACCTCTAAACAACAAACCATCCTGCAATATAAAACCAGTCCATGTTCCTCTATCTATGTCGAGAGGATTGCTGCAAGCTTCATATGCATCTCTAAAATCTACATCATTTGCATACAACTCCTTCAAACTCTCAAATCCAACACTGTTTGCCTGAATTTCTTGTAACAATATACTTCTACTCAACGCATCCACAACCTTGTTTGCTTGCCCACTCTTATGTTTCAACACAAAATTAAAACTTTGAAGGTACTCCACCCACTTTGCATGCCTTTGATTCAATTTGTGTTGGCTGTTTATAAACTGGAGTGCATGGTTATCTATATAAACTACAAACTCCTTGGGAAGCAAGTAATGCCTTCGCTTCTTCAAAGATTGAACCAATTCATAAAATTCAAGATCATAAGCTGAATACTTCTTCTTAGCCTCATTTAACTTTTCACTAAAATAAGCAACTAGTTTCCCCTCTTGACTTAGGACAACTCCTATTGCTAAATCACTAGCATCACACTCTACTTGAAATACTTTATTAAAATCAGGTAACACAAGTATAGGTTGTTCAGTTACTTTCTTTTTTAGAAATTTAAAACAATTTTCAGCCTCTTGAATCCATTCAAATTTCTTTTTATATCCTTTTATAGTGTTAAGTATGGGAGCAACCATGCTACTAAATTTTTAATATTTTTTTTGTAAAAACGAGCAAGTCTATGAAAACTCCTTACCTCATAAGCACTCCTCGGTGTTGACTAATCACAACGGACTTAACCTTCTATGGGTCCATCTTCAATCCCTCTCTAAAGACTACAAATCCCAAGTAGACTAATCAATCTTCATAAAAGTGCACTTCTTGAGGTTGATTAACAACTTTTCCTCATGCAATCGTTTCATAAAAATACTCATTCATTAGCCTCATAAAAGTACTAGGTGCATTTGTAAGCCCAAAAGGCATAACCAACCATTCATAAAGACCATCATTAGTCTTAAACGTTGTCTTCCATTCATCCTCATGTCTGATTCAAAATTGATTGTAACCACTCTTCAAGTCTATCTTTGAAAAATACATAGAACCACTCAAACAATCCATTAAGTCATCCATCCTTGGAATAGGGAACCTGTATCTGATGGCAATCTTATTGATTGCTCTAGAGTCCTTACACATTCTCCAATCACCTTTCTTTGGTACTAAAACTATCGGTACAAGACAAAGGCTAAGACTCTCCCTTATCAATCCTTTTTCAAGCAACTCTTCAACCTGCTTTCTAATCTCCTCATTCTCCTTCAGAATCAATCTATATGCAGCCTTGTTTGGTAGGCTAGTCCCTGGAACCAAATCCATATGGTGACTAGTACTCCTCATTGGAGGCAACTCATTCAACAAATTAGATACCACAATATCCATATTCTCTTTCAACATGTCTTGTATCTCCTTCAGCAAATCATCCAACTTAGTAGAGGTCGGTGCATCTCTAGGCTTGAGTACTAATGCATATCCCACTTCTTCCTTCTTCATATCACACAAAAATTCTTTGCCACTCACCAACATATCCTTGTTGCTATTTTTGCTCTTATTATCCCCTTCTCCTCTCAAAGGTAACGTTGTATGCTTTTCACCATCCTTCTGAAAAGTATATGTATTGTTTCTTCCATCATATATGGTTCTCCTGTCAAACTGCCAAGGCCTACCAAGAAGCACATGGAAAACATCCATGGGCATGATGTCACACATAACAGTGTCCTTATAACAACCTATCTGAAACTCTATTGAGGCCTGCTCATCTACCAATAATTGATGACCTTTTTGTAGCCAAGAAACTTGATAGGGATTAGGATGCTTAATTCTAGTAAGACCTCACTTCACCATTTCAACTGACACAAGATTATCTATACTACCGCTATCAATAATAAGTTTGCAACACTTACCTTTAGCCTTGCAATTGGTTTTGAATAAAGCTCTCCTTTGCACAGGTTCTAGATTCTCCTTTGGTGGCTTCAACAATACTCTTTTGAACAACAAAGACTCTTCTGTCTCAAGTTCTTGTAAATTATGAGAAGGTGACCACGCACTCTCTTGGTCTACTTGCACAATGTGATTACTCCTCTTAGGTCTTGTGTGGCCTTCTTGTGTAAACTTGGAACAATCCCAAATCTTGTGAGAAAACTTGTTACACTTGAAGCACTTGCCTGGAAAGCCTCATTCTCTTCCTTGGTAGCCTCCTTTACCAAATGGTCTTCCTCTGTTTTGGAAACCTGCTCTCTCCAGATTAGCTTGTCCACTAGAAGTGCCTACTTCACTTTGATGGTGTTGTTGTCCTCTATTAGAGTGCTGCCCTCTTCCTCTTGCCCCTCTTCATCTATTTCTACCTTGTTGATTTTGCTTTCTCATAAGCTTTTCCTTTGCTTTAATAGCAAATTGATACACTTCTTCAAGAGTCCTAGGTGATAAAAGACTCAATTCATCTTGCAAACTGTACCACAATCCATTGAGGTACCTAGCCACCTTCTCCATATCTTCTTCACTATGCCCTAACCAAAGCACGAGCTTGCAAAACTCTCGGTGTATTCTTTCACACTCATCTTCTTCTGCTTGAGGTTTTGTAATTTTTTGAACAAGTTAGTCTAATTGTTGTCGAAAGAAACTTAGCTTTCAATTTGGCAACCATTCTATCCCAAGAAGTTATCTTTTCTTTGCTCTTCTTTCTCCTTTCCAACTACACATAATCCCACCACATAGCAGGGCCTTTGAGTCTTGTGCATGCAAACTTGACCTGTTTATCCTTTGTTACTTCTTCATATTCAAAATACTTGTCAAGATATTTGATCCAATCAATGAGTTCTTCTCCATTGAGGCTTTCTGAGTAAATGGGAACCTCTATCTTGGGTTTGGCTCCAACCCCCATGATTGCTCTCAATATTCTCACTTCAACCCCATTAGGGTCTTCTCCTTCTCCATGAACCACCTCTTCTTTGGTTGGTTGGTCCTCTTCATTATCGCTTATATCTCCCATAGGTAACCCTCTTCTTTGTGTTTGCTCCATGGCCTCCATTCTTGTTGTGAGATTCTGCAACATTTTAAGAACCCCTTTCTCCATGCCTCTTCTGGCACCTCCTCTTGGCATTCTTCTCGGCGACATTTTACCCAACTCTACCCTGCCCAATCACTTATGGCTTTGATACAAAAAATTGATGACAAAGATAAAATTAAAAAAAAGACTATCTTTAAATTTAATCTATTTGAAGCTATAAACCATCACCATCTGGTTGTCACTTTGGAAAATGCAACAAATCTTACACTCAACAATCTTTGAGAGCAAAGTTAATATTCTACCTCACACAAACTTTAAAACTTTTCTAGATTACTTAATCAAGCAACAAATTATAAGTTACCATTGCCAAAATCACATTTGGCTAGAAGTTGGGAGCAAGAGAGAATAATAAGGATTCACCAATCGACTTCTCTCTTATGGAAAATGTTTGCACATCAATCCACCATTTCAAGTCACTAAAAGACAACAATTAGAAGCAATTAAATGGTGGAATTCAAGGTTAACAACTCAGTTGGAGGTTGATTTTTTTCATTGTAGCAAACATGGTGCCCTTGTGGTTGTGTAAATCTCCACGCCACTTTTCCTGAATTATTTTCCTTTATCTCACGCCCTCTCTCTACTTATCCCACACTAGCCTCCTTTTTTTCTTTCTCTTTTGTGGTAAGAATTGCTGTCTCCTTTTTCTATTTTGCGCCCCTCTATCTACCTTCTTCCTTGCATCTTTTGTCACCTCTCTTCTTTGTTTCCACATTACCACTGTTTTTAGATAACTGAAACAATAACTGCCTTATTTCCTTTCAACCAAATCTTGCAACTAACTGCTCTTTGCTTGGCCACAAGTAGGTTGATAGTTAGATTTTTCAAACGATGCACTTTCAAACCTCCTTTATAGCTGCGCAGGTCCCAAAGGCTTTTAATCTTGCATAAATTTTTAATCTCTCTTCTATGCCAACGTGGGTATATATCTCTGTTTTGAATTGGCATCATATCTCAATTTATCACAAAGTAGCTCATGGATGTGTGAGTGTCTAAAATTGAAGTGAAATTTGCCTTTCCAACATAACCATGCCCCCAATCAACTTATCTCATGCCAAAATTGCAAGAAAACTAAAATTCCAAACATAAAATGTAAACCATAATTTGACGATGCTCCTGCATCACCAATGCATTGTTTAAGGCATGCATGCAACATGCACCCTCAAACTGCCTTTTTTTTTGTTTTTTGATGTATTGAAATGTAATTTGCAATAGTTTTGTGATGGTTTGAGATGATAAATAAAGTGCAAAAAATTAAACTTGCAACAATGAATAACAACTCAAAAATTGCAATTTTTAGAATTACAATGCACACAAAATTCCATTTTTGAATTACAATAAAAATATCGAGTTTTTCTCAATTACAACAACCTGAATCATAAAATGTCACTACATATCTAAATCCAACATATCGAGAAAAAGCTGGCAACATTCACAAATGGCTGTAGTTGCAACCAGCTAATTGGGACCTTCGAAAATGACCGGAAACCACCTCCAAACCTATTGTCACACTTCCTACTGATATTGTTGAGTGTTTCCCAACTTATGGCGCCCCAAATTGATCAATATGCAAACCAAAAAACCTTGCGATAGGGTTCTTATCCCACACACCTCCCTTTGCAGTTGTATGACCTAGCTGGGAGAGTACGACTAGCAAGGGATTGGAATATCTGAGGTGAAAGGAATAATCTTCAATTTTTTGTTCATCTTATGCAAATTTTTCATTCAAATCAAACCTGTAACTACTAAAAAACTTCAACAATACGGCTCAGTTGTGATTTATGTGTGAACCACCAAGAAATCTTCTAGATTGGATCTTTTACCAACGTAGAGGATGTCGCCTGCAAGGGATTTCGTCCTCATAAACCCTCTTGAAGAAATGTCTTCTCTAGCTTGAAGAAAAACCAAATATCCAATACTAGCATAAACCAAATAAGAGCCCCACACCTTCTTTAATAACTTTTTCATTCCTTTTTTGTAAAATCATTATTTTTCTTTTTTGTTGTTTTTCGAAAAAAAAACACATTTTTGCTTTTTTGTTTCTTTTTGAAAAGCTTTTTGCTTTTCATTTCTTTTTCAAAAGGCATTTTCTTTTTAAAATAAGTTTAGGTCCCACCTAAGTTGCACAAATATTTAATTTTTTTAAAATATTTTCCCTTATCTCCTTTGACCCCCTTTTATAAAGCACCTCCAAACCTATTGTCACGCCTCCTACTGATATTGCTGAGTGTTTCCCAACTTATGGTGCCCCAAATTGATCAATATGCAAACCAAAAAACCTTGCGCTAGGGTTCTTATCCCACACACCTCCCTTTGCAGTTGTACGACCTAGCTGGAAGAGTACGACTAGCAAGGGAAAGGAATATCTGAGGTGAAAGGAATAATCTTCAATTTGTTGTTCACCTTATGCAAATTTTTCATTGAAAACAAACCTGTAACTACTAAAAATCTTCAACAATACGGCTCAACTGTGATTTCTGTGTGAAACCACCAAGAAATCTTCCAGATTGGATCTTTTACCAACGTAGAGGATGTCGCCTACAAGGGATTTCATCCTCATAAACCCTCTTGAAGAAATGTCTTCTCCAACTTGAAGAAAAACCAAATATCGAATACTAGCATAAACCAAATGAGAGCCCCACACCTTCTTTTATAGCTTTTTCATTGCTTTTTTGTAAAATCATATTTTTTTCTTTTTTGTTGTTTTTCGAAAAAAAACACATTTTTGCTTTTTTATTTCTTTTTTGAAAAAGTTTTTTGCCTTTCATTTCTTTTTCAAAAAACATTTTCTTTTTAAAATAAGTTTAGGTCCCACCTAAGTTGCACAAATATTTACTTTTTAAAAAATATTTCCCATATCTCCTTTGAACCCCTTTTATAAAACAACTTTATAAAATAAATAACATAATTTAAATATTTAATTTAACTTTAATATTTAAATATTATTTAAAATAAATGCACCAAACCATTTGAATATTAAAAAAATATCAATTGCTCCCATTAACACTTCTAAAAATAGTAGGATAAACAAATGGTTTTGTCGATGCTTGAGATTGACTTACTAAAAATAGTATGGGAGAAATCACCAAAACACTCCAAAAAAGGGCGTTACAAAACTCTCAACCACAACATGCTGGATAAACTATCACCAAAGTTCCCTAATCATAACCTTGTTAGCCTACGAGAACTAGTAAATAGGCTAACTTTGTCAAACTACTAAATAGGTTAGGAAGGGGACATTACAGTTCACCCTTCCCAAAATTGTTTGTCCTCAAGCAATGCCAATACAACCTGACAATCATCAAATTGATCCAAACTAAAAACAAGAATGATCTCAAGGTCCCAAGACAACCTAGGATATCTTTAGAACAATCTTCTCAAGGTATTGTTTTGCAAGGTGCCAATACAAGAGACCTAAAACCTTCTATAAGAAAAGCAATCAGATACTGCATAAACTCAGTTAGCTCCTTAGAGACTTTATTTTCGAAAGAACCAAACTGAGGCACCATAGGAGAAAACTCCAAAAAGCTAACATTAGATTTCTTATTCCCAACAACTATTGGATTGCAAACTAATGTGATTCCACGGTTCAAATTAATCTCAAAAAATACCCACCATGTTGATGTTGCACCAATTTGATCATAACTAACAATCCATCATGCCCACATTGCACTTTCCTTTCTAGGAACCCAAAAAATTAATCATCATGATCCCCAACTGAAATACCTGTAAGGATTGAAACCCATGAAGCATCTCCCATTGAAACCAACAAGGTCCATAACTACAATCCCTATACCTAACATGATCTTGGGCAATTGGAAGAAATATCTGTTTAACCCAAAACCATACTCCTTAATATACGTCCTCAAGGTGTCATGCCAAGTCATAACTGTAGATGTGAACTCCATTTTTCTTGCAAAAAGGAAAGCAATCCTTTACAAGATTTCAACAAAATCACCAACATAACACCATATGAATCTAACATGTCTCTTTTGTACTAATCTAATACAACCATGAAGACTAGAAAAAACACTTATTGTTCCAACTCCAAAGGCCATTGAATGATGGACCAATGCATGTAGAAGCTTGCTGTCCTAAACCCACACCGAGATTAAACTATCAAATTTTACATCACAAACCTTCATAAGATGAACTCCTTGAGTTAGGAAGGTCTAAAGTAAACAATAATGTTTTTTTGTGTAAAATTGAAATCAATGTAGTACAATTTTATTTTAGTGCTCTACACAAAGAACAACAACACCAATGAACTTCCCAAGTACAAGCATACATGAAAAAATTTATGTTGTACAAAAATAACATAGAAGTGGCTGGGAAACACCTCCAAGCAATATCCAACTAAAATCTATTACTTCCTTGACCAAGAAGAAAATGCTAAATCCCTTGAATGAGAGCAAACCAAAAATTCAAGTGACTGACTTGCAACCCAAAAACAAGCTCAACACTAAAATTCCGATCCATTCTTTGCCAAGTAACACTCCCAAGAGTAACCATTCGTTCATTGCTCCAATATTTACTTAAAATCTCTCTCCAATCCCCTTATAGATAAGCAAATGGAATCACCAAATGGATGGTAAAGAAAGGAACAACATCGTTAATTCTAAAAATTTCACCCTTATACCTCCACAGGTCCTCCCTTCCATTCCCAATTAACTTCATCAATCCTTGTTGTGGATCTCAAGCATGGGTACCCAACCAAGAATGATCTCCAAGAGGCCTAGAAAGGTGCACAACATAACTCCAAGTGCCATCCAAATCAATATGCACATCATGGAAATTTTTGAATTCTTTAATAATTCCTTGTAGCCCATCCATGAAAGCACCAACAATTGAAAATTGAGGAGCAATTATTGTCATCAAAACCGTCCCCAAAGAAATATTAGTATAATATATAACATCACTCAATCCAAAGGATGGATTTTCAAACATGTAGATGTCATGTTTAAATCCTCCTTTCTTCAAAACTACATAAAAAGCTTTAAACCACCTTTCCTTACTGTTCTAAAATTTCTAGCAAGCTCTAAAATATTGCTTGGAAACTTTTCAAAATCTGAAACGTTAAAGTCTCCATAAATCAATACATCCCATGAAGATACCTCATCTCCTAGTATTATAACACTCCCTATGAAATCTTCATTTGCCTCCTCCTTTGCACATTTCATATCCAGTGGTCTCCTAGGAGGGTAACTAGTCACCTCATAGTGTGAACTTAAATCAAAACCACACTCCAACTCAAGTTCTGAAAATTCTCCCAAATCTCATACCTTGCTATTTCATCAAATGCATTGCTACAACTAGGAGTAGTCCCATCATACAACTCAAAAAGTGGATTATCATACGTCAGATCATCATCTACCTCAAACAAAGGATTATCAATAAATTGAAGATTATCCTCTTGCTGATCTAGACTCTCTTTTTACGATTTCTTGGGACAATGGATAAGATCATACTCCTCCTAAATGCAATCAATCTCCTCCATTACTTGTTTAATCTCCTTGGCCCTTTCTCTGCTCTCCTTCTCCCTGAATTGCTGAGCCTCATAGGGTTGATCATTTTCTTCAAGAAGTGCCTCTTACCCTAACTACTTATTCATGGAAAAAGTTTAATTTTCAAACTTGGAGGCAACATCTCTATCATGCATCATGTGTAAGAATTTTATTGTTTAATCCCTCCATAGTACTTTTAATCATGTGCAAATCAACAAGGGGAACATTTTTCTCATGTTGGTTTCTTGGTGTCATGAAGATGAATTTTTCAACAAGGCTTCCAACGTCATCCAACCTAGATAAAGTGTGCACTTCATTTTCCATAGACACCAAAAAATGTTTTTTCCAATCTTGTTCAGACAAGGATAATACACCGTTGTTATGTTGCATGCTAAAATCAAAACTTTCATACATATCATCAAAGTCTCCAAGGCTATCCCAAATCACTTGTGCCTCTCCCTTATCATCCTCAATAGGGAACTGTGAATCCAAATCAAAAAGGCCACTAGGTCTCTACTCAAGATCAACTACATGAAATGTGATATCATATTTGTTTTCAAGATCAAGAACAACGCCATCAATGCCATCAATACCATAATTCATGCATAATTGTGGAGATGAAGTTAGAACAACACTATATTCAAAAGGAAATTCATCCCAAACATGATCCTTGCCATACTTAGGTGCCATCACACATGGACCCCAAGTGATAAAAGGCTAATTGCTCTGTTCAAAAAGATGTTCTCACTGCACTCCTCATGATTGGATGCCTCTATGAATAAATCACTCTCCAAATACCTAGTATTAGAATCATCATAGTCATTCCTCTTGATAGGCTTGGTTTGAAGTTCAAACCAAATACAATATGTATCATCATCACTAAAATTAAATGTAGAAGCATCATCATTAGTTGATTTGAAGGATTCATTGTATTTTCTCTCAATATGCCCATCATTTGGAGGTATATTAACGATCTCAACTATCCCAACATTTTCACTAGTGTTATTAACTCCATTGGATAGCTCTAAATGCGTATTCAAGACTATTGTTTTGTCACTTTCATTGCACACATCCTCATCCTTAGTAGTTGCATGCATAATCATAGAATCATTTTGAAGATTTGTAACATGTTCCTCATGCTCCAAGACAATCTCCCCATCAATTTTTGCTACATCAATCTCCTCAATATACAAGAAAGGTATCAACTTTCCCTCACATTGTTTGAACACTCTATGGACCAACTCATAAGCAGTTGTAGAGAGATCTTGTTCTTGCCTCAAAATATCCAACATAGATATAAGGGGCTAGGAAATAGTATCATATTTATCAATGATTAGGACCATAATGGTTTGCATGTAAGAAAAATAGCTTCTCCATGATTCTTACTGATAGATGCTATGAAATAAGGAAACATCTAAAGAATAAGATCATCACATTCTAAATCAATCAAAAGATAACAAAATATGTCTCTTACCATCACTTCTAACATCTTAACCCTCCTACCAAAGGAAGGGTTTTGGTCATCAGGTAACCCATGAAATCTCTCAACAATCAGATGTAGAATCTCCCTCATTATGTCATCTTCATACATAACCTCAAGAGCTTAAATAATCCTTATGATCTAACTAAGACAACTAGTGATTGCAAGTATCACATCAATATCGAAGTGCCTCATCATGTGGGATTGGACTAAAGAAATAAATGGTACTTCTATTGCATATTTTAACCCCTCAAAATATGATTGGTTTAGTTTTGATAAATACATCTCCATTTCTTCCAGCTTACTAAGAAGAACATTTTTTGACGGAACCTGAGTCATAAGTTGTTTTCCCAAACCATAAAGCATATGACTCACCTTAAGAAATTTCGTTGAAAGCTCAAATGTAATTTTTCTTATTAATTTTTCAATTGATTTTTTAAGGGACTCTTTTCCCTATTAACCATCATCAATCATGAACTACACACACAGGCTAGCAGGTTCACAAGCTCTAATACCACTGTAACATGCACCCTCAAACTGCCCTTGTTTTTTTGTTTACTGATGTTTTAAAATGTATTTTGCAATAGTTTTGTGATGGTTTGAGAGATAAATAAAGTGAAAAAAATAAAGTAACTTGCAACAATGAATAACAACTAAAAAATTGCAATTTTTGAAATTATAATGCACATAAAATTATAGATTTGAATTACAATTAAAATATTGAGTTTTCTCAATTACAACAATCCATATCATAAAATGTCACTACATATCTAAATCCAACATACCCAAAAAGAGTTGGAAACTTTGACTAAGGATTGTAGTTGCAACTAGCTAGTGGGGACCTTCGAAAATGGTTGGAAACCACCACCAAAACTGTTGCCATGCCTCCTATTGAAATTTCTAAGTGTTTCCCAACTTATGGGCCCCCAAATTGAACAATATGTAGCCCACAAAACCCTGTGCTAGGGTTCTTATCCCACACGCCTCCCTATGCAACTATATGACCCAATTGGAAGTGTACAACCAATAAGGGAAAGGAATATCTAAGGTGAAAATAATAATCTTCAATCTGTTGTTCACCTTATGCAATTTTCTCACTAAAATCAAACCTGTAACTACTAATGTTTTTCAACAATATGGCTTAGCTACAATTCATGTGCGAAACTGCCAAGAAATCATCTAGATTGGATCTTTCACCAATCTAGAGGATGTCTCCTACAAGGGATTTCATCCTCACAAACCCTCCTGAAGACATGTCTTTGTTGAAATGCACAAGACAATTGAGATGGGGGGTGAATCAATTGTAACCTAAAACTTCAAATCCCGTATTAATATTCAGATCGACATTCATTCATTAAACCCTTAAGTCCATTATAATGAATTAGCATGAAAATAAAATAACAAAAACTTAAACAACTCAACATTGACACACAAGAGAACACTAGATTTATGTGGAAAACCCGAGGAAAAAAACCATGATGAGGATTAGCTCACAATATAAGTAATATCAACACTGAATACAATAGGGCTCACTACCCGAAGAAGAAAAGGCTCACTATCGAAATAGAAAATTAAGATAGAGAAGGAATGTTAAATAGAGAAAAGCATCTCAATACAACAAGGAATCCACCACATGACCTCTACACCTTCGTAGTCTAATTGAAGAATTGTAGCCACCTTCTGCTCACTGCACCAGTAAACTAACATTTGAAAGTTTGCACTGCTTTGCTCAATTTCGCACTCCACAACTTTGCAATTCACATCATTTGCATCAAACACATCTATTTTCATCTATCTTGTCCTCCTTCAACAACTTAACTCATAATTATACTATCCATGACTTGAAAAGCATCTTCAAGTCGGCCACACACACTTAACACTTACAAATTCAAAAATAGGTTGCCACTAAAAAATCTCGTGGTGGATAAGAATGAAATTGGACCACAATACAACATAGATTGGGTCCAAATTAACTCTCAAATGCCACCTTACACCTTTCATTAATACTTGAATACCTTCACATGTAGTGTAAACATTGAGGTCGATCAATACCCATGCAAACACCATTAATCAATTAAGTACACGCTTCTTCAAACCAAAAGACAACTTGAAAACCACATAACATGCTTCTAGAAAATCTAGAACAATCCATGAACCACTTGAGATCCAACATATTCTTCACACCAACTCGCACTAGTAAAACACATTCATCTTGAACACCCAATTTACCTTCCATGCACACTGGAATATGAAACTTACTTTGTACTGCACCAAATCATGAAAAATCTTGAATTATGAAAGATATAAGAAATATGAACAAATTCCCAGATCCACAAGACCAACCATCAACTCATAGAGAAATTCAGAGCAAATACATTTCTCCCAGACACCACTGCAAACAACACTTTAAACTCAATTCGCACACTGGTTAACATATCTCTCTCTGCACCTCAATCTAGAAGCCCAAATTCTGGATATAGAATCTCTAAACACCTATAATCAACATATCTAAATTGCATATGTATATCTTCAACCTAGAAGAAATGCAGGGCAAAACCATAACAACTCTTTGTAACCCAAAACAACACTGCAACACACTGTTTCCTCTTATTATCATTTTTTCTCAAAAGCACATGGAAACCAAGCACCAGAGATATATCCACATCATCTTCAACACTACTACATGTCCATAGATATAAGCTTATCAAAGAAACACCAGAGGTTAACACCAATAGCTTAATTGACGATAACATAATGCAACAAATCAAAGCATAGACAACACCAACTGTTCATCTTCAACACCAATCTTGCTCAACACATATAGTTGACATCAATGAAAACACAAGCTTGTTGACATCAACGACAAAACCAATTGATCATACTTGCAACAATCTCCCCCTTTGCCATTGATGGCAACACATGATGTGAAAAACCATCAAAGACACAACATCTCTGTACATACTTATTTCCTTTTCTCTTTACTCCCCTTGTGTCTATGACTTTTTCACATGATTCTCTCTCCCCCTATGTTTATGAATTTTTCGCATGATTCTCTCTCCCCCTTTGACATCAATGGCAAAGGACATAGTGTTTGTACTATTTTTTTTACATTAGACAACCTACTTATAATTACTCTGCAACACTTTTCCTTTATTGCTATGAATACTACCCCTTAGGAGCACACAAAAACTTGCATTATATCAGTAATGCCACTACCTACCCTTGACCCTGAGAGGTAGCCACCAACATCAGTCTAAAAAAAAGAATGAATCTTAAGATCCACTGGATTGATTCATCTCCTTATGCATCTAGTTCAAAGAAGGAGGGGCAATGATCCCCAACTTCTCCCAGAGATACTCAAAAGTATCCTTAGGAAGAGCCTTAGTGAATATATCAACAACATGATCCTTTGTAGGCACATACTCAAGCTTCACTTCATTCTCCACAACCTTCTCTCTCAAAAAGTGATATCTGATTGATTTTTTTTTCTTTGAATGCATTATTGGATTCTTTGAAATGTTTATTGCACTTGTATTGTCAGAAAAGATAGAAATAGGCTCAACATACACTACTCTAATATCCTTAAATGTTTGCCTCATCCACAACACTTGTGTGCAACCAGATGATAGTACAATGTACTCAACCTCTATAGTAGATAAAGAAACTGAATATTGTTTCTTACTTAGCCATGACACCAATCTACATCCAAGAAAGAATGCACCACCGCTTGTAATGTTTATGTAATCGACACAACCAACCCAATCTGCATCTATGTAAGAACTCAATGTGAAATTAATATCCTTTAGATACCACAAGCCATGATTTGGAGTGCTTTTTAGGTATCTGAATATCCTCTTCATTGCTGCAACATGTGACTCTTTAGGATCTTCTTGAAACCTATCCAAAAGACAAACTGCATGCATGACATTTGGTCTAGTAGTAGTTAGATATAGCCATCCACCAATCATTGATCTGTACTTGCTCTGATCAACCTTAGGGGATTCATTATTCTTGCTCAGTTTGTAACCTATAACCATAGGAGTACATACCAGTTTGGAGTCTTCAATTCCAAGCTTCAACATCTCTTTGACATACTTTGATTGTGAAATGAATGTACCTTTATTTGTCTGATTGATTTGTAGTCCAAGGAATAAATTCATATCTCCAAACATTTACATCTCAAACTTTTTCTGTATCTCTTATGCAAACTTCTTGCACATAGCTTCATTACCTCTAAAAAATTATGTCATCAACATACAAAACTACAATCAAGATTTGATCTTTTCCAAACTTAAAGTAAAGGTTACTATCTACGGTACCTTTATTGAATCCTTGATGTATCAAATACTTATCCAACCCTGCATACAAGCTCTAAGAGCTTGCTTCAATCCATACAATGCCTTCTTCAATTTGTAGACCATATTAGGTTTATCTGATAATTGAAATACTTTTGGTTGTTGCATGTATACTTCTTCTTCCAATTCTCTTTTCAAGAAAGAAGACTTCACATCCATCTAATAAAATTTGAAATCCTTATGTGCTGTAAAAGCTAAAGCCTAAAAACATCCTGATAGCTTCCATTCTTACCACTGGAATAAATGTCTCTTCAAAATCTATTCCTTCAACTTGTGAATATCCTTTACACACAAGCCTTGCTTTGTTTCTTACCTTTTTTCCATTCTCATTTAGTTTGTTTTTGAACACCCACTTAGATCCAATTATGTTTTTGCTTTCTTGTCTTGGGACAAGTTCCCAAGTCTGATTTTTCTCAATCTGCAATAGTTATTCTTCCATAGCTTTCATCCAATACTCATCCTTGCATGCCTTAATCACTATTTTAGGTTCAACTTTATAAAGTAGACACAATTTTTCCTCTTCTTCAACAAATTTCCTTCTTGTTAGTACACCTTTTCTTTTGTCGCCAATGATCTTTTCTTTAGAATGATTTCTTTGCACATACTTAGGGGTTCTAGGAGTCTTTTCTAGAGATTCTTCCTCTTCTTGAAATTGTACTTCCTTTTCCTTAGCTTTTTATTTTTTAGGTTCATCTGATTCATATCCATCTATTACCACTGAGTTTCAAAAATCTTCATCAACCTTGACACTTGCACTCTCAACAATATTTCTCTATCTCTTATTGTATATAGCAATGGTAGGCTTTGATTTTTGTAGAATATCCAAGGAAGACTCCTTCATCATACCTTGCATCACACTTTCCCAAATTTTCTTCTCCTCTTCTGATATATCATTTGATTTCAAACACTTTGAAGTATTTTACAGTAGGTATCCTTCCATACCACCACTCATAGGGAGTCTTTGAGTTGTTTTCTTTTTCTTGAACTTTGTTAAGTATGTAAATAACAATATGAATTTCTTCTCTCTAGTAGACTTCCAGTAGGTTAGCTTCTTTCATCATAGTCCTTGCAACTTCTTGAACAATTTTCTTTTTCCTTTCAACTACTCAATTTCATTGAGGAGTCCTAGGGGAAGACAAGTGCCTCTTTATGCCATGATTCTCACAAAACATGTTAAATTAATTGGAGGTGAACTCTCCACCTTTGTTAGAACTTAAGAAACTTGATCTTCACAACCATTTCATTCTCAACCATAACTTTGAATGCTTTGAATCTATCTAGGGATTCAATTTTTTCTCTATAAAAAGTAACCCATACCATCCTTGAATAATCATCAATAAAAAGCATGAAATACCTGTCACCTTGAAGATTTATTGTTCTTGTAGGACCACAAAGATCTCTATGCACCAAATCTAGTAATCTGATAGAATATTGTCTTTTTCCTTTGAAACTTCTTGTTTGCTTTCCAATTTGACACTCCTTACAGATAGCATTGATAGGCTTTGTAATATGGAAAATGGCTCACTGCTTGAATTGAACTGATTCTTACTAGGTTATCAAAATTAATTTGACACATCCTCCTGAGCCATAATCAACTCATTAATTTGAGTCATAAAACAATGAACATCAACACTATTAATCTGATAAAAATTTCCATTTGTCCTTCTTCCAGTAGCAATCATAGTTATGAACCCTTTTTGATCTCACATCCATCACCCTGAAAGATAAGATTGTATCATTTGCTACACATCTGTCTAACACTCAAGATGTTATGCCTTAAACCTTTAACATAGTAAACATCTTCAGTACTATGCTTGCCATCAAAATTGATTGAACCTATTCTACATATTTATAGTTCCTAGTCTACATCATGGCATTCCTTGTCTTCCACGTGTTTATTTTTCAGAAGGGATAACATGTCACACCTTGGTATATGTCATATCTAGGTATTCATCATCTATTGCCATAACAAGTTCTATGATGGCAATTTTGTAATAAAATAAGAGCTTGATTATTTATTAGCAACATCTCTTGATGGCAAGTCCCAATTCATCCCTCCCAATAATCTTGATGATGCACTATGTCACACAAAAATAAATGCATTAGTAGTACCATCCTACATCCACAATCATGTTATGAAATCATAAGTATCATTATCATATGCATCTTAAGTCATTCATATGGCATCAAAAAATACAAATATATCCATAGCATTGCATCATATAGAACCATCATCCATATAAGAGTCACATAAGAAGCATGTCATAAGCATATAGATATCATCCATACATCATAACATACATAATCATAGGAAGTAATCATGTGCATCCATCCATATAGAATAGACATATATGAGCATAAAACATAAAGAGCATACCTATAACATCATATTATAATCCATAATTCACATCATATAGGAACATTACATAAACATAACACCTATAAGCATAGTGTTACATCATAAATCCATAACATAGAGAAGTGCACATAGAATCATAAGCATCATATAGTCACCACCAAAAATCATGTATCTTGCATATATATAAAAAATGGTTTCACAATACAATATCATGATGTATGCCAAAAATGGAGCTCGCAGGCTAGATAAAAAATGTAAGTGTTTAAATGTATATAAAAAGAAAATATTTGAAAATAGGCCTAGCCTATGCCCCCCTCATCTTGTGGTCTTGATGGTGACTGCCTATCATCTCACTGCTGGGATCCTGAAGGTTTGTCATAGGGTCCTGACCTCAATCATTGTGAGTCACCACCACTGCTTTGTCCCCTCCTAGAATGAGTTCTACTTTGACATTGACTCTCTGTATAGCTAGGAACCGTGGTGTGGGAACTGCCTCCTAATAGTATTTGAGATAGTACTCTATAGCCCTCCCTACCTAATATATTTCCCTATCTAGATTTGTTTTGGGTCCATTGATAGTAGAAATGAAGTCTATGCATCTATGCTCTGCTCTCTGAGCGCATATGACCGCTTGATCCCTCTTAGCTATCAAGGCCTACACCTATCCCTATAGGGCTAGTATTTGAGCTACCTGTGCTTATAATGGCTGAACCTATGCCTGCAGTGCTTGTATATGTGCTTGAGGTCCATGTCTTGCATCCTCGGCCTCCTCCTCCATGACATCCCTGATCGAGACATCATATAGGCCCTCTCCCATGATCACTGGAACTTTAACAACCTTCTCCATGAAATCCTCATCCTCTCTAGCTCCATCCTCCTCCTCGGCCTCCTTTCCCATATCTCCTAGCATCTCCTCTACTCTCACCTCCTCCACCTCATCCTCCATCTGCTCCCCCTCCTCTTGGATGGGTGGCATCGGCTAGGGCACCCTCTATGCTGATCTTAGAGGTAATCTTGCTCTCCCTTGTTGACCTCTACCACCATCACCACCATCCCCGTCTCCATATCCATCTCCATCACCTTCTCTCCCTTGGCCTCTACCTCATAGTCTTCCTTTTTGTGCTTTACCCATCCTCTCCACAGGCGCTGGCAAGTCAGGATCAGTGAATGGTGTGGGTTTGTGTGTCGCCCACCACACATCCATTTTCCATGATTTGAGCCCTAAAATCTCCCCTAAAATGACAAAATCACAAAGCAAGGGTTGGATAGATACCGTTGCACCTAAGCCCTCCTCATGTCCATGTGTCTGTACTCAGTACCCATGGTGTGCAGCAACTAGAATAAGTGAAATCTTGGCAACAACTTTGTAGTAAATCCTAAACCAAAGCTCCTAATCACCAATAGTAAAACTGCACAAATGACCTATTTTCATCCCCTAGGGTATATTTATAACCTAATTTGACCTTATGGGCCCCTACCATTATAACTGGTCGTGTCAAATTTTTCCTTTGAACTCACATATTAGGGCCTGGATTAAATTTTAAGCCTAGTTTTTCATCATCAATGCGTTCATGCCTATCAAACTAGCTTATCGGTAATTTTTCCTCTTATTTTTTGGAATTTCTTGAAAAATTGTCAATTTTCCCAAGGGGTAATAATCCTACCCTACGCCCGTTAAAGCATATCCTAGATTGAATTTTCTTGATTGTTCTTTGACACAACGCTCAAAATCACATTATGTCAAAGAGGGGCAAAATATAGACACTGAGAAATGTCTCAAGCCTACAAGCAACGTTTTATCACCGATTTTCCTTCTTCCTAGGATAATTAAATAATTTTTATTCTCTAATGTCATAATTCCTAATTATTTAATTAATTCATTTTACCTTATTCTATCTTTGATTAATTTGAATAAATATCAATTTTATTTAAATTACGTCACTAACTTATCCTTTTCTACCTATAATTAAATAAATTTTATTTATTTAATTATTTATTACCATTTTCCTCTATAATTAAATAATCATTTTTAATTATTTAATTATTTAATTATTCATTAGCCTTTTCTTGCTATAATTAAATAAATTTTATTTATTTAACTATTTATTACCATTTTCCTTGATAATTAAAATAATTATTTTTAATTATTTAATTATTCATTAGCCTTTTCTTGCTATAATTAAATAAATTTTGTTTATTTAATTATCTATCACAGTCTTATCCCCATAATTAAATAATTATTTTAATTATTTAATTATTTGTCATTCGTTCCCTTTCTTTATTAAATAGTTATTTTTAATTATTTAATATTTAGCATTCCACCCCTTCTTCTATAATTAAATAACATTTTTATTATTTAATTATTCATCTCACCCTTCCCTAAATTAAATAATGTTTCTTATTATTTAATTTATCCTTTTCCTAGCTAAGCCCTAAATCTTAACCACTTTCTTGGGTTTTTGTCCATTCATCCCTATCCTTGTCTCAATTAACCTTGCCCATTGATCATCATGCATCATCATTTAATCCTAGACCTTTATTTGAATTGGGATTTCTATAAAAATAATTCATTGTCTTTATTTCAACCCCACAACCATAATCTTTGAAGTTTTGCTATCAAGAGATCAAGCTGTCAACTGCCAACATCAAGTTCTGATATTGCTATTAGGATTCAACTGTGTAGTTTTCGAGTCAAACTCATTGACCCATGTTTCATGAGTAGTGATTCAAAAGAACCCATCTGTCATGATAATGAATGGTCCATTGAGCACTCATTGCATCAAAGTGATGCTCACAAAGGTGAAGCACTGGGTTGTCCCGGGAGGTCACCCATCCTAGTACTGCTCCAGCTCAAGCACACTTATCAACATCAAGTTCATTGAGTATGTTGCATGCTACATTTTTGAGAACAAATAAAGCAAAATGGAGAAGAGAAATGGAGGTGATTCAATTATGACATAGGAATTTGAGGTTTATTGCATTATTATTTATGTTTCTATGTTCTTTTATACACCATTTTTGGATTAGGGTCTTTATTGCTTGGATTGGGGTCTTTATTGCTTGGATTTGATAGTTGTGATTGCTATTATTAATTCATGCATATTCCTCGAATTCGAAACCCTATCTACAAATTTAATACCCAAAATGTAATTTTTCGTCTCAAAACATTTCATCCACAAAATGTTCCATAATTCAAATCTCAAAATATCTTAATATAGCTCATCATGGACCTATAATAGATACGACATAAGATATCAATACATATTTATCCTTCACACAACATCAAACGTGTTAGGTCGGCTCCATATAAAACCTAAAAGAAAAAACCTTCAACTGTGTATCCACATCTAGACACGTGGACCTCAAATCTCGATGCCAACTAGAATCCATGCTCTACTAACATCTGGAAACTTATTTTCAATACGACAAGGCCAAAAACTCATTCGTAGAGAAGTGCAAATTCTTCCACATAAACACATTGTATAGAGAATAACTATGAATTCCCAAACCAAACTTTGTTACTCATATCTCTCAATCCACTTGTCCAAACATGATGAAATATTGGAATTAGGTACATCTAGCATCCATCAAAATAATGTTATACATGCAAAGTGAAATCTTCATTTTGTAGAGTGGTGCATACCCAAAAAGTAATGCACTATTACACTGAACTGACAAATTTCGCACTTAGTCAAATTTCCACATAACTGATATTTATAGGCTAAATCATTATGCAATAATGTCTTCCTTATCAACTCAAAAACTTGTTAGAACTTGACCAGAATGATTCACAACAATGTTGACATCAACGCCAACACTATGACACACCGTTATGTACCTTCCATGATCATGTTGCCAAACAACATCACTAATGACAAAATTCCAGCAATCTCCCCAAACTTCCAACAATCTCCCCCTTTGTAATTGATGGCAACATGCCAAAAGCTTCAAAATACTCTCTGAATTTGACATCAAGGGAAAAGGGCACCTATTCAACTTGTTTTGACTGTCACCAAAACTCCCCCTAAGAAATATAGACATATATACAAAATTAAAACAATAGTTTGACTCCCCTTGAGTCATATACTGAAGAAAAAATAAAAAAGGTACTAGAATTTTTTTCTATAGTGTCCGCATATGTACAAATAATCTGAACAAAAATGAAAAAAATGCACAAAAGAGTAAAAGATAAATCAACTAGAGGTGGTTGATGTTTGTAAATTCTTCAAGTGATTTTCCTAGGATTGCCTTCATTCATCCCATTCTATTTTAGCCTTTGCAAGCAACCTAATTTGTATTTCAAACTCTAACAATAGTTCTTCTCTCTCTTTCGAAGTAGTAGGTACCAAATTCATCTTGTTAGCTTTGTCTGCACTTAGGAGATCTTTTGAAACAAGTAAGAATTTGGGATTGACCAGATCCATTACCTCTCCAAACTACAAAATAATGTGTTCTTTTTGTGCCTACAACTAGAAGAATTTATTGTGCATGTCTTCAATGGCATTCCTTGTTACACCTATGAGGTTGAGTGCTAGATCATAGGCACTTGAAGCAACATTAATCCAAGACTCAATAGATTCCATCTCCTTCCTTATGCTTTGTGTGACCTTGGGCCACTTCATTCCATACTGGTACAAGGCCTTTGCCTCATCTACACATTCTTTTGCATCCTTTAATAACTCTGAAAACTTTTTATGTGAAATCACACATTTCTTTGTCATCTCCAACATCCTCTTATCACATCCTTTTATCCACTTCTTTCTCTGCTTCTTCCTTTAGTCTAGATACATAAACTTTGAATGAATCAATTAATAGTCTCAATTTTTCCATATTGGAGAGTGTGGTGTCAACATTTGATCCAAGTATGGTCTCTTGCAATGCCTTAACTACTTCCATAAGTTCTCTGCTCTTTTGATGTGTTTTAATTATTTCTTTTCTTGAAGACATATGAAATATGTCTCCCAGTTGTAGCTTGTGGATGGGAGATATCTTGTATAAATTAACATTTCCTTGTTGCATCGACACCTGTAGCGATTGGGATGATACAATATGTTGAAATTTAGGCTGTGTGCTCAAAATATTCTTCAAGGAATCTTCGGAGGAGTGAGAAGATTCACTAGAAGCCTTAGAAATTTCCATAACCTTTCCCTTGTCCTTTGCAATACCAGAGTCAATTGGTTTGAATTTTTCTATATCTCTGGATGCATCCTTGTTCTTGTCTTCATCGTCCCCTTCATTCTCTTCTTCTTTTTCCTCATCAATCTTTTCTTTTTCATTCTCTACATCATCATTCTTAACATTATCAAACTTGTTTGTTTTCTCTTCCTTTGTAATGTCTTATTTTTTGTTGGAGGAGTAACTTCATATTTTTGTACTAGAGGAGGAGTAATGGTACTCTCCTTTGTAATTTGTTCTTTGATCATTGTCTCCTCATCATTTTTCTCAGTCATGTCCTCCACTTTCGGAGGAGTGTTATCCTGTGCAACTTCCTCTTTTGTATCATGCTCATGTTGAGAATCATCTGTTTTCACTTCTTCCTCTACATTAGGTTTTGAAGCAGTGGTATCATCATTCACTTCTTTGTCCATTGGTAACATCCCAAATTTTTGATCTATTTCCTCTACTTTATCATTTCTCTCCTTTTGGATCCTTTCAAGGTCAGCTTGATCCTTTCCCATAATGGTAATAACCCTTTGTTTGGTCCTTAGCTCCTTGCTAAATATAGTAGCCAATGTGGCTCTGTCATCCTTAGATGATGGATCACTCACTCTCTCCAAAGCCTCAAGTCCTAAATCCTTTCTTATTCTTTTATTTCCTCTTGTATCCTTTTCAACAAGATGTTCCATAAATATTTAGGAACATGTTTATTTATGTCTCACATGTCAACTTCAATTACAACAATATACTTGACTATAGCTTCAATGATGGTATCCTTGTCTACCTCATTTGTGTCCTTATATATGTAGAAGTTGAGAAAATACAACTTCACAAAACTCCGAAGATCACCTGCATGCAAATAACCTGTCACAAAAGAAGAGATAGAGACATACAAGCAAGGGTTCTCTAAAAACTGAAAATGTATATATCAGAGAGAATGAGAGATTGAATTGATATGATAATACAATGAGATCAATTCTTATAAAAGGAGATCATGCAAACCCTAATAGAAGCCCTAATAGGAAAACATTTAATAATTAATATAATTATTAAATTTCACTTTATGCAAACTAAAGTGAATTCTTAAGAAGGGAATAAAGGTAACTTAATCAACATAATTAAGTTAAAACCTTTACTCTAACACCCCACCTTAAGATGAGCAAGAGTGCAGCTACAAACAAATGCAAGAAAGCAAAGGTAACTACAATGGAAGAAGGCAAACATGGGTCCTGACAACTAGGCCAGATCAGGTACCCAAATACAACCAAATCTTTGTAAAGTGGAGAAATAGAGAAAAACTCATGGGAAAAGCTATACTCCAAAAAGAGATGCAAAAAGCCAAGAAGAACATCATTGAAGTAGAAGAAGCTGCAAACAATTGTCGAAAGATGACTGCTATGGTGCTGAAGAACCTCCACTGAAGATAAGATGATCAGGATCAAGAAGACAACAATCTGCATGAGTGGCCCATATGACACTACTCAAATCAGATGGAAACAAAGGCAAACACCTGGAATGAAGATACAGATGGCGTAAATACCAATAATCTGAAACACTGATCAACTGAGAATGGAAGATTCCTTCCAAGGCGAAACCAAGGAAGAATTAACACGAACAATATAATACCCCCCCATAATGTTGAACTAGGAGAGCCTGACAGATCCACTAAAATGATGTGAAACACCCTATAGTGCATGAAGGAGAAGAAACAACATCTGAAAGTGCACAAGAAAGCACCTGCAACTGAAAAAGTGGTGTGCAAAACAAAGCACACATGCATGAGGCTGGAATCATATGGATTCATTGTCATTGTGGAGGGACACTCACTGGACAAAGATGTGATGGCAAAACAAAGGCAAACTACACAACCCCTCTTATAATAAAAATATATAGCTTGTTCGAGTACATGACCACTAAGAGGGGGGGGGGGTGAATCAATGGTCAAATAAAACCAACTTCAAACTTAACACACTTGATTACAAAAAGATTCTAGATATTGTATGATATGAAAAGTGCAAATCAAAGATCCATTTTTGAATAAAAAATAATCAGTCATGCATAAAGCAACACACCATGAAGAAGAATCAAGACATAGGATTTATGAGTGAAAAGCCCTAAAAGGGTGAAAAAACCACTTTGAACAATTGCTTTATTAAGCCACATTGGCCAAAAAACTGTTTACATGTATGTGTCACTGGCAATACAACAAGCCTCACTAGCTAATAGTCAAGCCTCACTAGAAATAATTCAAGCCTAACTGAAAAATAACATAGGCCTCACTCACTGATTCCTATGCCTCACTGGATGATTCCTGTGCCTCACTGGCAAATAACACAAGGCTCACTGGCTGATTCCTATGCCTTATTAGCAAAAATCCATGTTATATTGACAATCTTCAAAAGGGAAACAAAAGAATACAGGGGGTTACCCTATTTCACTTCAAACCACTACACAAATAGGTTTCACCACAGTTTCTTTTCACTTACCTTAGCCTTTTAACACTAATATGATAAAGAACACAACTCTTCAATCTCACATACTATCTTCATACTATCATGCACTAATAAATTCAATACCCTGTCCAAATGTAAAATAAAAAACAACCCTTTTGCATTAGCTCTATTATTATCTTCTTAAGCAAAACTTCATATCTATTTTGTCAAAACCATATTCAAATCTGCCACTACATACTGAACACCTTATGAACTATCACAACATATTCTACAAACTAAAGTAACCATTCAAAACAATTCACTCATACTTTCTATAATCACCATAATTTGATTATGAAAGATTCACCACCTTGAACACAAATCTCATTTCATTTCACATACAAGACACATCAATCACTAGATTCAAGAGAACATGCATATCTAAATTCATTATTCTTGAATAGGATATTCTGAATTCATCATTCTTGAATTTGCAATTATAAATCACCATTCTTTTCAAAGAAGCTCATTTTCCAATAACACTTTATGAAAGGTTGCATACATGATCACTCCATTCTCAAACTTTGCAGATACCGTTCTTTTGATTTAACCTTTCTCAAAACCAAAATCTGCTATTTCACATTACCTTGGCTCACAAACATTTGATGCAAAAGGAAAAAATAAATCATCACAATTGGCTCCAAAAGAACCAAAACTAATGACTATTCATATTCAAATAGAAACAAAATTTTAAAAGCACCCATGACATTCTACCTCCCTTCAAAGCAGCTGCCACAAGAAGTAACTGTTGGAAAGTTTAAATGAGAGCTCTCGATCTTAGTTTACCTCCAAATCAACTTTAAAAGTGATTTTTTGATGATTATTTAAACAAATTAAGAAAGTCTTTTGACTTAACTAACATGTAACTTCATAAAAAAGGCTCGGTTGAAGGATGTGTTAAAAAACCTTGAGCAGGTCACCTTAGTTGATGATGATCAATGACTATGAGTCACCTACAAAATATAAGTAAAAGTGATTTTTATTTGAATACCCTCACAACACATGAAACCCTAGGTTATTAGAGTTCTTAAGGTCAAAGATTAAACCTTTAGCTCCATAAAATAACACCAAATAGATCTTTCCTTGAACACAATGATGTCTTGCACTATTAATAAATCAACACTACTTTTATATCACTCTGACTGAATTGCAAATACCATCAATTGGATGATGAATGAGTAAAGAATGATCAATGAATATCATCATGCTTTGATGCATAGATACTTTGATGAATCCCATGCCTTCAAGACTTATTCACCAACCTCCTTATGCTGAATACCAACATCATGCTTTGATTCACTGAAGCATAATACAATGCCAATTATATTCATCAAGAAAGATAAACCTTGTTGATGTAGAGTTAGTATTTTTAACCTTCAAACATTTGATGCTTTTTAATTCAGAATGCTTATGGCTTGATAAAGTGATTTTGACTCGAAACAAACCATCAAGAGCTAAATGTAAATGAACAATGAATCATGCCAATGCCAAGACAACAATGACAAACCTTCATGCAACAATCTGACATTAATGGCAATCAATGCCAATGCAACAAACTCCCTCTTTGGCATTGATTTCAACTTCTCAAATTTTGCACCTTATTGCTGCCCCTTGCAAAGTGTTTCAAATGAATGAAAAAGTATGCAAATTATTCTCTTCTCCCCCTTTGACAACAATGACAAAGGAAAAATCAGCAAGAGTAACTATGCATCCAAACCTCTATGAAGACAAACCTACAGTCAATTGCACCAAGAAAAATTGTCCACAGGGAACCATGATGGTAAAAATATCACTATTATGACACAACAAAGAGTGTTTAAGACTTGGCACCAAATCTCTCAACTAAGATCACTGCATCCTTTATCACTAAATCAACATCAAGAATAATAATGAATCTTGTAACCTACAAAATCACCCATGAATCTTGATAATATACAAGATCACATTGTAATGACTGCCCACTATTATCATAGTTAGGAGAAAAGTAACCATACAATCAAGCAAATATTGCCATGTTGTTCACTGTTTAGTAAGGAACAAAGTCATTGTTTTCACTGTTCTACAAGGTATATTGCCAAAACACAAAACACCATTGTGAAACAAGTGATATACCACTATCATAGATACCAAAAGTCATTATTATAGAATGAGCATCCATGTTCAAGCAACTGCAAACCTATCTTTGCAACATGATCACTATCAAGAGGTTCAAAACAATTATGCAAGAGAAAACTCAGTGAAAGTGAAGATCTCTACATATGAACATACCACTATGTTATGCAAAAGTTCCTTCTACTATCGCCTTCTACTTTCCAAGCAATAAAGTCACCATTGAGAGGCTGTGTAGTATCATCAAGAAATATCATCTTGACACCTCATTGTGTCTTGCCATCTCATCAAAGACTATTCACTATCATTGCACAAAAGAACTATCCTAGTCACTATTTCAAAGCAACAAACCTTGTCTATTGGCAACACAAGCGAAGACAACTAAGAGGGGGGATGAATCAGTTGTCACAAAATTTCAAACTTACTAAAATTATTAACCCTTATTCTCAGATTTGATTAGTAACCATGAAAGCATAAATCAACAACACATCAAAAACACACATAACACCAAGATTTTTTTGCATGGAAACCCTGTTAGGGGAAAAACCACGGTGGAGGTTAATCCACAAGTTATACCCTGTTAAAAGTATAAGAAGAATAAATGGGGAATGCACATGCATTTAGGCACACTACCTAGAGCTCATTAGTCAATTACAAAGACTCATTGTCTTACAGAATCATTTAGAATAAATCCATTTGAAGAATTTGAACTAAGAAAGTAGCATCTGCTAATGCCTGAGTACAATTCCAGTTAAGCACATGAATACTTCTTCACTCTTCTTCACACTCTGCTATGCCTTCGAATGATCTGAACCTTATTCACACATAGCACTCACACACTTCACACTTGCACACTTTCAAATGAAGAAACAATCACTTATATATATCCGCAACAAGAAATTACATCGCTTCAACAAAATAATAGAATGAATGCAAACTGTCAGCCCAAAACAATAGAGATTATTAATGCGAATCAACCAAGGTTAGCCACAACATAGTAGAGACCCAAAACAATTTCCTCAAACACAAAACACCTTCAAAGATTCTTCCTTGAAGATCCACAACACGCTTCAATCACCCTATTGGCCATGAACATGAAAAACATGAACACACAAGAGAAAATATCAGATCACGAGCACAATGATCAATGTAGACACACAAAATAGATAGAACATGATTTATAAATATTCACGAACATGATAGGAACATACACAAAAACTCAGATTACTAGAATCACACTATCTTCTTCCATGAACACCAACTACAATAACATAATAACTATTGAAACACAAAAACTCATAACTTGCTCAAATCTTCATGCACACCTCTGAAACTTTCAGTGGATAAACTAGAGATGCTTGAAAAAAAACCATTTAATCCACAACTTCTCACCATCAACATACTGAACTTTCCATCATATTGATCTTCACTACTTCACAGACAACTTGTAACATTTTATTATAATTTTCTCAATATCCTCAACATATACAGTCTTAAAGACATTTATGCTAATAGTGTTGACATCAATGAAAACCACATATCGGAAACACAACCAAAACATCCAACAATATCCCCCTTTGACATTGATGGCAACATATGATGTGAAAAACAACATCAACACAACTAACTCCAACACTTACTCCCCCTTAGGTTATAAATCTTCTCTCATGACTTCTTCCAATTTTTCACATTGCTCTTCTCCTCCTTAATCCTTCAAGATATTTTGACATGACTCTTCTCCCCCTTTGACATCAATGACAAAGATACAGACAAGCTCTGAACCACATATCTGAATCATCTGACTAATCCCCCTGAGTAACAAACATCAATCTGAATCAAGATATGACTGTGAAATGCACAGATTGATGCAATGTCTTACATCTTAGTTCTGATTAGGAGGGGAAATCACCTCTAACTTCCCTCTGAGATACTCAAAAGTATCCTTAGGAAATGGCTCAGTAAATATGTTTGCAATCTGTTCCTTAGTAGGCACATACTCCAGTCTGACTTCCTTATCACTCACCTTGTCTCTCAAAAAGTGAAAATTGATAGATATATGCTTGGTCTTTGAATGCAACACCGGATTCTTAGAAATGTTTATTGCACTTCAATCATCACAGAATATAGCAATAGGTTCATCATACACAACTCTGATATCTTTCAGCATATGCTTCATCCACAATACTTGAGTACAATTTTTAGTAGCAACAATGTATTCTATCTCTGCAATAGACAAAGAAACAACATTCTACTTTTTACTAAGCCATGAAATCAACTTCTTTCCCAAGAAAAATGTGACACCACTAGTACTTTTCGTATCATTCACATCTCCTGCCCAATCAACATCAGTAAAGGCACTCATAGTAAGATCATCATCTTTAGAATACCACATACCAAAATCAATTGTTCCCTTCAAGTATCTAAAAATTCTCTTCACAACAGTCACATGAGATTCCTTAGGATCGGCTTGAAATATTGCATCAATGCATACAACATTCATGATATCAGTTCTACTTTGAGTCAAATAAAGCAATCCACCAATCATTGATCTGTATCTAGTTTGATTTTCCTTCAGAGAATCATCATTTGCTATCAACTTGCATCCGGTCACCATGGGTGTACCGACTGGCTTTGAATCTTCCATACCAAACTTCTTTAGCAATTCTTTCACATACTTGGACTGAGATATAAAAATCCCTTTATCTAACTAAGTAATTTTCAATCCCAAAAGGAATTTCAATTCTCCAATCATTGACATCTCAAACTCATTCTATATCTCATTAGAAAATTTCATGCACAACCCATCATCTCCTCCAAAAATGATATCATGAACAAAGACTTCCACAAACAAATCTTTATCATCATCAATCTTGAAATATAGATTGCTATCAATAGTACCTTTGTTAAATCCAAGCTTCAACAAATACTTATCCAATCTGACATACCAAGCTCTAGGGGCTTGCTTGAGTCCATACAATGCTTTCTTCAATTGACAAACCATATCTCCCTGATCAGTCAATTGAAATCCATCAGGTTGCTCAATATACACCTTTTCTTCCAATTCGCCATTTAGAAATGCTCACTTGACATCCATTTGATAAAATTTGTAGTTTTTGTAAGAAGCATAAACAAGAAACAGTCTCACAACTTCAATTCTAGAAATAAGAGAAAAGGTCTCTTCAAAGTCAATTCCCTCCATCTAAGAATATCCTTTGTACACAAGTCTTGCTTTGTTTCTGATAACTTCACCTTGTTCATTCAGTTCATTTCTAAAGAACCATTTAGTTCCAATTACATTTTTTTCCTTAGGTCTAGGAAAAAGAATCCATGTATTATTCTTCTCAATTTGCTATAGTTCATCTTTCATTGCTTCAATCCAATGTTCATCTTTGCAAGCTTCATTTACATTACTTGGCTCAGTCTTTGAAATAAAAGAATATTCTTCTGCAGTTCTTCTCCTATTCTAGAAACCTTTGTTCTTATCACCTATAATTTGATTTTCTGAATGATTTAATCTCACATACCTTGGAGTCTTAGAATGTTTTTGAATTTTAGGCTCTTGTGATCTCTCTTCTGTACTTTCACTAGTCTCTCCTTCTTGATCTTCTTGATTCATTGGAACGATCTGAACTTGATTTGAAGTTTGAATCTTGTTTGTACTATCATTCTGATCATCAAAATCATATCCATAGGTTCTGGATGGTCTAGCCATGTCTTCATCAACCTTAACATTTTCACTTTCAACCATTTTCTTCAATCTCTTGTTGTAGCACCAGTGGGCCTTACTCTTAGTAGAATAACCAAAAAATATTCCTTCATCACTTCTAGCATCAAATTTTCCTATATATTTGTCTCTTCTAATATAGAATTTACTCCCAAAGATTTTGAAATATCTAATAGTAGGCTTATGACCAAACCATAGCTCAAAAGGAGTCTTACCAGCATTACCTTTGATTTGTAACCCGTTGAGGATATAAACAACAGTACTCACAAATCCTCTCCAATAGATATGAGGGACATTTCCTTCCAACATCATAGTCCTAGAAGCATCTAGAACTGTCCTGTTCTTCTTGTCCAACTCCATTTTGTTGAGGGGTCCGTGGTGCAGATAATTGTCTCTTTATTCCATATTCTTCACAAAAAGAATAAAACTCACTAGAAGTGAATTCACCACCTCTATATGATCTCAGACACTTAATCTTCAAACCTGTCTCTGTCTCAACCATAACCTTAAAGATCATGAATTTCTCTAGAGCTTCAGATTTCTCCCTTAAGAAAGTAACCCACATCATCCTAGAGTAATCATGAATAAGTAACATGAAGTACATGTAACCTTGTAAGATTTTTATTCTATTAGGACCACATAAGTTAGTATGCACAAGCTCCAACAATTCAGTTGAACAATGTTGTTTGCTCCTAAATGAAATTCTAGTTTGTTTTCCTAACTGAAATTTCTTGCATATGACATTAGTAGGCTTTACCAACTTAGGAAGATCTCCCACTTCCTGAGAATAACTCATCTTGATAATATTGTCAAAGTTTACATGACACATTCTTCTATGCCACAACCAACTTTCATCAACTTGAGTAATCAGACAACTTTTACTAGTAGCATTCAGATGAAAGATGTTACCTTTTGTTTTTGTACCTGAAGCAATCACATTTCTAGAACTTCCCAATATTCTACACTTTCCATCCTTGAATTGAAGATTATATCCCTTATCAACCATTTGTCCAACACTCAAAAAATTATGCTTCAAACCTTCAACATAAAGAACATCATCAGTATTATGCTTATTATCAAAGAAATACATCCTTTGCCACTGATTATACCACCATTGTTATCACCAAATATTACAACAACACCTTCATAATTTTCTAGGCTTACAAATTTTCTTTTATCACTTGTCATGTGATGTGAACATCCACTGTCAATTACCTATTCATCTTTCACTTCAATTTGAGCAACTAGGGATTTCTCCACATTTGTACAACTAGCAAATTCAGTAGACACATGATTATTTTCCTTGATAGCAATAAATAAAAACTCATTTTCACTTACATTCCCTTTGTCAGATTCATCATCTATCACACCTTCATCAACAACATAATAACACTTCTTTTGAAATCTAGGCTTATTATGTCTTGGCTTAGGAACTCTTTCTGGACACCTTGATGCAAAATGACCTATCTTATTGCAAGAAAAAAATTTAATAGGAAACTTTCCTTTGTACTTACCTTCTCCTCCGGCTTCCCTTTTGACAATAAGTGCTTCAAGCTCATTCAGTTCTCTTTCTTCTTCTTCAATCTGTCTCATTTCTTCCTCATACTTGAATACCTTTCTAGAAGAAATTTCACCCAGATCATATCTCTGCTTGTCTCTCCCAGAAGTAGTAGCTTTGAATGTATATTCTATCTTAGGAAGGGCATCACCAAATTCACTCAACTCAAAGGCAGTAAGTTTACCAATCAACATATCTCTGGTTACATTTGTCACAGTCCGGAGCTCATCAATAGCTATAGCTTTGACTTTGTATGTAGTAGACAAGGATCTAAGCACTTTAACAACAATCTCTGATTCATCTAACTGTCCACCAACACATCTAATACCACACACAATCTCATTCACTCTTTGCATAAAACTAGTAATATTCTCATCATCACCCATTTTCAACATTTCATATTTCCCTTTCGGACTTTGTAGCTTAGCAATCTTCACATTAGCATCACCTTCATACAAGGTTTCCAACTTTTTCCAAATCTCATAAGAATTCTTTAGATCCATAACATTTGTCATTTCAAAATCAGTCAAAGCACTCAACAATGCTTCCTTAGCCCTGATGTTATATTCAACATCCCTAATCTCAATAGTAGTAGTAGGACCATTCTGAGTAATAACATACCTATTACTTGTAATGTTCCAGTAGGATTCACCAATGCATATTAGATGACACTCCATTCGAGTCTTCCACAGAGAATAATTTGTTCCATCAAATCTCAGACTATCCTTCTTATATTTCGCCATCCTAGATCAACTCAAGTTGTTAAAATTCTTTCAAGGAACCTGCTCTAATACCAATTGTTGGCAACACAAGGGCAGCCAACTAAGAGAGGGGGTGAATCAATTGCTGCATAATTTCAAACTTACTTAACTTATTAACCCTTATTCTCAGATCTGATTAGTAACCATGAAAGCATAAATCAACAACACATTAGAAACACACATAACACCAATATTTTTTGCTGGAAACCTTGTTAGGGGAAAAACCACCATGGAGGTTAATCCACAAGTTATAACCTACTAAAAGTATAAGAAGAATAGATGGGGAATGTACATGCATTCAGGAACACTACCTAGAGTTCACTGCTCAATTACAAAGGAAGACTCACTATCTTATATAAACATTCAGATTAAATCCATCTAAAAAATTTGAACTGAGAAAGTAGCATCTGCTAATGCCTGAGTATAGTTCCGATTAAGCACATGAATACTTCTTCACTCTTCTTCACACTCTGCTCTGCCTTTGAATGATCTGAACCTTATTCACACATATCACTCACACACTTTGCACTTGCAAACTTTCAAATGAAGAAACAATCACTTATATATATCCGCAACAAGAAATTACATCGCTTCATGTTGGCTTCAACAAAATAATAGAATGAATGCAAACTGTCGGCCCAAAACAATAAAGATTATTAATGAGAATCAACCAAGGTCAAGCACAACATAGTAAAGACCTAAAAAAATGTCCTCAAACACAAAACACCTTCAAAGATTCTTCCTCAAAGATCCACAACACACTTCAATGACCCTATCGACCATGAACATGAAAAACATGAACACGCAAGAGAAAATCTCAGATCGTGAGCACAACAATCAATGCAGATGTGCAACATAGATAGAACACGATCTAGATACAAGAGTATGATATATCTATCCAATTGTCACTTATTTGTACAATAAAATCATATAGAGTTTATAGACTGTTATTCTATTCTATTAAATTTCTAAAGAATAAATCCATCATCCTCAGTAACCAACATTTCTCAAGCATAGAATTCAGTATAGCGTATTCAAGAATACATTTTATCAAGTAATTGCATATAGGGTTTCAAAAGAAATCTCTTTTTCAGAACAATTTAATCAAAAGCATCTGAAACAAAATCACTCTTGCTAGCTCAAGCTTTCCATTTCACTATTTGACCAAATTTTGTACTTGAGCATCTCATATAAATAGCAATCATCAACCTGGTAAAACACGATACATACATACCTTAAACCTTGAGAGGAATCAACTGCAAAAACTTACAAATCTCATTTGCCAAAACCACCAAAACCATCATTTGTTCATAACCACCGCAATTTTTCTGCTGTCAAATCCTTGAAACATGTTGTTGCATATCATAAAATAAAACCCTAAGTTCGTTGCTACATAACCAAGTTCACAACTTTTCATAATGCCCGATATACATTTCGTTCCACACTATATGATATTTCCTTGCTGAACCGATATGCCCCAAAAAGGGCTAGTGAAAACAACATTATAATCTACCTTCAAACCTTTCCTCAAGCACCCGTGACTTGTTAGGTAGGTTACCAATTGAAACAACCTAAATTTATGCCTTTTATCACTTTGCATATTAAAACCACAAATACCGTTGTCTATGAATTTGATGAACATAGCCACCTTAGTAGAATGATAATGATAACCAAATGTCATTAAATATTGTGTGTGTGAATATGTGAGCTAACTAAAAAGATAAACAAACAAACCAATGCGACATTATATCAAAGGAAACTAATTTAAAAGTAAAACAAACTCTAAAACAACAACTCCTTCAAAAACGTCCCATTGGCCTCTATCTCTAAGGATTCAATGCAAGTTACTGACTCTCAGTTGGTGTAAGAAACAACTTGGTAGAATGACAACTTCAGAGAATGAGCTTATGCAACATGCATGTCTACTTGCTAAATGATTTAAGCTAAGATATGAAAACTAAGATGCTATGAACTTGAAATGCTATGCTAAAAACAAGATTGCTGAATGTTGGATATAATGCAACTATAGTAATCATGCTAAATTCACAAAATCTAGGATCCTTTTCAACTCACAAAAGGGTTGTATTTATAGATTTTTGGAAGCAAAAGTCTAGTTTACAAAGATCGATGGTTGAAATCAAACCTGTCAAGATGAATGGTGAGAGATTTTAGAGATTGAGAGAAAGATGGAAGGTTGAGAGAATAATGGGAAATGTTTCTTCTTGCACAACCTTCTCCATTCAAAATTGAAGGAAAGTTTCCATTTGTGCAATTCAATTATGAGGAGTTTGTTGGTAGTTGAGGATAAATCCTTTATTTAAATAATTAAGCTATTTAATTATATGTGATAAGGATTTTAGAAGCTTCCATAATTAAATAATTAATATTTAATTATGTGTGAGAAATGAAGAAAAAAGTTAATTTAATCTTTAAAATAGATAGCTTCCTATTCATCAAAAAAAAGGAAGTTAATTAAATATTTAAAATATTTAATTAATTATGAAGTGAAGAAAGTGTTAAATCAAATATTTATAATATTTAATTTAAATATGGAGTGAAGAATGAATTTAGAAGATTATTCCATTTATTTGAATTTAAAATTCAAACTTAGAATAACATGATAATTAATATAAATAAATTATGAAATTTATTTAATTTAATTAAGAGGAAGATGTCAATAATTAAATAAACTTATTTATTTAATTAGATTAGAAGAATTAGAAAAGTAAATGATAGAAATAAATAATTAAATTTATTTATATGTAGATGACTTTAGAATATTAATTAAATAATTCACATTTAATTAATTAACGGGCTTGACCATTTTTAGATGTATACATTTTTTTCCTCCTTGAAGTGATGTGTTTTACGCATTGCTTCAAAGAAAAATTCAGATAACGAAAATTTTGCCCCTAACCTTGAAAATTGACTGATGATGCTATATGCCCCCTTGGGAGATAAATTGTGTGATTTGATGATTTAGAAGGAGATTCAACGATTTATCTCCTGAAATAGCATTCTGCATGGTGAAAATAAAAATAACCCTCCCTTATTTACCCCCTTAAAAGGTGAAAAAAGGTAAAAGTCATTGTCATTTGAACATTTACTTTTTGTGATTTTTGAGCTCAGCGAGAGGAGATTTCGAGATGCCAATCCATTATGAGTGCCATAGATTCGAGCGGGTCCGATGACATCAACGACCAGTAGTATACCACCCTACAACAAGATCATACAACCTCCCATTGTGAATTTTTGTTGAATATTGCATGAATTTTTTGAATTTTTAGATTTTCAAAATTTTGTTTTAGCGCATAGAATCTTGATTTAGAGTATGCGAGCTCTGATTTAGCGTATAGATTAGGTAGATTAGCGCATAGGTGATAGTGCATAGATTGAACAGTGTGGCACACAGGAATGCTAGACTAACACATAGGCTATTGTAGCACATAGGATAGATAGAATAACACATAGGTGAAAACCACATGCATATGATGCTCAAATAACACATAGGATGAGGGATTTAGCGCATCGGCTAGATTAGCACATAGCTTAGATAATCTAGCACATACACCTGATAGAATAGCACATTGATGATTTAGCGCTTTGAACCTCTGTTTTAGCGTATCCATGGATAAAGTAGCGCATTTGCTGAATTAGCGCATTGAAAGTCTGTTTTAGCGCATCCATGAAATTTAGTTGAATTTGAAAGTTTGAGATAGATTTGATGATTTCTTGATGTTTGTTGCTATATTAGACAACTAATTTGATGAATTTGAGTAGCATCAAGGATAGATTGACTTGTTTTTGATGATGATCTGATAAATTTGTCCTCATACTTTGAAAACAAATAGTAAAATGACGTTGATTCTGATAAATTTCCTTTCCGAAATGAAAAAAATAAATAGTAAGTGATTGATATGAGCCGATTGACTGTTAAATTTATCTTCATGCCTGAAAAATAAATAGTAAAGTGATAAATCTGCCTTCATGCTTGAAGAACAAATAGTAATGATAGTTTGATATGTTGCTGATGTTGATTTGATTTCAATGATGCTGATAAATTTTCTTTTATGTTGAATGAAAAACAAATAGTAATGATAAATGCTTCTGAGATGATTTACCTACTTGATTGATGATGATATGATTGAATGATTCTTTGATGTTATAGGAGGATTTTAAAATCCTCTAGATCAAAGAGAGATTTCCTCGCACCAGGGAGATGATTCCCAGATTATCCTAGCCAGAGATTGGCATTATTGTTAGATGCGGCTTGGGATCACTTCTGAGGATCCCTTAATATAGGGTCAAAAGGGCACTGTTGACCACTTTAGCTGAGAGATGGCATAGTGAGCATAACATATTTCACTTGTCGACTGGAGAGATCACTATTACACCCAAGGATGTGTACAGGATTTTGGGTATCCCTGTGGTTGGTGACCTTGTGGTCTATGACCATAAGGAGATTGGAGGTACAGATGCTCTCAGACGAGTGTTTCAGGATCTAGGCATTTTTGGATATGAGATCCTGTAGAGGGAGATGGTTGAGAGTTATGCCCCACTTCCCTCAGTTTTGGCAGGTTTCATTGGTGGCTTTCTATGTTCTGACCACAGGTCGAAGGGAATATCTATTGGCTGGGGCCGGATACTAGAGGACATGATCCTTCATCAGACTAGATATGCATGGGGATCCTGTATGTTAGCCCATTTATATCATGATCTGCATCAAGTGGTATAAATTGATGGGAAGATAATTTCTTATGGGGTGACACTTCTTGAGATATGGGCATGGGAGCATATCGCCATTACCTGCCCCTTCATAGGTAGAGATCGTCCAATGGGTCGCCCTTATGCGTATGCATATACAGGTCCACTTGTCCAACCTAAGCTGGGCAAGTTAGAGTATTGGTGGTGTGTTTTAGATGATATGGATACGATTATTTGGAGACCCTATGTTGACTATGAGGCATGGGATGATGATGAAATTGAGCTACCATACTACGGAATAGCTAGATACCTGATTGGTCGTACCCCATTCATTATTGAGCAATTTTTGGTTTTTTGAGTACTCAGACAGTATGGGCGAGTACAAATGATTCCACAGGGTGTGGCTCACTATTCTAGGCATCGGGTTGATGTGGTAGAGTGGGGTCCTTTAATCCCATTTGGGGCAGTGAGTGCAGAGTATACTGCACTACAACAAGAGTTTTGGGAGTACCACCCAGAGGTCACAGATGCACAGATGATCGAGGACTATGCAGCCTATTTTTACACATCCATTTCCTAGGTTGACTAGTTTGGATGAGCCAACACCATTGTTAGACGATCCTTCACTACAAAGGGAATAGAGGCAACCACATGCGTAGGTAGGGGTACAGGCTGAGGGACAGGAAGGAGGCTAGGCTAAGCATCCACTTGGAGGAGAGGAGGATATTGGTGGAGTGGCTATGGACATCGATGAGGAGGATAGCTTTGATGATGATGATGATGATGATGATGATGGGGATGACAGGGGTGGTGGAGGGAGAGTTTGTTTTGATGTACTATTCAAGACTCGACCCTGCACAGCTAAAGTTGTGGAGCAGCCGACAACCACATTTCCTCGGATCACTATCAGGGCTCCCTCACAGGGTCAGATTGATACATTATAGACTCAGGTACAGGCTCTCTAGAGAAAATTAGCGCAGGCACAGGATACTATCCGTCAGCTACATGCACAAATGGGTCAGCCACCACCCCTGACCCATAGATACTGCAACTTACAGCAAAGAGGGATAGCTTGAGGCAGAGATGCTTACAAGCCGAGGGGGTAGCTGAGAGATTACTCAGATCAGTACAGGGTACCTCCATTAGGGAGGTAATTGCTGAGGGTCTAGAGACTACCATGGAGTGCGAGTTTTATCGACAAAGATATCATGAGGCAGTACCCCCAGAGCGGAGAGTATCATACACCCCTTCAGGCACCAGGTCCCGTACCCACTCACGTAGTCACACCAGGAGTGTGATTTAGCCTTTCAGATGAGAGATAGGTGATACCAGTGGTAGATCTCCAGAGAGATCGGCTACCTTTAGCGATAGCAATAGTCACAATCCCCATAGTGGTTCCCCTCAGTGATGATTATGCATACAACCTTTTATTGTACTTTATGTATCTCTTTCAGGCATTTGATATCATTGTACCTAGGGACATCTATATTTGATGAGATTATGATATGCACTGACAATTTTTGATATGCATGTGTGATTGATTATGCTATGATGGATGTTTATGTATGCATTTTTACTTCTATATGCCATGTTGTTTATGCTTATGCATGTTTATGGATGCCTTTTATATGATGGTATGATGATGGATGCATGTGATATGAATAATGATGATGATGTGAAATTTTTATGTTTTATGATGTTTATGATGATGATGAATGATTTTATGATTCTATATGATGTATGGAAAATGTATGTAATGAATGCAACAAATGTGTTTTTCTCCTTTTGATGTATGATTATGAAAATGATGTATGATGTAAAATGATTATGGAATAATATGATAATGATATGATAAAAATGAGGTGAAAAATGATATGAAAAATGATATGTTTGATTGATGCAAATGAGATGAATGATTAATGTCATGAAAATGATATGAAATGATGATGTGAGATGTATATGTAAATGATGATATGAAAATGATATGAAATGATGTATATGCATATGATGATATGAAAATGATATATGAAAATGATAATGATTATGGAATAATATGTTGTGAAATAAGAATGAATATGATGTAAAATGAAATGATGTGAAATGAATTGATAATGAATATGATATAAAATGAAATGAGATGTGAATGAATTGGATGATAAAAAATGATATGAATGAAAATTAAATGAAAAATATGATGAAGATGATGAAATGGATAAAAGTGGATATAAAATGATATGAAATGATATGCAACTAATTAGTGAAATAAGATGCAACGTAAGATGGCATAATGACATGAACTTGATATGAAAAATGATATGAATTAAAAATGATATGAAATTGATAATGAAAATGCAAGATGATATGAAGATGAAAATGACATGAAATGTAATTAATGCGACAATGTAAGAAGAAATGATATTGAAAAATGAAATGAAAATGATATGAATGTGACAATGAAAAAGAATTGTGACCCATGATGATGAAATGAAATGCAATAAGTGTCCAAGTGTACTCAATCTTTGTCTTAAAGAGAGATATGTATCTTTGCGCCAACCTCCAAAAATCTATCATAAAGCCACAAAATTGAATGCAATCTAAATGAATCATGCAGTCCTAAAATGCCAGATAAACCATTCCATTGTTGTCATTCTGTAAACCATTTTTGTGCTTGATTTTCATCATTGAGCATTTTGATATGTTGAAAGTTAGCACAAGCATCAAATGGGATATTTGCACCGATGATGACCCGAGTACAACTTTCATGATGTTTGATATAGCAAGTTAATACAATCATCGAGGTATAATTGAACCAAGATGACCTAAGTAGATGAAAAACAAAAGTTAACCGTTTTCCTATGCAAATCCCAAAATGTCACTATGTCTCGCGATAAATTTGCATAGTACCAGTGACTAGCACTTGCACCGTAAGGGGGTGCAAGGGTTACGCTGATAGAATATTATATATAAGTTAACATGTTAAAGTATAGCCACCATTTGTAGCAGAGTTGGTTGGGGCTTGGGGTTTGCATTCCTCGAGGTCATAGTTCTTGCTTTTCTGACCTAGGGTATAAGAATGGATTTTTCCCCTAACCTCCTTGAGGTTAGATAAATTGTTTAGCCCGAACGGGTGGTAGAGTTGGCTTGGGCAATGGGTTTGCTCCCCATTGATCTCGGGTTCAACTCCACTCCTGGGTTTAAGAGGTGGGACTTCTTGCGGATGAGGGATCTCACCCGTAGGGGACTAGTCTTGCCCTAGCTCGCCTCAGGTACCCAAGGTAAGGGTTGTTGGGTCGCAAGGACACCCCTGTAGTATCAAAAAAATAAAAATGTTAGAGTATAATTTATATGTGCATAGAAGATACATCAATTTAATTTACAATATCTTATGTATAGAATAGTATTTTTTATGTATACAATTTTGAAATACAATCTTGACTTTAGGTCAATAATTTTTCTTCAAGCTATCATTTCTCTTTGTGAAATTTTCTTCATTCTTTTAGTGAAATGTTTTTTTTACTTACCAACTTGATAATTTTACACCAAGATTGTAATGGAGGTGCAATAGTTATGTCAACTACCTCTTCACCACGTAAATTGAGAAATTCATGTTGGAGTTGAGAAGATACAACACCACAGAAGTCCAAAAGATCTTTGCAAGCAAATAACCTGTTACAAGGAGAAACAAAGAGAAGCAACAAAAGAAATGCTCAAGAATGTGGAGCAATGTATTCACCTGAAAAATGTAAAAAGAATAATTACAAAAGATAGTTTTCAACTACATATAGATGAAAACCTTAAAAAGGAAAACCCTAGGCTTGCACAATAATAATTAATAAAGTAATTAATTATTATGCACCTAATGTTAGCTTAAGTGAAAAAGAGTTAAAAGGAAACTTTACATAATTAAACAAATATTGTTTAATTAATAAAGTAAATGTCCAATTACTCTAACACCCCCCCTTAAGATAGACATAGGGAGAAGCTAAAACCTAGAAGAAGCTACTGAAAGCAAAAGCAATGGGTCCCGGCAACAAGGCCAGATCAGGTACCCAAGTACAATGAAATCTCTATGAAACGGAGAAAAGGAGAAAACCCAGTGGGAAAAACTCCTCTCCAAAAAGAGATAGAACAACATGCTGAAAGAAACATGAAGGAAGGAAGGCCTCATAAAGACCCCCCAAGGACAACTTCCTTCACCCCAAGCATAGAGCGCAACTGAAGATAGCGCGGAGATGCAAAAGGTTTCGTGAAGATGTCTGCAACCTGCTCGGCAGTGGGAACATACTCCAAGATGAGAGAACCATCCTGAATCAACTGTCTGATGAAATGCATATGAAGCTCAATGTGCTTCGTCCGCTGATGCTCCACCGGGTTGCGCGAAATGTGTATAGCACTCTGATTGTCACACCAAAGAATAGTGGGACTATCAGGAGGAAAACCAAACTCAGTCATCAACTGACGAAGCCATAAAATCTCCTGACTAGCGAGCACTACAGCTCGGTACTCAGCCTCTGTAGATGATAATGCATGAGCAGTCTGCTTCTTGCACGACCATGTGATAGGACCAGAGCCAAGACAAAAAACAAAGCCAGAAGTAGACTTCCGATCATTGACATCACCAACCCAATCTGAGTCAGTGTAGCCAACAATGTGAGGATCCCCTAATGTGTAGTGAATGCCATATGAAGTGGTGCCCTGAATGTACCTCAAAATACGCTTGGCAGCTTGCCAATGACTCTCATGAGGATCATGTGAGAATCGAGAGACAAGACCAACCGCAAAGGAAAGATCAGGACGAGTGTGAGTCAGGTACAACAAACTGCCAACCAACTGCCTGTAAAGTGTAGCATCTACTGAAGGGGTGGGGCAAGTAGTAGTCAAAACAACCCCTGACTGAAAAGGTGTGGGGGCAGGCTTGCAATCAAGCATGCCAAAGCGCTGAAGCATATCAAAAGAATACTTCTGCTGGTAAATGGAGATCCCCTCTGAAGACTGAATCACTGAAGACCAAGGAAATAGTGCAGAAGGCCAAGATCTGTCATCTCAAACTGCTCCATCAAGGCTAGCTGAGAATTCTGAATCATAGAGGATGAGCTACCTGTGATGAGAAGATCATCAACATATAGCACAAGAATCACGATCTCACCCTCAAGATGCTGAATATAGACCTCCTCATCAAAGAAGAATACTCTTCCTCCATGGCACTATCCCACTCAGGGTGACCTATCGCCTCTGAAAATCTCTGAGGATCCTCTGAAAGAGCATGAGTCAAAAGACTAGAACCCGTAGTATGAGAACGAGTGTGACGAGTGTTTGAAGGATCACCGGCCATAGATCCTGCTGCCTCAATAGTAAATTGAGCCCATTTGGGCCTCTAAGGTGGAGCAAGTGGAGGTGGAGATGGGGGATCATCAATATCCTCATCAGAATCCTCAAAATAATCCTGAAGAGCTGTAGAGGGTGGAGTAGGTAGTGAAGTAGACACTGGAGACAAGGTATCAACTGGAGGAAGGCGCTCATCAAACTGAACATCCCGTCAAAACAAGACCTCTCTGGAATCAGGATCAAATAACCTGTACGCCTTAACATCCTCACAGTAGCCGACAAATATGAGGGGTCGACTCTTCCGCTCCATAGCTCTCCTCTGAGCATCAGGAATAAAAGCCCATGCCTCACTACCAAATACTCGAAATGATGAAATATCAGGCTTGTTATGAGACCAAGCCTCCTCAGGAGTCATATGTCGAATCGCCTTGTGAGGCATTCGATTCTGAATATAGTTGGCACAATTGACTGCCTCTGCCCAAAAAGACGAATCCATGGACCTGGACTGAATCATACAATTAGCCATCTCCCGTAAAGTTCTGTTCTTGTGCTCAGCAATACCATTCTGCCGAGGGGTGTAGGGAACAGAAAACTGATGCTGTAAACCATGCTCAATGCAAAAATCTCTGAAAGCCTGATTCACATACTCCCCCCCATTATTTGTACGTATCCGCCAGATAGAGAGACCAAACTGCTTCTCTACAAATGTCTTGAAGACACGAAAGGAATCAAAGACATCAGACTTGTACTTAAGAAAGTACAACCATGTGCGTCTGGAGAAGTCATCAATGAATGTGAGTACATACTTGGCCCCTGAAAAAGAAGGAGTGGGAAATGACATGAGGTCACTATGAATCAACTCCAAGGGTGCCAAAGCACGAGTGGTACTTCCCTTCGGAAAGGGATCCCTATGATGCTTGCCAAGCACACAACCATGACAAACACCGTCAGTGCAGGAAATCCGTGGAAGACCAAGAACAAGTGACTGTGTACTCATCTGCTGAAGATATCTATAATTGACATGGCCCAAACGCTCATTCCAAAGCTGACTCACTGAATTTTCATGTGCTATAAGAGATGAACCTGTACCCTCAGAAGGCGCAAAGCCATCAAATCTGTAAAGACGAGATGCAGTATCAACACTACCAGTAGCCACAACCAAATCAGAATCATGGAGGTCCCGAATAACCACATCATGTGGTGAGAACTCAACTGTCTTACCAGAACCAGTGTGGCAAATCTGATAAATGGACAAGAGGTTCGTCGAAATGTCAGGAACAACCAGAACATCCTGTAGAGTGCCTCCATCCAAAGAGACAGAACCTGAATCCAAGACGAAAAGCTGTGAAGAGTCACCCATTGCAATCTGTGAAGTACCACAAGAGGCAAGAGAAGTGACCAACTGCTGAGTGTGAGTCATATGGTGAGAAGCACCAAAGTCTAAAATCCAAGTGGACCCATTGGTCGATGCGCGTGCAGTGAGAGCATGACCCTTCCCTGTGGTGGAAGAAGAAGAAGACGGTGGTGAGGTGATGTGTTGCTGCTGCATGGCCTCCTCTAAAGCCTCTAATCGTTTCCAACACCTGGAAACTGGATGACCTTGCTTGCCACAGAAACTGCAAGTGTCTCCTGATTTCTCCTTAGTCTTGGAGGAAGACTCACCAGAATTCGAAGATTTTCCATGTTTAGGATTAAATGGTGGTTTAGAATCAGACTTAGGAGGCGGTTTGGAGGAATGCTCACTACCTGCAAAATCTTTCTTGGGCCTCAGTTTCTACTTCTGTTTCCCCTTCGGTGATTGAGCAACCAATGCTTTGCTCTTTGAACCTGAGAGCATATCCATCTGAGAAAGGTGGGATTGTTCCCGAGACAAACGCTCACAAAATAAATCAAAGGTAGGCATGGTAAAATTGGCACCCAAACCATTCATGGTGGAGTAGAAGGAGGAAGCAAATATCTGAAATGGACCACGAAGCTTCGAAAGAATCAAATAAATGCACTCTGTGTCTGTCTTGTTCTTCCCACAACCCTGTAAAATAGAGCAGATAGTTTTGAACTTGTTCAAAAAGTCCTCAATAGTGGGGAAGGAATCAGGTAACAATGAAGTCAGCTCTGCCTCAATCTGTAATGCGCGGAACTCATTAATGGCCCCAAAAAGTGTCTCAAACTTCAGCCACATGGCTCGAGGAGTGAGCAAAGCATCAAGGTGAAACAAAAGACTGTCTGAAACATGCAGGCATATCAAACCCATAGTCTCATCCATCTTGTTCCTGTGCTGCATAATCTCAAAAGCACGCTGCAACTGAGGCTGAACCTCATCTAAACAAGACCATAACCCTCGTGACCTGAGTAGCCTCATCATACAAGACTTCCAAGTGTGATAGTTATGTGATGTGAGTAGCTCAACTGAAGAGTCTGCCATGAAACCCTGCACCTGTACCTGCTTGTGTTTTTTTTTATTATTATGTGATCTTTCAGAATAGACAGAAGATGCAGAAGGGTTTGTATTTTTGAGAGTTTTGGTGTTCTGGTTTTTTGAGATAAATGACAGAAAGCAAGAGAAAAAAACACCCCCCACAAAAGATAAACCCAAACCCTAGTACAAACTGAGAAGAAGGAAGCAATGCATAAGCAAAAAATACTTCAAGACAAATTCTCATGTACCTGGTGAAAATTCTGAGAAAATAGATCACATCATTGAATAGAGCATGTTGAGAGCTTTCCAACGCCTATTCAAGTTTGAAAAACGGAGTCCGTTTGCATCTTCTATGACCCTGAAAGTGAAGAAAGAAGACCTCACTTTGACTGGTAAAAAATATCTAGACTGGTAAAAAAATTAAAAATATTTCTATACCATTAGATTGGTGCCATTCTCATCTTTCCAATGCATCTTCCTGTTCAAAAAACGGAGCTAGGATGCCCAAGTCATGCCCATTTGACCAAAAATGACATAATAGGGGGTTGGAGTGAAAACATTAGCCCTCAAGGCCTTAAAATCCGGCGGTCAGTGGCATGTAGGCTGCGCTCGGGCAGAGCAGACGAGGTGGCGGGCCGACAGAGGTGGCGGTGGCCACTTGGCCGTGGCCGGTGGTAGCCGCCGGTGGCAGTGGCCGGGCGGTGGCCATCGGGCAGAGCTCTGGTGGTGCGGTGGTTTAATACTGGCCTTGCAAAAAAATCAAAGAAAATGATTTTTTTTAATTTTTTTTCGATTTTTCCATTTTTTTGTGCAATTTTTGCTCCGTACGGCCTTAGGGCAAAAAAATTTTGCCTTCCAAATTGACTGTAACCAAAATTGATGATTTGACAGTCGATTTAGGGGTTTTTGGGTGCTACAAATCCAATGGCACTATCCATTTGAGCCCAAAGTGAACCCAAAAAATGAAGTATGCTGAATCCACCCCAAAAAAACTTTAGAACCCTAGATTTGCTTCCAATGCAAAATCTCAAAACAAGAACAAGCAGCTACAAATCTGAAGCTCTGATACCATGTTGGAGTTGAGAAGATACAACACCACAGAAGTCCAAAAGATCTTTGCAAGCAAATAACCTGTTACAAGGAGAAACAAAGAGAAGCAACAAAAGAAATGCTCAAGAATGTGGAGCAATGTATTCACCTGAAAAATGTAAAAAGAATAATTACAAAAGATAGTTTTCAACTACATATAGATGAAAACCCTAAAAAGGAAAACCCTAGGCTTACACAATAATAATTAATAAAGTAATTAATTATTATGCACCTAATGTTAGCTTAAGTGAAAAAAAGTTAAAAGGAAACTTTACATAATTAAACAAATGTTTAATTAATAAAGTAAATGTCCAATTACTCTAACAATTCATACACCATGATTTGAATTTGATAATCAATTACAAATCAATAAAAGGAAAAAAAAGCAAGCATTGTAAAGCATACACGTGGTTGAAGAGTGACAAAGAACCAAATCTAGACTATATATATATATATATATATCCATTGTAGTCTTCATTATGTCACAAATCTTCTGGTATAGTAGATTATGTTCATTCTGATGTGTTTGGTCCAATTAATGTTCCTTTTCTATCAAAGTCTAGATATTATGTGATAAAATAAATCTTGGAAATCCGTCAAAATTGGAAGTAACTAGCATGAATGGGCTTCAAATATTTAATATTATCTATTAATAGAAAATATAATAATAAAGAATTCATGTTTTCTACATTGATTAGATCTATATCTAAATTAGATGAAATAAAAGAAACCTCTGGTTAGATGAAGAAATAGAGGCATTTTATGAAAATCATAAGTTTAAACAAAAATAAATGTATTTTATATCATATTATGCATAAACACATTGTAGAAAAACCACACAACCAAATTCTAGCCTACCAATCCTTGCACAAAAATAAGTGAGAAACATCAACATTTTAAATTCCCTTTACCTTCAATAGTAGGAACGAAACTCAACTAGTTATAGCAAGCTTCAACAAGAAAATCAAATGCCAAAGCTGTACATTCATCAACTGCTATAGACCTAATAGGTCATTTCCTCTAGAGTAGAAATTAGACGAGGATACAAGCATTCATCTTTCCTGAGCAGGGAATGCACTAAAAAGAAGATGAATACTCGTTGAAAATGAGAGAGATTCAATGGAGATTATTATGTAGATCAGATGATAGCAACATTATTGTTAATTATACAAACTACCGCTTGACTGACCATGGTACAAAAAGTTCTGTAAAAATGCATGAATCATAGGATTCATGAATCAACCTACCACCAATAAAGGATAAATCAAATAGAAATATAATCAGAAACTGGCTTTATACTAATAGTCTTTACATATGCCACTGATAGAGGAAGAATAAAAAACTGAGTAGGGAGGGATTGGTTCCTAAAGCTCTGTACATGGCTCAGGTGGCACTGAATCAGAGAATCCTTTGGCATTAGTGCAGTTCCAGAAAGGTTGAGAAGTAACATTGAAAACAATATTGATAGGAAAATATCTTTGAATTGAATCTGTGCATTGCCTTCTAAAGAACCTGCAGTTGTAATGTTCTCACATGTTATCCTTTCTATGTCTAGTAAAGCAGATGGATCGTATCCATCATCAAGATGGTCACCATACAACCCTGTGAAGCAAATACCTACCCTCACACTCTTCATGGTGACATTGGTTATGTAGACATCCTTCACATAATTGCCTCTATCTGGGGTTCTCTTAACTCTGAGACCCCTTCTTGTGCTGAAGATGTAAAGATCTTGGACATGAACACATTTGATACCTCCTGACATTTCACTACCCAAAGCGAAACCATAACTTGTGTGTGATTCACCAAGCATACATCAGATAATAATGATCGAGCTAGGCCATCCATAAGAAATGCCATATTCATCCCAACCACTTTTAATAGAAATTACATCGTAACCACAGCTGATGTAAAAGTACTCAATGCAAACATCTGAACATGAATGTGTATAAATGCCACACAGTTAGAGAAACAGGTTATACATAACTAAATCCAAATAATGCAACAGTCGAAGAGTTATATCTATCACAGCTAATAAACCAACTTGCAAATGTTTTATGATTTGCCATGCTAACATTAAAAAATTCAACGCTTGCATATCTATATTGAGTGATCATATGTTAAATTTATGGTATATACTGGTACAGGCCTTTAGCATATTAAACCTCTCCCAAATTGGGGTGATCAAAGAGTTAAAGGCGTATCGAGCTAATAAAGAGAAGGCTGTGATTTTTTTATGACACGCATGATTTGCTAACTCCCAAGTTGATCATGGAACTAGTAGCAAAGAAATTAAACATATTTATACTCCCCAAAAAAAACTACTCACAAAAGAATCTCTCAAAATTCAAGTATTTTTGAAATTTAATATATTCCAATTGACACAAATGCTTACAAACTGAACTGCAGTGGAAAAGGACAAACGAAACAAAAATGGAGACAGTATTAGGAACTTGATAGCCTTCATGCTTTGGGGTTATGATCTAGTTTTTGGTAGAATCTATAACAATTGATAGGGCTCCTTTTTGTTTATACTTTATTCCCACAAGGTTTGTTGGTCCTATTTTAAACTACATCTAATAATAGATCATGTATGGTACTTGGTTGAAATTCACCAGATATGCATGGTGTAAAAATTCACAAGCAAAGTTGCAAAAAATGGCTATTTCCATTAGTTTCCATTTTCACATGTTTAAGACTGTCGTTGGCTTCACTGATCCCATTCAAATGCTTTTCTTTCTTTGGAATAGTTTCATTTTTAAGCTTTCAAATGCTATAGATAATCTGCAGCTGCCATCAACTGAATTTCAAGAAGCATCCAATAGAAGACCTCCTTAGCAAAGATTAAAGGATCATAAAATTTCTAGGGGTGGAAGCAAATGAGAAATCATACTTCAAAGGTTGCTTCCTTCAAGGATTTAAAATTTGTCTTCTGAGTTGTAAATCCATTCTTCATATTTCTTACAAGAAGCAATAGCAATAAAAATATTCTTAACATTTGACTTCGATTAGATAAAAGAATCGTCTAATATAGGGTTAATTAAGATCCTAAGGGTCGTATGAATACCTGTAACCAAAAACCAAACTATAGAAGGGAGCGTCTGACCCAACTGCACTTGCAAATTTGTGATCTTGTTGATGGAGTTGTGATCATAAAAAATGTGGAGAGTCGACAACATTAAAAACCTAAGTTGCCAAATCGAGTACGGGTACGTGGGTATGGGTACGGGTACGCTGGTACAACAATTTTTTATATTTTGGTGTGGGTACGTTTGGATACGTCTGTACATAAAACATATAAAAATCATAGATATATACATAAAAAATTAAATCTATTACTTAAAAATAAATATATTAATATTAAATAATGATATATAAACTATACAAGTTTTAATTTAGAATTTTATTATATAATTATTAATATATAATTTAATAAATAATATATACTAGTTCATATAATTATTAGTTTATTTTAAAATAATATTTATTAATATAAAATCAAATAAAAAATACATACAAGTATTAATATAAGTACATGTATAAAATCTTATAAAACATAGAAAAGCCTAAAAGTAAAACTCTAAACTGCATAATAAAATCACGAGGGCCTGTCTGGGAGTTGCGCAGAGTTTCTGAAATGGAGGATCACATGACTTTGAAAAGCTTGCAGGTCAACACAAATCTCGTTGCAGTGTGGTCGCGCGACATCTTAGCTCTTGTTTCTTGTGAAAAAGCACGAATTTAGCGGCGAATTCTGATGAATTTACAAACGCTTGATTGTTCCATCCTACCTACAAATTCTTCGATAGACACTTGATTGTTCCTCTGTTTCTGTCATTCGACCCATCATTGAAAACAAGTGCAACATAAACATTTTTAAGATTTAAAAACGTGATTTAGGGTTTTTTCGAGGTCAGAAAAGAAAAAATCCACTCAGATTCTATAGGGTTTTCAAGTCGTATCCATTTTGGCACGTACTCGTACCCGAAATCGACATGGTAAAGGGCCGATTCCGATAACTTAATTAAAAACTAAATTGTTCTTCTATTTTTTGATAAAATGATCATCAATTAGTCATTTATGCCATGACAGAGAAATGCTATCCTAATACAACATTTTGGCCATTGTATGGTGTATAGCAGCAGATATACTCAACTGGAGGTATACAAGCTAGAAATATGATATAATTTGATACAGATTTGGATGGAAATTAAAGGACCGTTAATCTAGAAAAATAAATGGTTGAGTTCAATTGATTAAAATGTTAGGTTATCAAGTTCAATTCCCCAAAATGACATCAAATGTGGAATCTTCAGAAGTGACCCTCTAAACTTTGATGGAAGTCTATACCTTGTTCAAAAGCTCCCATTTCGGCACAGAAAGGCTAGACGCTCGAAAAAGTTGTGGAGTTTGGCTTTACACATGCCAATTGCATTTTTAAAAAGTTTTTTGTGCATATCTTGCGATCAGGGTAGTCCATGAAATCACATTTCTTTGAGGCATTAAGTCAAACAGTTCAAGTGCCTTGTCATAAAATAAAATGGGGTAATAAATTTGGAAGACTAAGGTTCTATACCTTTTCCAATAAATTTACTTAACTAGAAACTAAATAGTTATCATTGGCAATAGGAAGGTAATGGGAATAACCGTTAAACATCTCGGTGAAAAGAGCAATACAATTCGTTTCAGGCTCGTTGTGGAAATTTTCAATGTTTCTTGTATGACAAGCTTGGGTAATATACTCTTGATTGAATCCATCAATCTCAGGGACTCAGTCATTGCCTCAACGGAATTGGAGAAATTCTTAAGAAACACATTGAGCTTTGCTTGCCTCTTAGAGAGAGAAGCTTTATGCTAGGAGTATGGTCCATAGTCATATGTGTGGACTTCTGGAGTGATACTATACATATTAATTAGTGGTGTTCGACCTGTTTGGGCAGGTAAGATGCATATTTAAGGGATGCAAGGAGCTAAGTCTTAGTCGGATACCCCTATGAAATAATAATTAGTTTTGGCCAGAAACAACATAGATCATCATAAGCAAGCAAGAAAAGAGGACAGGAGTCACAAAATGGGATAAGAACAATATCCTGTACAGTGAATTAAAAAATGTCCCCATGTTTATTTAGGTTATTTGTAATGAAAAAATTAACTTACTTGGATCAATGTCATCTGTGTTAAGTGAGTCACGCGAAACAAATATTGTAAGATTCTTAATTCGCACATTGCTGTAAATGAAGACAAAAGATATCAGCTTACATCACTCTTGAATAATCCCCTATTGTACATAGCTAAATTTATATAGATTCCTCAAAGTGAATATAATCCTAAGATCTGACGCAACTTGAGCTTAAGAAAGCGAATTTACAAGGGCATCCCAACCGGTGTAGGTTTGGTTTGTTGGTTTTTAAGATGGAAGAGCGTTTGCATTTAATTCATGGACGGTGATGATAACAAACCTAAGATAGATCTTTAAATCCAATTTGATTGGGGATGGATTTGATCCGATTTGAATGCACTTATTACAATGACTTTACAACTGCAAGATTTTCTTACAAGATTTTGTATTAAATAGCAACTGTCAGGCAGAAAAATTCAGTCTGAAAACTACCAACTACTTCGCAGATTCACGGAAACCAATAGTCAGTATTACGGCGTGAGACAGGTTTACAGTGGAAACCTCTCACATAATATAGTCTATCGGTTAATTAGCTTACAAATAACAATCAAAGAAAAATCATATTCTTTCCTTGTGATTCTAGTTCAGCACATCATTGAACCACTCCAGGGATATGATTTCATCAAATGTCAAAACAACAATTCAACTTATGTCTTTAAGTTTTTCATTCATCATTTTTTTTAGATTAAGATCATCCAGTTTGTTTTAGTTTCCTGTCTCATAGTTGTTTTGACCAAGTTTGATTGGATATTTGATTGTTGTTCCGATATTACGATACTTGAAACAAATTGCCATTTTGTTTGCCAAAAGGTTCAAAAGCTGATTACCCCCAACAATTTTGGCACCTTGACTTCCAATAAGATGCAACCTACTGCGAGGGATAACAATGATCATCAAGCCATGATGAAATCCTTGTTGTTTCAAGAAAATGTTGGGCACATGATGCAGATGTGATGGCGAGGAATGGATTTAATGTTGATGAAAAATGGATATGAACAATGTAGAATGTAACCTAATAGATGAGAGAGCTGACCGAATCACAAACAACGCTTGTTTGCCAAGTTTTCACTATTTGGTTTTATTGCACTTTTTCAGATTTTGTGATATATTTTTGTTGTTACCAAGATGACGTTTGCCAAGTTTTCATCAAGGCAACCATTTTTTTATTTTTCAATTATTTTTTTGTATTTCTCTCCTTTTTCTCTTTTTTTGTATGTCAAAAGGATGCCTGTTTGCCAGGTTTTCACCCTGATGACAATTTTTTCAAGACATTTTTTGATTTTTATGGATTTTTTCAAGACTTTTTATATTGTTTTTGGATTTTTCAAACATAGAACTTCTTCAGATGGATGTTGTTGGTTGGATCTTCAAGCAAGTCCCCTTTTGGCATAGATAACTGATATGCCCCCGATCCATATGCTACAATAATGACAAACAAACCCAACCAATTGGGCTCGAACTTGCCTTTCTTTTCTTGATCTTGCTGATTATGAGGGTTTTCTTTGAGGACTAAGTCACCCACCTGAAATGTTCATGGTCTGACTCTGTGATTGTAGCTGCAAGACATAACTTGTTGATAACCATTCAAG